>JAJHSJ010000015.1:13876687-14022257 GCA_021015155.1 Magnolia officinalis
TTACGGAATCATGAGCCGAAGAGGTGGTCATAATGCTTTTACAATTACTAATGCTGCTGCAACTAATGAACCTCCTGCCCAAGAGGAAGAGCTGCAGGTGCAACAAGTACCCGATCAAGTGAATATACCACCCAATCTGATGCATGTTTCACCAAGCCTGGATAGAGCATCAATATCTCGAGTTGAACCTCTTAAGATTATATCAGTTGTGATGGTCGATGTGCAAAAGAAAATTCAGTAAATTGCAAAATTGTCGCGTATTTAGGCTGAAGAACCACAAGCTAAAATTGAAACCTTTAATAGGTGGATGGTCAGCCATGCCAAGAGCATGAACTAATTGATGGCTATATTTGCCGAAAGGGTACCTGTTGTGCCTTAGCAACAGTTTGACACTAGTTCTATTGTGAATCTGACACTTGTATCTCTGATACAACTAGTACCATAGGCACCCCTTCCATGGTGAAATATACACCATCCCTTGTTCAGGTTCAAGACGTGCAAAATTCACTACCACTGGTGGATTTCAGGCAGTTTGAATATGAGAATAAGACTTTTATCACTGAAGTCAGGAATGAAGAGATACCTGAGAGGGCAACCTTTACCTAGAAACCAAACTTATAATGAGGAGCAATACTCGACTAGTTTGGAGCTATCTCTAATGGTTGGGCAACAACTTTGGGATTGTAATTAAATTGTACAACTGCTTCAGAAGATAACAGGCCAAGTTCTTGGCCGAACTACCAATCCAGTGTATCACAAGCCTTATCCTGATTGGATCGACCGGCATTGCTTAGGAATTATCAATCTTAGTTTACACTATTTATAGGTGATATTGGTCATTCGACCATAAAACATATGGGTCACTTTACTCTACAGTGTAGGGAATTAGCCAGCAATGATCACTGTAAATTACAATTATTCGACCATTCACTAACCATGGTAACATTTACTTGGTATTCTAATATGATACCAAATTCCATACAAACTTGATAGGAAATGGAAGAAAAGTTTCATGCCCAGTTCTTTTATAAGGATAGAAAAAGTTTCATAGCCAATCTTACACGTTTCAGGCAATTGCCAGGAGAATTGGTCAAAAATTATATTACTTGATTTAAAAGAGCAAAAAGTCGATGTAAGGTAGTCATGACTAATGCATAATTCATTTAATTGGCCCAGGATGGTTTAGAGTTTAAACTTTAAAAGAAGTTTACCGAAACAGAATTTATAGATCTTTATGATCTAACTAAAAAGGTATCTTGAAATGAGCTTTGCTTTAAAAGACGATACATTAAAAGAATTCTTCAGCATGAACATACTATTATGATCATAACTATGATGTAGCAATGGCCAAAGTAGTGGCTAAACAACCATTTGTCTATTTGGCATTGGTTAAAATTATAAGTGACTGTGCCATCCACTCAGAAAGTTCAAAGGACGTATACATTTGATATTACTCAGGCTAACGATCGAAATCTTTGATATGTTGACCAGAAAATTTATTAAAGTTCCTATTAATCATAAAATACCGACAGTTAAAAAGTTAAAGAAAATTAGTTATTGTACATGAAACGAAACTCGGTCTCATTCCACTAATAAGTGTGTTGTTTTTAGGAATGTTATTCAAGACAACATTGACAAAGGATTGCCTAAAGTTTCCTGAAAAAGAGAAAGAGAAGATGTTAATCGATACCGATTTATTCACAACTGATATGAAAATCAACATGACCACAATTAATTCTTAGAAGTTGGTTTGACCACAAAAAAAATTGACCTTAGAGCTCAAAAGGATCAGGCCGAGGAACGAAATGTTGGTAAGAGAACTAGGAAGTCTATGCATATGGACAAAAAGACCAAAGCATATTTAAAGGTGATAGACTCCACTTTCCAAAGGCCGCACCTGTGTGAGCAATGTGCAAGGCCGATTCGGCAAAATAGATGATTTCATCAATCAAACTGCTGAACAGAACCATTGGTCATTAAAAATATTTGAAAGGGTAACTCCTTTTACCAAAAAAGGGTCAAGTACACTACTAATAATCCTGGGTTGACTCCTTGGACAAAGGATGGTTAAACCTCAGCCTACTCGAGAGGGAGTTTGGAAAAGATCGAGTCATCTGAAGTTCCCAGATATACCAGAAGGGATCACAAATACTAAAAAATGACAGTGGAAAAGGCAGTAGACAACTAAACAAAGACAGTTAGCCGCTATAAGAGGTGAACCTTAAATGAAGGCCATACAAATACAGTTAAGGCCGACAATTCAAAGGCCAGAAAAAGAAGTAAAAACAATGGTCGATTAGTATACAATTAAGTTGTTGCATTTATCACCTTATAATGTTCTGGCCAACGGCCTGACCGATGCTAGTAATAAAGTCATTAAAAATATTCTGCGCAAGATGATCGATGGAGACCTAGAGAGTGGTATGTCAAGTTATCTAAGGCCCTTTGGGCTTATCGATATTCATCTCGGAAAAGCACATGAATGATTCCATTCATGCTTACATATGGACATGATGCGGTATTACCTTTGAAAATAACTTTACCATCACTAAGGGTAACTTATTAGGATGAACTCAAATCGGCCGAGTTCACAGAAACTATGCTAGTCGAACTCGAGAATTTAGATGAAATATGATTGAAAGCCTTGGACTTTATTGTATCCAACAAAGCCAGGATAACCCGAACTTATAACAGGAAGGTGAAAAAGAAGGCTTTTGGAGAACACAATATGATTTAGAAGTTTACCTCTCGGAACCAAGGATACTGCTTTTCGCAAATGGCCACCCACTTGGGATGGACCATTTACAGTGGTAAAGGTTCTTAATAGAGGTGCTTACATTTTTTGTGATATGTGGGGAAAGGTTGTAAAAAACCTGTCAACAGTCAATTTTTGATGGCTTATCATCCCAGATTGTGGGAACTATGGAAAGATCAAGACAAACAATTGCTAGGTCAATCACAGTTCATGTATAATAGGCTAAAATTGGTCAAGAATTAAATTAGACACAAATATAAGAAAATATAAATTTTATTATTAGGCCGATAAGAGTAGACAAAGTGTGGCTTGAGCCTATTAAATATATAAAGAAAATCAACACAATGAAAAAGTAAAAAAAGGAAGCCTGACCAAGATGCAGTTTAGGCGTAAGCTGCCTTCATTTCTTCAAACTCCTTAAAGTCACGACGCCTGACGAGTTCGACTGTTTACCTTTTAGCCTTCCAAGATTCTCTACTTTACATAATATGGTCGAGGAAGCGAAAAATCTAGTCGTTACGATGATTGATTATGTCGGCCTTGTGCTCTACTTATTTCTTCCATTCATTGCTTTCATGTGACTCAGCTTGATAAATATCAAGCTGAGAGTTGATGAAATTTAGAAGTGTCTAAGAGTAGTCTAAATCCCTCCCAGGGTAAAAACGCTCATTCTTCTAAAGATCATAGTTGACCTCTTTACAGTGAACTTAGAGAGTCCACAACATCACCTTATTAATATGTTGTCTATTTTAGTGTAGGCAATTATACCAGGCGACATCATATTGGTCAGAGAGTGTTTGACTCCCTATGAATGGAGGCACACTCATTTTCATGAGCGTCCGATATTTCAAGGTTGTTTTAATTTGGCAATAAAATAAGTATTGTTGATGAGTTGGAGCTTAGTCAGAGCATCCAAGAGTTCCTCCAGTGGAGCATCATTATCCACAATGTCTTGAAACTCATGGATCGATGGGTCAATGTCAAAGTGGAGAGAGGAATGAGTAAAAGAATCGATCTCGAGGGTAAGAACTTTCCATAAGAAAGCTTAATCCCAATCGAAGGGAAAAAAGGGTATAGTTGCCATGATAGAAAATGGAAGTTTTGAATTTGGAAGCAAGAAAGATTTGAGTGTGCAGTGGAGAAAGTACCATTTATTCCTTCATATAAGGCTCAAGGAAGCCTAGCGTGCCCGAAGTCAAAGCGTCATGATAATTGAAATGCCCATTAATAGCATGAAACATCCCGAGGAAGATGGAGCGAGTGAGTGCATGACTTTTCATGTTTGTGCCACGCATCAAGATGGTTATTCTTTTTAAACAATGCGAAAAAATTAAGTATCGAAGGCATTGTTAAGGAAGAAGGTACTGTGGCTGATTGCATTAAAAATAAAGAATTACAGGCCAACAATACAACAATTAAAGAGGCAGACAAATATATGACAATTAAAACTTGCAATTTTGATCGCCCCGCCTCTTGCCGTTTGAGAGCAATTTTGGTCTTTGAGGCCGAGCGTACCATCTAGCCGATTAATGGAGTATGCTCTTGCATGAAGACACTAAATGTCTTGACCTCAATTTTTTGACCACGTCTAATCTCGATCAATGATTTTTACTCTTTTAATGCCTTCGGTTTATCATCCATTGCTAAGATTTAAGCCTTCAGATCAATTAGAGTCGAGTCTGATTCCTTTAGTTTGTCATACACAACAAAAAGTTGTTCCTTAGCGTTTGTGACCTCAGTCATTTTAAGGGACATGGCTGTATGATCAAAATGAACTTTATTAACCGCCATAACTATATCTTGGTGGTCATGAATTTGATTAAGAAGTTCATAGAGTACATGCATCTTGGCTGACAAGGATTCTGACAAGGATTTGTCCGACTGAGCTAGATAGAGTTTGGTAGCGATGGATAAGAAGATTGAGTCTCTCAATCGATTCCGAAGAAATGATGTTAGAAGTCCTAGAGTGAATAAGAACTTGTAATTCCTTCTAAAGTTGCTGAAGCTCCAATTAAGGCACTGTCGACTCAGCCACCAAGGCATCATTGGTGAAGGCTTGGTCCAAGGCATCACATGCGAAATTACACGAGAGATAGGAGGTGTACGAAAATAATTTTTGAGATACTTGGAACACTTTTTTGCACAATCATAGCTGGCATCAATGTAATGTTACACTTCATCAGATAACCAATAAAGTAATGTGACTGAGAAGATAAAAGCTTGATGCGCAGTCGAATAGCAAGTTGAGACCGAGAGGAATAGAACTTGGCCGAGAGAAGAGGAACAATTAAAAAGAGAAATGTAATAAGAGAAAGATCTAGATGACGACTCTTCAATTGCCATAACAGTTTAATAAAAAATAGAAACGTCCAAAAGAATAGCTGTAGCGAGATCTATAAATAGTCAGAGGATTAGCGGAAGAAAAAATAATTAAATCCATCAAACACATCAAAAAAAAAAAAAATCAATTTTATCTTACTTTTGCATAATCAAATAATTCTATCTTAGGAGTAGTGATGATCTAGTAGTGGTAATCTTTAATTGTAATCCGAGTCTACACTTATACATGGGATATGATCCTTATCCAATACAAGCAGTTCTTTCAGAAGAAGCATTCTTGCATTCACTCTTTCATAATTGATTGTAATTATATTTTTTTATTGCACTAGTATGCTGAAAAGTCCTTTCAAGGCAGAACTCATTTTGGGAGGAAGAATCTCATTAGATCTCTAACTATCACCTAATCATTACAAACTAATATTTAGATCTCTAACTATCACCTAATCATTACAAATATTTTGTAAGTGGCTGAGTAGGCGAGCAATCTCCTTATGTCTCAGTCATACTCCATCAAAAATTTTAATATAGCTGCTTATTTTGGTGCTTCGAGGGGAAGTTGTTTAGTTTGAATCGAGGTGTTATATCGATTCGGGCAAGCCCGCACAGGCTCTACGTGACAGAAAACAGACCGATTGCCAACACACTCATTAAATGGACCATAGTTGTGTTTTGCTATCTATCTATCAGTGGCTAGATATTTTTTTAATACGGTGTGGCCCACTCGAGTAGATAGGGCCGACTTTAATTCACCAGAAGATCTTCATGGTGGGGCCAACCTATTGAAAGTGATATCACATGCGCTTAACAGCTTGGAAGCTGACTATCTATTTTTTAATCTGGGTGGACACAAATTGGATGGTTGGATTTCCAAAACTGGGTTTTCTTTTTCAGGCATCATCCACGGGTGCTGTCATCAGATCAACGGACAGGATTACCAAACCGAGGGACATGGTGACACATTACATGCATCATGATACTATACACGTCAGATGCATGGACACCACAAAATTCATGTGAGTGTGGATCCTCTTGGAATGGATTAGGGTCCAAACACAATTATTGCACTCAAGTGCTTGTAATTTTAACTTTTGATGCCTATTAGTCATCGTTCTTTTCTGGCCATTAGCTTTGGTGGGCCATCCCTACCTACCCATCTCTTTCTTTCTTTTTTCCTTCACCGGTCTTTCCCTGTCAAGATCTCCTTCCATAAATGTACTTTGTCATGGATATATTTCAGAATGGAATTATCCTTACGTACGTATGCGTGTCTATCTGCTCCTAGCTACTCCACCCATGAGTGGCAACTGAAACCGGCTGTATTTAATATCTTTGGGGAAGCTCGATAAGGCCAGGCCCAACATGCCCGTTTAAATTTAGGTTCGACTTAGAATTAGTCATTTCTAGTCCCATAAGGTTCACTTAAAAGCACTAAAAATAAAAATAAAAAAAAAGAAAAAGAATTTTTTTTATTACGAAAATTACCTAATTAATATAGAATTTACATTCTCGTAGCTTTTTAATAAGGGCTTACTTGGATTTCAAATACCTAGAGTTTTGAAGGTGACTCGGAATCAACGGTGGTTTCAAAATTCAGCTGTGTTTAGCAGCTTGTAATTGAAATCCTCCATGATTCAAAAATGGTAATATTGCATTGAAATTATATAGTATATTTGTAGGATTTTGAAATTAATTATTAATCAACTTTAATATAACTAATTAGTGTAAATATATGATATTTGATGTGCTAATAAGCCCATTGAAACATATATATACTTGGCAAAAAATGATGAAAATTATAAGAGCCTTAGAGGGGCCACAAGCATAAGATCACAACCGAGCAACAAACTAATATTTTTCAACTGTTGATTTAAATGACCAATGTTTGGACTACTCAGATCAATGTATATATTAATGTAATTTAAGTGATGCAATTGATAATTTAATTGTTTTGGGATATCATCAGTAGGCCATGTGTACAATGGAGTAGTAGCCTAGTGACACTTGTATTAAAAATAAGCAAAAAGAGAGACTGGTTTGGTAATCTTCACAAAAATAAGAGATTGCAAAACTTAACAAAAGTGATCATCTGCAGTCCCTTGAATTCCAAATACCCCCAATCCACACTGCAAATGACCCTTGGATTCCGAATATCCTCCAATCCACTCCAATCCAGCCTGCCAAACGACCCCTAAGGTTCCGGTAAGCTAGCTCATTAATGCAAGTAATTATCATTAGAGTACCTTTTGTTAGATTCCTTGATAGTCGCTAAGAAAGGGATGGGCAGCTCGGGTGGGCTCCACCTTGATGTTTAAGTCAAATCCACCTCGACCACTAGGTGCCTCATCTCCTACTAGGCCCAAGGCCCAAAACTTTACTCCATCGGTGATTCAGGTTGACCATGCGATTAGAAACAACGTACAAGGTAATGCTTACCCTCCAAATTGTTTCCCCTGAATTAACCCATCTAAATAATGGATGGACCTGATTTTTGGGTCCTACTCCTGAATTTTAGTGTGACATTAAATGCTTGGAGTGGATTTCAAATAATCAACATGATTGGTCCTAATCAAGGGTGAACGTCTTTATCCTAATTATTTTCCTTTGGTGTGGCCCCACCTAAATTACACTGGTCATGAGCTTGATTTTTTTTTTTTTTTTTTTTTTTTTTTTTTTTTTTTTTTTTTTTTGCCCTGGACGTAACCTGAGATTACACATATAATAGTTGGAGTGGATCAGATTGGTATTATATTGGGCCCTGTAAAAAAATCAAGGGGGCATCCTCTCTCCCAACTATTTCAAAAAAAAAAAAAAAAAAAAAAAACAACGCTATCTATTTCTGGTGATATAATTAATAAAGGGATTTTCATTCCCTTGTTTTTTATGTGGTTCATGATGTGTTCGTGAGATCCACTCCGACCATTAGATCCGTCATCCTGTATTAGGCTCATAGGGTCAAAACATTAGGTTGACCTATAATTCAATGGGCTACATCAGAGGAAATAGTTGGGAGAGAGACATCCACCATTAATTTTTACAAGACCCACTATGAGATTTACATGAAATCCACGCCAACCATTAGATGCCAAACCAGAAGTTAGTCTTGGGGCCCAAAGATTAGGCCCATTTGTGATTCAAGTGGGCCACACTAAGATAAATAGGTTGGAGCATGAGCGTTGCTCTATACATTGTTTCTAATCATGTGGTCCACCTAAATTATAGGTGGAGTTGAGTTTTGAGCCCTGAGAATAACAAGGGGTGACACACCATCATGATGTTTGGAGTGGATTTCAAATGAATATCAAAGTAGGGCCCAACCCAGTCGCAGAGCTCGTTCCTGGAAAAACCAAGTGGTGTGAAGGGTACCTAATGATAACTAGGTAGATTAATGTAAGTAGGTATATTGAAAAATCTTTTTGAAAAGGTATTAGAATATAAATTCTATATTAAGTAGGAAGAATGATGTAAGTAGGTATATTGAAAAGTCTTTTTGAAAAGGTATTAGAATATAAATTCTATATTAAGTAGGAAGAACCCCAAATTCTATATTAAGTAGGAAGAAAGCCCCCCCCCCCCCCCCCCCCCCCCCCCCAAAAAAAAAAAAAAAAAAGAAAGGAAAAAAAAAGAAAAGAAAAGAAAAAGAAGAAGCCTAATCCTCGATAACCAACTAGCCAACTCTAGTCCCATTCCTATAGTTATACACCTCTCTATCTCCCTCTCCTTCCCTTCTCTCTCTCTCTCTCTCTCTCTCTCTCTCCCCCACCGTTCTACTTCCACCATTGTTGTCCATTGCTAGCTCATTATTGACTGCTAGTTGTAGCTCTATTAGGAAATTTTCAAAATAAATAATTTGGATACCGAAAAATAAATTAGAAAATAATTAGGCTGAAGCATGTATTAGATATATTGTCCTTAAAGCGTGATTCACCCCCTCTCCTCTCATATTAGAGATCGCCCGCGGGTTGCTTCTTGGATATGATAAGCATTGTTTGGTCTTGCGTGCAAGAATCATGAAGGGACCAACTTAGGAACTTGGCTAACGATGTCACAGTCTCCAATAGGCTTAGTGATTAATCTAACTTAGAGCTCAGTGAGTTCGAGTAATCAGTGGGTTACTAACTTGTTAAAAGACAATGCAAGAGATCTTATGTTCTTGTGGAGGATCGATTGGATTTTCTGATTGTCTGGACCTGGAGAGGTCCCATTTATATAGATGGATTGAGCAGACCATTGCACTTGAGGCTATCAAAGATCAGAATGTTGCAAAAAATGTTTCTGACCGTTGTCTAGGGAGAAGAAAATAATAAAAATGATGTTGAATAATTTTTTTTTTTTTTTTTAGTTTTTTGTTTCTGGTATTTTCCTTGTATGAAAGTGGTGTATGTATACATGTATCAGTACATTGTATGTGGGCAAAGCCGGATCAGTTAGACAACTGTCAAGATCAATTAACCTGTTGGGAATCAATTAACTTGCCAGAAGATATCTCTAATAGTTCCCCTCAAGTTGGTGAGTGGATGTTAAGAACTCCCAACTTGTGAATGAGATGATGAATGAGATGATGGAAATTGAGAAGATATCAACAGGTTGTCGATCCATTTGAATACGGGTAGTACGAATGAGACATGACTGAATCTTTTCTCAAATAATGTGGCAATCGATCTCAATATATTTTATGTTCATGGAAAACGAGATTGGTAGCGATGTGGAGAGCAACCTTGTTATCACCAAAAAGTAAAACAAGTTGTGGATATGGCACTTGTAGATTGCCAAAGAGATAGAAAAGCCATGTGATCCCACAACATGTATTTGCCACGGCATAGTATTCAACTCAGCAGAAGAGCGAGAGGTCATGGACTGTTTCTTAGACTTCCATGAAATGGGATAAACCCCCAACATGATGCAATAACCTGTAATTGAACGACGAGTCTCTGGGCAACTGGTCCAATCCAAATCACAGAGTGCTTGGAGTTGTAGAGTATTAAAGGAAGAGAGTAATATACCTTAACCCTATTTATTTGAGGCAGTGAAGAATTCGTTGAGCTGCATTAAGGAGTGGCTGTTGTAGCTTTTTTTAAAAAAAAAAAAAAAAAAAAAATTTTATTTATTTTTTTACACGCACACACACCCCCACACACTCACGCCATAGTGGGATTTTACCACCTATGGATACTTGAACCCTTGACCGGGTGTTGAAACTCCTGAGAGTCTACCACCGAAGCAAGAGTAAGGATCCAGTGGCTGTTTTGGCTTATCCATGAATTAACTTGGGATATTTACTGAATAAACAATATTTGGTCGTGTGATTATAAGGTAGATGAGGCGACCAATGAAGTGATGGTAGCTGGTTGGATCAAATAGTAGATTTCCATTATTAGTAAGTTTCAAGTTTTTATTTTTATTTTTTATATGAAGTTTCAAGTTTTGTTCCATAGGAAAGATGGTGGGATTAGCTCCATGAAAACTAATGTCTTCAAAAATTTCTATGATTCCAAAAAAAAAATAAAATTATATTATTCAAAATCATTTTTATTATGATATCAAAGCCATCTATTGATCTAAGTCATTGATTTAGTGACCTTTTTTTTTTAAACGGACATTTCTTGTTTGTGCCCAAGAGAATGCACAGAATCCCGTCTCCATTACCAGTAGAAACCTAGCACCACGAGTGCCGGAAGAAATCCAGCACCATTGTCCAAATCCATGCCAAGGTTATCTTCCATCAGCATTCCAAACCTACAAATCCATCAAACCCACTAACCCTATAAACCCTAATTGATTTTATTTTTATTTTTTTGTATTTTTCTTGTATGAAAGTGGTGAATATATACATATATCCGTACATTGTATGTGGACAAAACATGATCAATTAATCAGCTGTCAAGATCAGTTAAGCTGCTGGGAATCAATTAACTAGTTGGAGGATCTCTGTAATAGAAAAAGAAAATAATTATGTAATTCTTTCTTTTGTGATTTGCTTCATGTATTTTGAAAATTGTGTGGATCCTATCCTAACTTGTTGGAGGATATCTGTAATAGAAAAAGATCATTCTTTCTCTGCAAGATGGGCTCCACCATGTGGATTTGAATTCTATTGTGGCCAACCATGTGGTTAGGTTCTCATCAAATCTGTGGAGATCATCTTGAAACGATCCAGACCCTCCTTTCTTCACAGTCTAGGCCAGCTTGGCACCTCCTTCGAAGGCAATCTAATAAGGTCCATTGTCTTGCCAGACCCAATGGAAGGGCTGGTCTAGGCTTACATTTCATCTCTGAAAAACTGAGTCAGGCTTGGGTTGGGATGATTAGGTTTATGTCAGTGCCCTGTAGGTCTGGTTGAAAAGCCTGTCCTGGCATAGCCCATTGCCATCCGAGCTGTATTCCATTAGGTTTAGTACAATGGCAACAGCCAGTGTGTTAATTACTAGCTAGGACCGTCCTGGGTGGCAATGGGTTCAGAGGCCTGGCCCTGCAATGCCAGGCCAAATGATAAATGTCTCAAGACTTGCTCAATTGCAAGGTTCAAACATGAAGGGGGTCAAGTTGTGTGGGCTGTTGTGTGGGTCCCACCATAATGTGTGTCAAGCATCTACCCCATCAGACAGATGCACCATTCCATGGAGGGTCACAGGATTAAAAATAAAGTCAATCCATGAATTGGGTGGGCCACACTACATACAACAGTTGAGTGGGGTTACCCTCCCATTAAAATATTCATAATCATTTATTGGGCCCACTGAGATGTGGTTCACAAATGCAGCCCATCCATTGTGTGTCCCACTTGGATGAAGGGTCAGATCAAGTTTCAGCTGCATCCAAAACTCAGGTGAGCCCCACCAAGTACTTTTATATGTTTTAGGCATGTCTTGACGTGGTTTTAGATGGTATGGCACACTTGAGTTCCATATAGTGCTGATTTTTAGGATATCCCATAACCTAAAGGGGACCTATCAAATGCATGGTATTGATGTTCGACACACATCAAGGTGGGGCCCACACAGCTCAACCTCATGGAAAGCTCCCATGAGGTCGACCTTATAGTACCATTTCCTGTACAGAGAGAGAGAGAGAGAGAGAAGAGAGAGAGAGAGAGAGAGAGAGAGAGAGAAGAGGAAAAGTTGGCCTATATAGGTATCATGGGGTGCTGCATTAGGTGGTCAACTGTTCACCTTGCACTCACATCATAGGAGTTGAGTTCTGAAAAAGTTACCACCAGTTCAACTAAGCATTCCTCTCTCACCTGTGTGTGTGTGTGTATATATATATATATATAATATATATATATATATATAATATATATATAATATATATAATATATATATAACTCTTTCCTTGCTTAGCTACCTGATACGGTCAGGGCCAGGTTAAAGCCTTTTCAACCCCTTTAGGGCTAGGGGGATAGAGCCAAGGTTGGCCTGTTGCAGCCTTAGGTTGGGTTCTGATCTAGCGGTATTAGACCGGACTCCGTTTGGCTAGTGACCCCAACACTAGCCAACTAGCTGATGTTAAAGTTTTGTGGGCCTTACCATGATTGATGTGTTTTATCTACACCGTCCATCTTTTTTTTCAGCTCATTTTAGTGCATGAGCTCAAAAATGAGGCTGATACAATTCTTAAGTGGACCACACCAGAGGAAACAATGGGGATTGAATACTTACATTTGAAAATATTTTAGGGACCACAGAAGTACTATACTTATGTTTTTCCCTTGTGACTTTATGAGTTGGATAGCAAATAAACATTACAGTGGGCATTAGGAAAATTTTAATGGTGGATGTTCAATCAACACTGTTTTCCTGTGGTGTGGTCCACCTGAGATTTGGATGTGCCTCATTTTTGGAGAGCAGGCAAAATGGATGGACAGTGCAGATAAAACACACAGATAATTATGGTGGCGCCCCATAGAGCTTTGACATCAAGTAGCTGGCTTGTGTTGGGGTCAGTAGCCAAACCGTGTCCGAAGTGGGTTTACTCCAGTGTGCTCCTGCCAAAGTAACACAAGCACCATTCAAATGCACCTGATCCGTGGTAGCTGTTTGCTACCCCCTTCAGTGATCCATGCCGTTGATTTGATGGGCCTCAGCTTGGATGAGGTACGCCAAAAAAATACCTCAGCCATATGATACTCTGGTTGTGTAGGGCGCTTGATACACAGGCAGTTAGAGGTGGTATGCAGGGAATATATTAACTCAAATAAACCGACTAAAATTTGGAATCCAGAGTGGCTAAGTTACAGCCCCCAAATCGGAATAATTGAAAAATCCTGACCTTTGATTCGTGGACACTTGTTTGTTGAAATAAGACCATTGGATTATCTTTTTTAACTTTTAACCGTCCAATAAATGTCCACAAATCTGATTGTTCAATCATATTTAATAAACATTATTATTGGTTGATGATACATATAAAACTGCCTCTCATAGTTAGACGGTCTAGCTTGAATTACTATATCCCACGTCTACAATTTCTATGTAATTTCTAAGTGCCTGCGTATCATCCACACACTCTGCCAGAGTATCAAACTTTTTCCCCAAAACAATCAAGATTGAAAGATCCTAACCCTTGTGGCATTTATCATTATTTTAAGTTGAGCATGGACCACCGCTGTATTTTTTTCTTAACCGTCTATTCATCGGACACCAGATAGAAGGGCTGCAATCTCAAAATCACAAGATTTCTAAGGCATCCCCCATCTGTTCTGTGCTGAATCAAATCAACGGTTTGGATCACCAAACAACGGGCCCCACATACGGATTCCACATGAGAATCAAACTCATAGATGAGCAAGAAAAGTCAAAAAAGTAAAAAGAGGTCCATGTGGTGGCAGCCATGTGATCATGTCCCAAAAGGCAAAGAGCCATGCATTTCTATACGACCGTTGTCCAAGACCAGCGTCTCCCTCGATGAAAAATATTATATTTCAAGTCTTGAAAAATCCATGACCGTACACATTGAGTTCAGATTAGTAACGAAAACCTGCTTAAGGAATCAACGGATACTAATATCATAATTTCAACTGAGATGTTCAGATACAGTGTTGTATGTGAATTCTAACATACAACGCAAAAAACATATCATTTTTAAGAACATCAGAGCCATGAAAAACGTGGGCCAGATTGTAAAAATCACCTGTGGTGAAAACGAGGATCACCCACTCATCAGGCTGGCTGCAAGGTGAAAATCAACGGGCACCGGATGGTGTTACTCAATATACATGTGTGGCCCATCTAATGAATGAATTGATCCCTTTTTCTTTCCACGTGGTCTTCATAGGGCGGGCCACCTTTTTCACGGCTTAGATACTCTAAAAAGAAATGGTTGTACGTGAAACTTCATTTATATTGTTGTATGTGAACATGCTCATTTTAAATACAAAGAAGTCCACATACAATGTTGTATGGGAATGTTAACATACAACGCTTTCTTTAGGGAAGCTTGGTGCTAGGGAATAACATCTGAACCATTGAAAAGTTGGGAAGCATCGTAAAGGTCATTTGAGTCAAAAATCAGGGTATTGCATTCATTCGAGTTGAGTTTATCCCTAGTTCTATAGATACTTTGTATTAATTTCTTTTCTTATATTTATGTGATTTTTAAAAATTCCTCAGGAATTTGCATTTTCCCAAACAATGCTTGAACAATTGGAAATTCCAGGAGATGCTTCCGAGGGAGGATTTAACAAAATGGCCTAATCTATTTTGTTTTTCTTTATAAGTAGAGAAATTGATATGTGTGGAGCCCAAATGGTCTATGTATAACATCTAACCCGTCCAACATATGTGATTCATCATGGCGATCACAAGAACAAAATATCTGGCCAATTGAATCATCAGATGGGCCCACCTTACGAATTTTTTTACTTGTCTTATAATCTTAGTGTGGTACATCTGTTGAATGGTTTGGATGTCAGATACATATAATGTAGGGCCCACAATTTTTAATTCTCCACTTTTAAAAGAAAAAAAAAAAACAAACAAAGGCATTTATGTAATTTCTCCTCTAAAGGGCACCATCCATTACGTAAAATCTAAAACAATGGATTGATTTTGAGGTAAAAATTCCGATATATATATATATATTCAATAATAAGATATGCTCATAGGAATTTTTTACCATATGCAGGGATTTTTACTGCATGCAGACTTCTATCCTATTGGAGAAATTACATTACCATCTTCCTTTATATTTCTTTACGACATAGTACAGAATCGAGATTGCTGGGCCCACGTGGTATCTATCTCCCATCCCATCTGTCTAAAGTGAACGATGATATTATCACTCTACGTACTAGAAATATAACGGAATCAATTATAATGTGGGCCAATTTATAAAATATAATATATACCATTCAAAATATCCTAATATAAGTGTATATATTTCGCCGGGTTGAATGTTATACACATACCACATCCCATCTGTCTAAAGTGTATATATTTCGACAGGTTGAATGTTATACACATACCACATGGGCCCCACAGCTCATAATTTTCACTATTTTTTGAGAAGGAATTAAATAAGAATATTTTTATAATTTCTTTGGTAAAATATAGTAAAAGTCTCATGCTTATAATGCTCCGAGTTGAATTGTGACACTAAGACAATCTAATCTCTTCATCCAGCCTTAAGATTAGGTCCAACACAGATTTTACGGTTTACCATGCAAATATTGAACTAATGTGATAATTGTACCTATTTGGTCTTTAACCTTTAATTTGGAAGGTCCAATTTACAATTTGATCAATCCTAACCATCCCATCCATGCATGGCTCAAAAAACAATAACTGCAAAACTAAAG
Source organism: Magnolia officinalis (assembly GCA_021015155.1). NCBI lineage: Eukaryota > Viridiplantae > Streptophyta > Magnoliopsida > Magnoliales > Magnoliaceae > Magnolia > Magnolia officinalis. The sequence continues at coordinate 13,892,575 of JAJHSJ010000015.1, forward strand.
AAAAACTAGGGATGGATTGGATGGTTCAGATTGACCAATTGGATTGTACAAGTGACGGATGGACTTGGAAGCAATATAACTTGTAGTGCTCCTGGTTTTATCAATTCAGTTAGACAGGCCAACCGATTGATCTGAACCATCCATTAAGTCTAGAAGACATTCCCAAGGTTACTATGCAAAGGACACACTAATCCGATGAGCTAATCCATCAATGGTTTGGCCTCATTTTCTATAGCCATCCTTTTTTCCTGAGCCATGGATGGGATGGCTGTTGTATCCTAACAAAACTGATTAGAATCACAAAAATCCATGATGATCTCTAATTAATAGATGGATCCAAATGTTTATTAGACTTATTTTTGAGTAAATGATCTTTACTATATATCCATATTAAAGACCACTTATTGAATGGTTAATATTGTTGGGTTAGTGTGGTGATCGCTACTATACACTCATATATGAGAGATTGACGCAGGTATGGGAGTGATGACGTAGATCACCCTCTTCCTTGAGGGGATACTGAAAAATAAGAAACTATAAATAAAATTTTAAAAATTCAAAATTTCATTAATAAATAATAAAAATAAATTTAAATATCTTAAATAGTGATACCAAAACTAGGAAGAAGTTTTAGAATCAAACTCCAACTTAAACTCCTTAAAATTCGTAATTACTAAAAATAATAAAATTCCAACTATAAAAAAAATCATAATTATAATAAAACTCTTTTAAAGCCTACTTTCTAAAAATAAAAATTCCAAATAAAATTTTGCTAGAAGAGTCCTATCATGATTACAGGTTATTTCTAAAAATAAAAAAAATCTAAAACTCTAAAAATAAAAAAATATTAAAATTCGGAATTACTAAAAATAGAAATTTTCCTTAAAAAATCATTTTTGAGCTAAAAACGCACATTTTCTGATGAAACAGATAGATGCGACCCACTTTGTGGATTGATTCACCTCGGATGGCCTGTTTCAGTAAAGATTGATAGGTTGTGCACCCCGTAACGATACCCAGATCAAAAGTTACAATCAATTTACAATTCACCTTCTTTTAGCCCATCCATAATAAGAATGTATCTGTGACACATTCTACATCATACCCCTCCACTTGAAAAAAATTGTCCTTGATCAAGTTACTTAAAGGACTTGGCTCATGAGTATCAAATAACTTCTAACGTCGATGTTATTAGCCTTTCTCTTTTACTTGGCATTAGGCTCTCGAGCTGACACAATACATGTACTTATACTCTCCTTGGCTTGGCTAGTATGGATCAATTTCTTCACTTGTGCCTGCAAGATCTCACATTCTTTCTGATAATGTAGGTAATTAGGCAAACTTGTTCCTATGACAAGATTAATGTGGTTTTGTATATCTCGTATGGGAGGAAATTTATTAGGGAGTTCATCGAGCACACACGTCTTGAATTCTTGCAACACTGGGTTCAAATCCCCTGGGATGTTCACAGGCTACGTATATGTTTTCTTTTTAACTAATGCACATATATCTCCTGTTTTCTTAGATTGTTTAACAAACGCCTGTTCAGTTATGCGTAGAGCTCCACACGAGTCGAACTGAGTCGAGCTTGGCACAACTCGACTTGGCTCGACCCCTAGCTGACCCCAGTTTTAACTCAACTCAGCTCGTGGCTCGGTCCTCGAGCCTGATTGGCCAACTCGGCTCGATTCAGTCAGTAACTAGGGCCAGTTCGAGCCTGTAGGACATTTTCTCAAACACATGGAGTGCACCTTCAATTTCTTATAGTATACAAAACAACAACAATAATTTACAGATATTTTATCAAACACTCAGTAGGCAACATCAAAATCAAGATACAATGATAGTTTTATCATGTAATGTTTGTTTTTTGGTAGTGATTTGTTTCATATCCATACCTTCCTCGCCATTAGCCAATCTCGCGGAGAATGTATGCAAAGAAACAACACTTTGTTGAGTCATTTCATCAAACACTTGTGAGGAATATCAATATCAAAATAACTGAGTCACCGAACTGGTTCGATTCGAGTTGAGGTTCGATCCGAGTCAATTCGATCTCGGACAAACTCGTGGAACTCGGCTCGAAATTTTTTCGAGCTCCAAAAATTAGCTCGACTCGGCTCAAACTAAGTTTTGAACCAAGTCAAATCAAGCTTTTTTGAGTTGAGTCAAGCGAGTTAACCGAGCTAACTTGGTTTGTGTACAACTCTAGTTATGAGAGACTGTCCCTCCACTCTAGAAGTCTTAGGTTGGTTCTTCATTCCCATAGGTCTCACATGTCTGCCACTGATGAATCCTGTGGCCTGTCACAATTCTGTTTCGACGTGGTCATCTCTCGCCATCAAATAATGGGATTTCTCTGCATAATTCCTTATTGATTGGCTATCCTGCGAATAATTCTAGTTTTGTTGGAATAATATTTGATTGTATTTGTTAGGGAGAAATCGCATGCGCAATAACTACTTCATTCGCGATCACGTGCGGATTGATTCCTTCATCTGTCTCGTCAGCTCAATTTGAAGTTGTTTTCACCAAATTGAAGCTCCGCCCTTCAACTCGAAGGGCATAAGCTTAACCTTCTTTGATTTAGGAATTTTCATATAGCCGAAGAATCGTTCAACTTTAGAAAGCCAATTGAGGAAATTCTTAATATGAAGTTGGCCATTGAAGCTAGAAAGATCGACCTTCATCCAAAACTCTCGATCTGCTCGATCACCGCTTTGTTTGAGATATTGGAGGATCATGTCGTTGACCTCTTCGTTGATGGATCCCCCTTCTTCAGGAATAATCTTTTAGCGCACCACTGACACCATGCTGTGATCAGGGTGATTACGAGTCCTAACGGCTGTTGGCGGTAGATCACCGCCATGAACACGGAGTCGCCTTATAACCTCCGTCATGCGATCGATGGAAGCCTTCATCTCTTTCATGACTTATCGATTCTCTCGCTTTGCTGCATCGAAAGTTCTTAAAAGATGATTCCATGGAGCACCGTCAATGAAATTGTTGCCCGACCCGTCGTTAAAAGCTATAGATTCGAGGAAAAACATTACTCTGATACTAAACTGACGCAGGAATACATGATGAGGTCGATCATCGTCTTCCTGAAGGGGATAACTACTCTGAATTCACAGAGCTTCTCTGAACTCCTCACAAATACCTCGAATCTACAAGGGAAAAATAAGAAACTAGAAATAAATTCTAAAAAAATCGAAAATTCATTAATAGATCATAAAAATGAATTTACAATCTTTTAAATAGTGATACCAAAACTAGGAAAAAGTTTCAGAATCAAACTCCAACCTAAACTCCCAAAAATTCATAATTATTAAAAATAGTGAAATCTCAACTCTCATAAAAATCCCAATTCTAATAAAATTCTTCTAAAGCCTAATTTCTAAAAATAAAAATTTCAAATAAACTTTTTCTAGAAGAGTCCTATCATGATTACAAGGTATTTCTAAAAAAGAAAGAAAATCTAAAACTCTAAAAAAAAAATATATATATATTAAAATTTGGAATTACAAAAAAAAAGTAATTTTCCTTAAAAAATTATTTTTGAGCTGAAAGCATGTATTTTATGACAAAACAGACAGATGCGACCTACTTTGTGGGTCGATTCACCTTGGATGGCCCATTTCAGTAAAGATTAATTGGTTGTGCGCCCCGTAATAATATACCTGGATCAAAAGTTAGGGCAAATTTATGGTCCACCTTCTTTTAACCCAACCATGCTAGGAATGTAACCGTGTGACACCCTATATCTCATGGATGCTCCACTGCTTTAAAAGCACTGTAAGTCATAGAGCCCCCAATTGCATTGACGAACTTAGACATTCCCATACATTCATCTTGACCATTGGTTAGGTTCACTTCACATTTCATGAGCTACCAAGCAAATTAATACCGCAACAATCCGACAAATACGGACCTTTGATTAATGACCTTTACGGCAAAAAAAAGGGTGTTGGTTTCATATACATACCTTCCTTGCACCGGCCACACTTCTTTGAGGCATTTCATCAAACACTTGGTGAGTAACATCAATATAATCAAAGTAACCGAGTCACCGAACTGGTTTGATCCAAGTTCAATTTGAGCTAGGTTCGAACTCATTTTTGAGCTCAAAAAATCAGTGCGACTTGGCTCGAACTCAGCTTCAAACCGAGTCGAATCAAGCTTTTTCGAGTCGAGTAGAGCAAGCTAACCGAGCTAGTTCGGTTCGTGTACACCTCTAAAGCACCAAGCATCTCTTTATTAGAAGTTTGATAATTCCACACGTATGCGGTGCATGCAGGCACACGTGCTACTTGAAACATTTGGGCAACCATATGGAAATTGAAATGATGATTGAACAATATTTTGTAACCGTCCATTTGTTTTTCCATATTGTGACGTACATCAGGTGCACAATGGCATGATTTTTAATTCAAAAGATCTAATACACGTTTTAATATTGGCACATGAGCCTATGTGTAGATGGGCGCGCAGGTCTCACATGCGTGTGGAGTACCAAACTTCTATTTTTATAATCTAATTTATATTAAAAATAATTACCAGTTATCACGTTTTTAGTTTGTCTTGACCGAATGAGACCCGTGGGATTCTAATACATGCAACAGTACCACAGCTAGTGGTACCAATACCATCTTTTCCACCAACATGCCACCTGTGTAGAACATCCATACCATGGAAACCTTAGGCCCCAACATCAAGACCACCCTTCTCAAGAATCACGCTGATGAGCTCAACATCAAGACCAGCCTTCTCAAGAATCACGCTGATGAGCTCACTAGGTGGTTCACACCTATATGTTGATTCAGACCGTTGGCTGTCCATTGGTTCCAACATTGTGTCCATTGGTTCGGCCCATGTTTTCATGGTACTGATGGTCTGTATGTGATCAGTTCTCCAAACAGAAATGATCTTGTATATGGAATATGCACCGAACATGTTGTCTATACGCTGCAACATGATGTTAGGCAGAGGTCCGCATCGAGTCGAGTCGGACCGGATTGGGTCCAACTCGGCTTGATCCGAATTTTTCAAGTGATTGACTTCAATTTGATCTCATCCGGACTGAGTCCGGGTCAGCTGATTCAATCTAGTCCGATGCCCTTGCTGGCCTGACCCGAACTGAGTCCGACTCGGTTAGGGAAATTGAGTCGGATCAGGTTAGATACGGTTCGGATCGGGTTATGGTAGGGTTTGGGAGTAGGGGTAGGGTTTAAGATTAGGCTATAATATGGTCTACCTAAAATTTGGGGTTTTTTTTTTTTAGTTAATGAACTAAAATGATCTTAAAAACAGATGGACGTCGTGGATATATAATAAATACATCGATGTGGGCCCCACGGTAAGGACAACACCGTTTTGGATGAGACCTAGGCTGCACCTAATCTGCTCCCTTCTTTTCAATTCTTTTTAAAGAAAAAAAATAAAATCCAATGAGTCTTACGTCATCCTTATTCAAATTCAAAAGAGAAACTTTGATACTCTTATAGTGTGTTGAATGATACACATGCACTTATAAATTACTTAGAATTATATTTTTGGCATACAAGTAAATCAAAATAAACATTCCAATTTAATGTATTCAAGTTTAGAATAAACCAAAATTAACCTTTTTTGGTTATACCACTATCAGATTTGTGGACATCTATTGGACGGTTGAAATTTTTTTCAACGATATTATTTCAAGTACGAGTGTCCAAGAATTAGAGTTTAGGATGACGAAATCAAGAATTAGAGTTTAGGATGACGAAATCATTCTGATTTTTGGACGTAACACTGCTTTAATTTGAGTTATAGTGTATTCCACTTCTACCAGTTTGAAGTGTTTGTGTATTAAAACATACACAGCTAGAGTATCAAATAACTCCCAATTTGGAAACGACTTGTTTTGCCTGCCTTTATGCTCTTATTTAGTTATCTTAAATTCAGCGCGCTACACCAATCTCATCTCAATCGGGTAGAGAAGAGGGGTAGAGACAGGTTAGGATTTTCGTTTGGGTAGAGAGAGGGGTAGTAAAAAAGTTGAAAAATAAAAATAAAGTAAAAATACTCTTTATAGGACCCGACCGGATCAGATTGGCCACTGACCCAAACTCGACTTGTTGTGGGGTTGGATCTGAGTGGGCCTACTCGATCTGACCCAATTGTGGCCTTCGACGATTCGATCGGGTCGGATCCGTCGGATTGGGTCGGATCCTGCCCAGATCTAAATGTTACATATGTTTTTGTTGAGCAGTACACAAGTTGAGTTAGCTTGCTCAGCTCGCTCGATTCGACTCGGAAAAGCTCGACTAGACTCAACTAGAAATTGGATTTAGACCGAGCCGAGCTGGTTTTTGGAGCTTGAAAAAAATTTCAAGCCGAGTTCGAGTTTGCCTGAGCTTGACTCGACTCGGATCGAACCTTAACTCGAACCGACTCGGATCAAATCAGCTCAGTGACTCGGTTATTTTGATATGAATGTTGATCGTTGAGTGTTTGATGAAATGAATCAATGAAGTGTTATCGAGGAAGGAATGGATATATCAGTTATTTAATTTTGATGTTGCTCGCATGGGTATTTGATTTTGATTGTACCCTCTAGGTGTTTGATGAAATACTTGTAAAATATTATTATTGTTTTATATTCTGTGAGAAATTGAAGATGCATTCTATCAGTTTGAAAAAATGCCGAACATACTAGAACTTAGCTTAAACTGGCGCGAGCTGCTGACCAAACCGAGTTGAGCTAGCAAGATAAGTCGGAGGACCAAGCCGAGTCAAGTTCAAGCTATAGTTAGCTACTGGTCGAGCTGATCTGAGCCGAGCTGTGCCAACCACGACTTGTGTACAACTCTGGGTTTCGATGCTTGATGTGTTGTGGACTGTGTATATTTTTAACATTTGGTTTTTCACACTACTCACGACATGATCAAGTCTGGATGGTTAGGATGAGTGGGTTTAACCAAGTACCCTCAATTGAGCTCCAGGCCTCAAAGTAACACACTTGAGAGCATCATCTTAAGTGTGAGGGTCCATCCCTAGTTGGGTCCCATTCATTGTCACCACTTTGATCATTGTCCGATATCAATGAATAAATTATACACTGAACATATGGTGTATGCACTATGTATTGGACCATTTTAAAGAAAGGTTTTAAAAAAGATGTCACGAACTAATAATAATCCACTAGTGTTAATTCAGTTCTGTGCTCGTAAAACGCGGAAAGTGGAAAGATAACCATCAGCAACTTTGGTCCCTCCAATTAGGAAATTACTACACCTTACCTTACTTTTTTTAATGCAAGCATAGTAGGAGTAAGATCATGTGGGTCACAAAAAACACAAATAAAACTAACACAATTCTCATTTAGTTTTGAGAAATTAATTCTCACCCAACTAGTTGTACCTCCAACTATTTAGCTTGTGGGGCCCACTATGGTATTTCTATGATATCTTGCTTACTTGTGAATCGACTTTATTTTCAAGGAATCTCATTTTCATGATAAGACAGCTTTGTTGGGTGTGTAGTTTATCATACAAACACCATAGTAGGCCCCACACACGAACTAGTTAGACATGCAGCTGGTTGCATGTGAGCATTTTTCTTATATTTTATATACGAATTGATATAGTAATTTAGATATATATGAAATGACTATTCTTAATATTATTATAAATCTTGAGAATAAAATTTTAATTTTCAATATAAACTCGTATTAACACTCAATCAATGATTAGATTAGAGAATCATAATTTTAAGCCATTGAAAATAGCTATCCAAATTGTAAATGATGATAGGAGTGTTTGGTTTTTCCAATGATGTAAATGGATGAAGATTATTGCGTAATTCTATAATGATATTATCTGCATTTGACAACAATAATTAAATTATTGCAATGTTTGCTTTACTTAAAAATTATTATAAACAACAATAATTTGATAATATAACAAAAAATTAATATTTATAATTTTCGTTACATGTTTTATTTTTTAAAATTTATTTGATTCTTACTTCATTAGTTAATATATATTTTTAAAAAATCAACACCTTAAAATGATAATAATGACTTGTTTACCAATGTAATTGGATAACCAACATGTCATATCAAATTGCCTACTAACACTCCCAATAGTGAGGTAGATATTGGAAGGTGCTTTGTAGATTTTACCATGATGCATCTGTTTTATTCATCAGCCAATCAATTTTTTCGTAGTATTTCAATACATGAAACTAAAAATTAGACAAATTCAAATCTCAAGTGAACCACATCACAAGATAATAACAATAATTAAATATCGACCATTAAAAACTAATTATGATCCATTATAATGTTTATTTGTCATCCAACTTTTTGATTAGGTCACATGCATATGAATGAAAGGTAAACACAAATATCAGCTTCATCTCAAACTTTTGTGGCCCCCAAGATAATTTTTTCAATTACCACTTTTTCCTCTTGTGTGGTCCACGTGAAATTTAGATCAAACTCATTTTTTGGCTCATTCTCTAAAATTATCTGAAAAAAATAAATTAAATAGACGGTGTAGATAAACTACATTAATCATGGTGGGCCCAACAAAAATCAAATTTCCATCGTACAAGGTAAATTTACGTGTGACACATGTCGATCGTTCAATAATACCACGTGTCATTGTACGTACAGCAACAGGTGGCATGAAATCGATCATCGGTCGGTCTACATTAATTTCGATATAATCTTCACATGCCACGTGATTGTGGCTAGTGGTGCAACACATGGCACGGCGTGTGAGGGTGGCATGCATGCGGCCCACCGTCAGACACCACGTGGCACAATTTCCTACACGAATGGTGACAATGGGAAGAAATCGAAATCTTGGGAGATTTGCAAAACCGACTTAGTAACATATCTCACACGCTTATCAATGGACACCCACTGATGGAGAGTTGGAGGACACGCCCTCGTGCTCTTAAAAGTGGGCCATCCAAAACCCTAATTTTATATGTTTTTATTTATTTATTTATTGTTAATGATGATGGGTTAGTGATTCCTTTGGCTCTTAATTTCATGATCATGCCCCTTTCGGAGCTCTGTTTCCAGAGCCCATTTAAAAAATGAACGGTGGATATTGATTTAAGCACAATACAGTGGGCCCCACATCTCGAACGGCTCATATAAGCAGTATCAATGATCACATGTGATTCCAACGTATTAGTCAGCATATGTTCAAGCTGTGTGGGTCCCACCTGTAGATTAGATGAGGCCTTCAATGTTAGGCGTAGATCTCAGCCTGATACATAGCTAAGGTGGGTCACACCATCGCCACCGTAGAAACTTTGAGATGATATTTGGGGTCCATTGTGCCGTTTGTATTTCATCCAAACCACTCATCAGGTATTTCAAATCAACATTAAGGTACACACCTAAATTCAAGACATTCCAAATTTTGGGTAGGCCACAGAAAGTGAATATGAATGTTGTAGGCAAGATTGTGTATTTCTCCCTGTAGTGTGTCCCACCTGAGATTTTTATAGGGATGATTCTTCGCACGTATGATGCCCATGAAGATCCTCACCAGATGCACGGTTTAGATTCTATGTTTGTAGGTCCACACAGCTCGGACGTATGGCAATTATCAGACTGCTGAATTTTGAGGTGTCCATGGTGGACCTGTTCGTTGATGCTGGTTGTACATTGTAAGGGCAGCCTCTTTGATGGGCCACTGCCAAAAACGAAGATTGATAAGATGATCTGAACCATCCAAAAGACTAGCTTTCATGAGGCAATAGAAGATGAAAAAGTAGGGTAGAATCCTCATAAGTAATCTACTAAATCGCTCAAATCTTCTGCAAGATCTGTTGCAGGTAGCGTGTACAACAACATAGCTGATCTGTGGGGGGCCCACCTTGTTGATTCTGTGTTATCCACTCCGTCCATCACGTTCATTCCTCTCATTTTCACTGTATGGATCAAACATCAACCTGATACAAGACTGAGGTGGGCCACATTACTGGAATAGTGTAAAATCACTCCTGAAACCTCTAATTTCATACTGTGTAGCCCACCTGGGTTTTGGGTCAGGCTGATTTCTAGAGTGTCCCTTTGTGCTGGTGAGTCACACCTAATGAACAGTTTGGATTAAATATACAACCATGTGGCCTGTTTAGAATGTGGCCATTCTGATGGGTGGCTCAGATCAATTAGCACATCTTCCAATGAGTTTGACGAAGGTTAACAATAGAAGATAGGACATTTTGTATTCATCTATAGAGACGTAAGTCTCTACTACTGCTTATCAAAGCCGTCTATTTGATGGCCCCATCATGGATGGACCATGCCCCAAAGTCCTCTTTAATGTGGATTGTTGGTGTAATTCTTCTTTAATCTTGTATTTGCATGGCAACAAATTGAGGAGATTCCTTTGGCTAGCTCATCTATGGTCTAGATCACCAAACCATGGGCCCCACGTGTACAAACTCCATGCGTAATAGGAATCACGTGCTCCAAATTCATCCTAGCCATTCATTCCTCCACAGGTCCGTTATTTATTATTTTATCCATCTGCTCACGTCTTTCTACCACAAGCAACTAGTATCTCCCATCCATCATGTGACCACCATACGAAGAACCTAGATCATCTGAAGGTGGGACCCACATAGGAGTTCGTTGGGCCAAACTAAAGGTCGACCACCCACATGTATACTGCTTTGTCATACTACGGTGGATCATACTCATGCAGTGTTCATTCAGAACACACACATGCTCGATCAAACCGTCCAAATTGTGGGTCCCACTTTGAATGGGTCATCACAACGAAATCTGCACCGACAGGACGATCCTAACCGTCCAAACCTAGTCCAAGTCAAAATAAGCTCCAGCCAGCCAACCTTTCCTCTCTTTCACACTCATTTCCAACAGAACGTGCTTAGCTCGCTAGGGTAGCCTCCACTAGTATCTGAAAGTGTGCCAAAAGGGCAACTTGGTTCTTGTGATTGCATTTCCTTCGTTCAGTTACGTGTCCTCATTGTACAATAACCGTAGTTTAAGTACGCCCTAAAATATATACACGTTTATAGAGGTTTGCTAATCCTACACGCGTGTGAGAGCCAAGCCCATCCACACATGTCGATACAGAATGCACGTGCTAGATCTAAACTTTCCATCTGGTTGAAAATTATGCTAAGCTCTTCTTCCTCAAAGATTACACAATTTAGTAAACCGATGGTTGAAACGACTTCATCTAGCCCTTCAGTTGTTTTTGTATGTTGTGGTCCATCTGAGGAGTGAAATGGGCTGATTTTAAATTTGGAAGATCTAAAAAGTGTACCCCACAATATGGAAGGCTGAGATCAAGTACATGTGTTACATATTGATACATACGCCTGCATGTTTATGTGCAAGGCTCGACACGCGTGCGGGACTAGCAAACCTCTTATGTGTTTATACGGGAACTAGGGTTCAAATAAGATAAGTTATCAAAACCTAGGCCTGGTGGGTGGTAAACCTGGGCCACCGGATTCACACTCCTCGTAGCATGCATGGCGGCAGACAGGCACAAAACACTCGTATCTTCCATTCCACGCCATCATAAGATACACTAGTGGACCACTGTTGTTTGTACTCATGCAGGTATCCAATGTACATGTGGATGACATGTATGCAATTGCAAATGTAGATCATCCAAATCATTGGTCCCATTGAAGGTAGCCAGGGCCCATAAATCACACAGAATGAATGATCCTGACCATCCATCTTGTAGCCTTGAATGGACGGCTGCATAAAAAGATAAACAATTGGTTAGATGGTTAGGATCATTCAATGTAATCGTTGGACCATTAATATGCAGAGGTTTGCTCGAATATATCCTAACTAATTATTTGGGTCCAGGTCCATTTTCAATTATCTAAACCGTTCAAAAGATCAGCATCAAAATAGATGAAGGGCAAATAATAAAGGATCTCTCCCTTTAGAATACATAACCATTTTTATTAAAATAACATTATTCTTTTTTATGAATGGGGAGTGTTGCTTTGTGGGCCATTCATTCTAAGTGTCTTGTATCGTTAGATCATCAGCTTAGATCATAGATACGGCCCTGAATCCAACGGATATAGTCATGATGTATGATATTATAATAGGTCGGGATGTATTGGAGCAAACCTCTAATATGTATGGTCTGGATTCACACATATTATGTGGTGGAAGTTTAAGTGTGTATCATCTCCATAGTCTGCAAGAGTATCATATTATTCTTTTGAAAGAAAACCACATTCAACTTTCCCAGCTTTGAATATTCATGTTGAGTTGTTCCAAATCCTGGTACATAAATAACCCTAATACAAAATCTAAATAAAAAATTACAAGGAAAGATATGTTGGAAGAACCCTAGCTTTGACCTACCTTTAGCTCTCTATAAAACCCTACCTACCCTTTCTCTTCTTTCCCTCTTTGGGTGTAGTTATTGCATATCAAAAACATATAAGCAAGGAAAAAGAAAAAAAGAAAAAAAGAAAGAAACATGGTCCCCATAAGAATCACAAGCTTGCTACTAGGGTTTTTGCTGGGTTTTGTCACTGTAAGTGACTCCATTGCAAATACTCAACAAGGTACATTTCTTTCTATTCTCCAAGCACTTGTAACAGTGAATTGAAAGGGGAGTTGTACTGATTGTAATTGCTATTTTTAGATGCTATCTGGCTAGACAGTAAGGCTGATGGAAACCGGTTCGTGGTCGGCGGCCACAGGTGGTGTGGTGGTCGTTAATCAGGTAGGCTTGCTGTAGATGATTTTCATTAGTATGCAATTTCCTTAAAAAAAAAAAAAAAAAAACTTTTATTATGTTATAGGATTGTTCCAATACAACCCATTGGATGGTAAACGTCATGCGTACCAATGAGAGAGAAAGCGGCCCGATGGTTGACGACGGCTGGTAGGCATGACAAGTTACCACACGCTTGGTTGAAGGCGAACAGCCCTCATTTCATCCCGGCGTGTTCATTTCATGAATTGAAACATGTTAGCAGGTACATTCAGAACACGATGCCGCCACGGCCCATGTCGGAAAGAAATTGATCAAAGGAAGAAAAATGATGATGAAGTTGTTGAAGAAGGATGAAGCTATTAAAGAGGAAGGTGTTAATGGAGGGGCTCCAAAGATGAATTCAGGTGCAACCCATTCTGTTGGAAAATGTGACAATCAAAGGAAGGGAGAGTTGCATGTACAAAGTAAAATGAGTGTTCAAAGTCTCCTACCTATAAAGGCCAATATGGTTGGCCTTATATCATTTAGTTCTGACTATTATGTGCCAAGACCACACCCACCTAAGAATAACTGAAGAAAAGATGTAAAACCTCAATTTATTGTAGCTTTTGTATTGGTTTTGTGGGTTTTTTTTTTTTCTAATACATGTATAAGAGAAAGGAAGTGAGAATTATCATAGTATGTATGCATGAAATTGAGTTTTGATGTTTAAATGAATTTTGATACTGAGAGTCAATCTTTTTGTTTCTTGGTTTATGTTTTGTTACGAATGGAGATGATTAGGCCATGTGGGGTTATGAGTGGAAAGGAGAGGGTTGTGGTAGTACTGTTTGAATAGTTGGTTGTTTGGATGCAGGCAAGGGTAAGGATGCTTTGAAGAAGCTGTTTGGGAGATCACAAATGGGAAAGAATGATCAGGTCTCTCTCTCTCTCTCTCTCTCTCTCTCTCTCTCTCTCTCTCTCTCTCATTCCAAATTGACAGGTTGGTGTGAGCTTATCCATGCGGTTATGCACTATTCAAATAGGAATCCATTTTTGGAAAGATCCTAGCTTTCATGCTTTGGTGGGTCCTCCGAGATCCTTTCGATAACCTATGATGTGTTGAAGGGATATCTATATGATCTCAGTGTGTGCGTGTTTGTGCTTCCCATTCCCACACACATGCATATGGGCGCATGCACACACATCATACTCTCTTCCCCCCTCTCTCTCTCACACATGCGCACATGTGCGTACGCACACACACACACACACACACTCTCTTCAAAATATCTAGCGAGATCGAGGACGCACACCAATGTTACCTAAACCATTAACCCCCATGCATTTTTCTTTCCAAATCCTGCCATCCAGATCCTGAGTCATTTATAGACTGCTATTTTTACTAATCCAAAATTATAGTTATATACTCCTAATGTAGATTAACTAGCAATGTCAATATGTTTAGAACGTAGAATAGTATTCTTTGATTTATGCAACATGCAAGCACGCACGCACACACACATATAATATTATGAATGTGGGGATAGAAAAAAAAATTCCATATCAATTCATATAGAAACCTTAAAATATATGAAAAATATTTATCATTTCATACTCAAATGATCCACTTGAATATTTTAGTGACTATTGTGTGTGATAGTAAACAGCTAGAAGCAGAGTTCATTAATATGTAGGGCCTAATGAAAAATCATGAGCAGGCCTTGGTGGAATGCCTTTCAAAAGTTGAGTAGGTTTTTGGCAATTGCCCAGTTCGTGTTTGGATGTGGCAACAAACTAAATTTGTAGGGTTTTGATTTTTTATAATCTTCCCCAACATTGGATTATTATTATTATTATTATTTTATGTTTATTTTCTCATCTATTTCTCCATCTTAACACATTTGTATGTATGATCCCAGAATGGTGGCAGCAAGATGAAGCCAATGGCATTGCACTCCGTCGATGCCCAAATCGCAAAGACCACTGATTCAATTCAAGGCGGCAACTCAGAATCTTCATCGACGTTGAGATCATCCATCTCTCAAGAACCCAATATTGATCATGTTGAGACAGTTGAACAGGGGAAGCTCCTCAAAGCCGCCATTGAAACCATGAACATGTTGACTAAGGATTATTCACAGAGGCCGCATCGCAAGCCTCCGATCAATAACGTTCATCCTTTGAGTGGTGAAATGGCTAATCCTTAATTAGGTCTAATAGTTCTAATCATATAGGAATAGGATAGAAAGTCCTCTTAGTTTTTTTTTTTTTTTCTTTTCTTTTTAAGTGTGTGTGTGTCTAACTACAAACCTTATTTTTTTTGTTACCAACTACACAAGACAAGTATAGAAATGTGCCTTTTTTTTTTTCTCTTTAAATTTTGATGATAGATTATATAAATGGTAAGATGTTAATTAATGTTTGTTTTAATAGGTAAAATGAAATAACAAAAACCTAACTTGATGCATCAAATGGTTCTTTGATTGATTAGGGGATACTTTTGTTATGCAAGATTGCTTTAAAAACCATTATGATAACAAAAGGAATGTTGATGGCTCCTGAAATCCTTTGATTGGTTTATATAGGTGGTCAATCAATTGTGGGTGTTGAACTT
Organism: Magnolia officinalis; assembly: GCA_021015155.1. Taxonomy (NCBI): domain Eukaryota; kingdom Viridiplantae; phylum Streptophyta; class Magnoliopsida; order Magnoliales; family Magnoliaceae; genus Magnolia; species Magnolia officinalis. The sequence continues at coordinate 13,907,908 of JAJHSJ010000015.1, forward strand.
GGATCTTTGGGTCCCACCAGCCTTGAGGACCAATAAAACATTGCGTGATTTTAGACCCGTGTGACAATAACTAGCTGAGAACTGCACGATGCCTGAGTGTACATGAATGCAAGGAGGTTCATGCAATATCTAAGGTGATTACTAGGTGACAATTGGTGTATATTTTGTCTTAAAATAAAACTAATTTAATATTATTTATTTTATGTTAATATAAATGATTTTTTTTTTTTTTTTTTTTTTTTTTTTTTTTTTTTTTTTTTTTTTGAGTAGTTCACATAACATACCTTTAAGAATATGATTTGTTACCAGGTATTATTACTTATTAAAAAGTATAAGTAGTCAATTTATTAATTAACAGAATAGAAAACATGAGAGAAGAGTGAAACGTGAGAAGGCAAAAGAGAACACTTCCACATCAATAACCCTTTGTAGGACCATGCAACTTCCTGTTTCAAAAACTTTTGTGTGTGCCATTATCGTGTCTGTGTAAAATCTAACTGTCCATCAATAACCCAAGAAAGTTGATCAATGGTAACATTTAATCTCCAAAATTTCTTGTGATGTGGCCCACTTGAATCTTGGATCTGCCTTATTATTCCCAGTGAGTAAATTTCGTAGGGACATCGTGGTGGCTCCAACAGCACTTTGGGAAGGTCTACAAGATGCGAATTGACTTGCCTCTAATTAACCTATTGTTATATGAATCCATCTCAACCCCAAGATCTATAGGGCCCACCGTGATAGTTATGTTATATTCACTACATCCGTTCTTTTCACCTGCTCATTTTGAATATAATCCCAAACAAGAGGGATATCCAAAACTCAAGTGGGCCACACTACACAACACTCTAGGGAACGAAACCCTATCGCTGAAACCATCCCGGGCTAGAGTGATGTTTGTATGCTGTTCATAAGGTGATTCACACAAGGATGAAGGAAAACACAAGTATCAGCCTAATTCAAAACTTGTGGCTCCATCATTTTGGGTTCATGTGTTAGAATGAACTGATGAAAATGATAGATGCATGTAGTGGATATAACACAAACATCACTATGGGCCACAGAGCTTGTGGGTCAGAGGAGATCCCTATTAACCTGGCAATTGAATCCATAGGTTCACGTACTGGAATCATTAATTTTAAAAGCTACATGGAGGTTAGGGCTAGCCCAACGGAATTCGGGCATGCCTGCCTTTGGCCGGGCTTGGGCAAGATCATCAGGCCGAGAGCTGGGTTCGGGTTTAAATTTTCTGCCCACTTTTCAAGGGGCCGGGCTTGGACTCAATCGTCTAAAGGCCCATCAGCCTGGCCTAGCCCCATATAATATAATATATATATATAATATATATATATTATATATATATATTATATATATATATATATATATATATATATAATATATATATATTTTTCAAAAAATTTCCCTCTTCTTAATAATTCAAAAATAAATTTCCCTCCTGCCTTGGATGAAATGCCTAAGCTCAAAAGTACAGTCACTCGGATGTAGATCCCAGCAGATGGAAATTTATTTTTGAATTATTAGGTATATATGGCTCAAAAGTACATAAATTATGGTGGGCCCACCATGATGTTTGTGAGAAATCCTCGGTGTTCTTCCAATTTTTCAGATGATATCAGGACAAGCACACAAGTGTACTGCCGCACGACAGGAAACATTGTGAAGATGCTTTTACCAAAAAATAAGGCTAGTCCCTATAAGATTAACCACAATTTACAAAAGAATTCAATGGCTGAAAATGAGTAAAAATGAAAAATAAAAAAAGAAAAAAAGACAAAACCTTTTCTTTGACCGAGTCTGTCCTAGCAATGGCAAGACAGTCTATGTTTGTTGGATGGCATCTAATGCCATTGAAAAAAATGCCATGTGTTTCATATCATGACTTCCTTGCATGAAGGGACCCATGATTTTGCCATTTCAACTACTGCTTCGTCATTTGACACATGCGTGTGGCCAATGTATCATGAGGCATATAAAGTTGGAGCTTTCTATATGATGGGTTATAATGTTTGCATTTTTTTAGCGTAAAAATTAAGTGATTCTGCTTTAGGCCCATTTGTTTAATTCAAATTTTATTATAAAGTAATTGCCATCATCATTATGTTTTTTAAACAACTATTAAAGTACACAAATTAATAGCCAAACTGTCAAATGGCCATATAAAAGAAAAAAATGTTGATGCAGAAATCCAGTTAGCCCTTGTTCATGGGACCCTCCGATGGCGAAGTAAGGAATTTAGGTTTAGTTGAGCAGTAATTGTTTAGGGCTAGAGTTTGTGCATATACCTTTCATCATTGATGTTGTTCCTATTGATGGATGAGGAGAAGCAGTGGTGTAAAGGAGACCTCCCTATTTGGTAGAGATGAGTTGTAGTAGGATTCGGATTCCGTAAGTGTCGCGGGATCTTCCGAGATTCCCGGCTGAGATCTCGGGCAGATCGTATCATAAACATAAATGCATGTGATATCATTATAATAACAAAAAACATAAATGCATTTTAATCATTATAATTTTACATTATAAAATCTCAATCTATATGATATTTCATAAATTGAACAAATAGCGAAAGCATGTGATATCATTAGACAAGTAAAATAAATTCTAATATAACCCATTTCTTTTCTTTTATGAAGTAATTGGAAAGACAAATACATCCTTAAGCATATGAATAAATGAATAATTATAAAAGGCAATTACGTACTTTGCCCATCCAACTCTGCTAGAGCCCACATGAGTGAAATGAAGGATCAAATTATTGTGGTGAACCTTTAGAAATCCTATAGTACTTATTGCCATATGTGTTTATTTATATTTATTAATGTGGATGCTCATAAGTTATTTGGGATCATATGTGCCATGAGCTCAAAAATTAAGCGGATCCAAATCTCAAGTAGACCATATTATAGGAAACAACGGTGATTAACTATTAAAAATTCTTCTCCTATAAGGCCACAAAAGTTTCGGCTTAAGCTTTTTTTTTTTTTCATTCATAGAAGTTTGTGTGATTTTATAAATACGTTGGATGACAAACAAACATTACAAAAAAATTACAGTAAGCCCCATAATATTTTTAATGGTGAGTAGTTAAATAACCATTGTTTCCTATAATAAGGTCCACTTGAGATTTGAATCTACTTCATTTTTCGTCTCATGCGCTAAAATGATCTTGGATATAGAATACATACATTAATGCAGGGATGAACATGATGAGGTCGAGCACCGTCTTCCTCAAAAGGATAATTGTTCTGAATCCACGGAACTTCTCTGCACTCCTCAAAGAGGCTTCTCGAATCCACGAGAAAGAAAGCAAGCAAAATAAAAAATAAATTATATAAAATTTGAAATTGATTAATGAATGAAATAAATGAGTTCACAACCCCTTAAATAGGGATACCAAGCAATGGGAGTGTAACGCCCTGAAAATCGGGGGTCGTGTATGTACGCAACACCCGAGTTTCCGAGGTCACTTATCATGCGTTTAACGGTTTTAGGATTTGTCAAATTAACTGCGCAAATTTGGAACAACATGGAACATGAATCACAACCACAAGTCTACTGAAATGGATGAAAAAACAACACAAATATATATGTACACGTCCAAAAGAATAAGGGGCACATGGCGCCACCCGACAAAATCACAAAAAATATATCATGTCCAAAAGAATAGGGCTGAGCTCTCAGCTCAGCAGTCCGTCGTCACAGCTACGGATCCGACGCAGCTCCATCCATCAACTGGAAGTACGAGTACTCCTCCTCCTCATCCAAGTTCGCAGTGCCAGGCTCCTCCTGATCCTCGCCACCTGCATCTATGGAAGTGTCTGGTTGGTGTTTTAAAACACCGTCCCAGAGTGGGAGTGAGTGATCAACTCAGTGTGAACCATTAATCTTAAGTTGTAACTGACATCAATTTTAATAGGAATTTAATGAAAAACAGGAAATCAGCAACACCTATAACTCTTGTTAAATATGCATGAATGCGATGATATGATGCATGCCCTCGCCACAACTCTCCCTCAAGCGACTACGTCTACGATCGCATATGTCAACACTCCCTCAGTGCGACCTCGACTTCCGAGTCGCCACCCTAACTAATGCGTGAAATGCGATCATGTTAACCAAGTTGTTAGTTAAAGTCCATTCATCCAGCAGATTGGGGATTCTGGATCACCCTACATGTCACTGCCCTAATCTGGTTGCGAGGGCAAGGCCCCAACAACGCGTGAGGCCGAGTCCTCGCGGTCCGTGATCCCGTCGGGGTCCTCATTCCCGACTCCAAGCACATGAGGAGTGCCGATAGGGAAGGGATCGCTCGCGGTCACTACGGGAAGGCGTGGTACCCCAGCGTAGGCCGACAACTCGGACACAGTGTCCCATTCCACCATGCCCGGCTCACGAGACTGTGGACCAGTTGTAATCTAGTTATCAGTGGGCCACAAAGGTTGTAGGGTGCATCATGTTCCATACATATGTGGGCGAACATGGTTAACAAACAGGGTGATCAGGTAGTAGGCTAGTCCGCACAAATCAGGCAAGCGTGAGACAAATGACCTCGGGTACAAGGGACCCGTGTAGTCGAACTACAGCCACCCGAACACTCCCGCCCAATCCGCGAGTCTAGCCTTAGCGTAGTCCTACCAATGAGACTACCCTCTCTTGTCAGGTTACTGACCACCCCTAGAGAGTGAAAAGAGGTCTACAGCATGCCCACTACTCATGCATCCTATCCATACAAAACAATTATCTTTAACAAGCAATCAAGTATCATCATAAAATTTAGGTGCATGTGAGTGTATGTGAGTTGTGTGAGGAAGTTAAACACTTCCTCCATCTTGAGGAATCATAAGCATTTGTAAATAATCACACACACAATTAAAGCACTACATATGATGGAAATGTATCAACAACCACAAGCATGTTATCAATCGACATAATATCATGTGAAGGCACAATATATATATATATATAACATTTGAGAATTAAACATGCATATTCTAACAAATCCAACTTCATGAAAATCCCTAGGGTTCCCTAGAATTCCAAATATGACATCCAAGCACTTGAAATCATTATATCCGCACTAAAGTTGGTGCTAGGCCACCTAAGAGCAATAGTCCGTACCTATGGATCGTTGGCGACACGAAAAACGTCCTAGGAAAGAGGCTTTCGGGATGATTGGCCGAAATCCCTAAACCAAATCCTTGCATGTTAGTTTTCCATGCCAATCCCACCATAATACATGGATTTCAAGAAGAAAAAGGGAGAGGATCTTACCTAGATGGACCACGGACGAATTTGGGGTTTGTGGCGGAGGGTTTTCCCCTTTGGGAAGGGAGAAGATGATGAGGGTCGATTCTCTTGGGCCCCAACTCAACTCGATTTAGGGTCCACCACACTTCCTTGCCTACCCCTTCTTCTTACTTCACTCTCCTTGGTCGTTGGAAGAAGGTGGAAGTTGCTAGGGAGAGAGATGGGTTGTTGGAGTTTTGGAAGAGGTTTGAGGGAGAGCTTGGTTGTTGGAGATTTGAAGAAGATTAAGGAGAAGAGGAATGGGTTGTTGGGAGATGAAGGGAGAGATAGGAGGGAGAGAGGGTTGTTGTTGAGAGAGTGAATGAGATTGTGAAAGAGGGCTAGGGCTTATTTCCCTAGAGTTGGGTCTCTTGGCCCCATGTTTCCTAATCTTTCGAAATTAGACCTATGGGACCCCTATTGAGTGTTGAGGTGGCCCTAGCGCCTCACTGGCCACCAAATTCGGCGTGTAGTTGTCTCCTAACCCGACTAGGGTCCATGTAAAAATTGAGGACGAACGGATGAACGGTTATATGATCTTAGAAGGCGCTTCCGACCTTTAAGTGGCCCTGTGGGCCCCATTTCGGTGATTGGAATAGTTCTGGGGGTCTTCTGGCCATAAAACTTATAGGTTAGGTGATCCATGGCCCGATGAAGGGCCGTGCAAAGTTTGGGAGCGATCGGATATAGGGTTTGATCGCACGGGTCCGATTTGCGATCAACGGTCATCGTGCCACGATCGGGCCCCAGATTTGGTGAACGGGCGTTGAAAAATATATCAAACCATTACCGTAAATTCGGAAGAAATCCGACGGCTGGAATGTCTCACATTTCAATTTCCTTGACCAGTGCCAGATTTCAATTCTGGCATTGGTGGAGTGCATTGGGCCTATGCCAGATCCCACTTCTGGGCGTCTGCCAGAGTTGCAGTCCGCGATGGCCTTCAAGCCCAGTGAGACCAATGGCCACACCAAGTTTTAGAATTTTTCGACCATCCTCGGTCGTTGTACGGCCTGCACGAGCGGTCCTTTATGTGTAAACAACCATCTGGCTTGGTGGCCCACACTAAGCCCGGTTATGGCCAGTCTGGTCTACTAAATTGGATTAATCTTGGATGATTTTTATCTACGGTAACCCACACGAGTGGGTTAAGCGAGCGGTCCTGCGACAATCCTTCGTGGACGCCCCAGGACACTGTGCTGGTTGGACGGGACGTTACAATCTACCCCCCTTATAAGTAAATTTCGTTCTCGAAATTTGTACCTGTTCGTATTACTGAAGCAGGCTTGGGTAATGTTTGCGGACTTCTGCTTCCGTCTCCCAAGTGGCTTCTTCTTCATCGTGATGGGTCCATAGCACCTTGACCAATGGGATGACTTTGTTGCGTAGGACCTGTTCCTTCCTATCCAATATTCTAGTGGGCCGAAGAATGTATGTGCATTTTCCTTGAGTTCCACATGCTCCACTTGATGATATGTGAAGGATCGGGGACGTACTTCTTCAACATGGATACATGGAAGACGTTATGCACTCCAGCAAGCGGCGTAGGTAGGGCCAAGCGATAGGCAACTGCACCTACCCGGTCTAAAATTATTTTAGACCTGTATATATGTGAGATATCTTTCATTTCAGTAGACTGGTGTGATTGTGCTTCGTGCCTTACGTAATTCCAAATTGTGCAGTTAAATTTGATTAATCATTAAAAAAAAAACCATAAATGCATGGTAAGTGACACTCGGGAACTCGGGATTCGAGTCTATGCACGACCCCCGATTTTCCGGGGTGTTACAGGGAGAGAAATCAGAAGCAAACTACAACTAAAACTCCTAGAATTCGCAACTTACTATAAATAGTAAATTTACTTTTTATAGTAAGTTTTGCATGTGGCTTAACCACGTTATTCTCCTAATTATTCTAAGCACTTTTCATGTTGGACATAACTCCTAAAGCCTAACGGATGAAGAGTTATAATCAAACTACAAATTACTATTTATAGTAAAAATGAAATTAAATATGGAATTCGACCGTCAATATGATGGAATTTCGCAAATCCTCCGTGTGGTCAACCTGGCGCTTGCCGAGTTGGTTAGCTAAAGTAGCTCGTCCTACCCCAAAATTATATATTTTATGCCTGATAGCTCATTAATCCGGATTGTGAGATACGCCCGATTTAAGGTCTGACGGTCCGGATCACCTTTGTCGTCGACCGGGCCTTTTCTGATTCATCTTAGTGGTGAAACTGTCTGCGACCCGCTTTACATCATTCCCCTCCACTTCAAAAGAACTTGTCCTGCTCTTGTTCATGATACTCGGTTATGTCCGCGATGTTGAAAGTCCTTGAGATCGCCATGTCATCTGGAAGATCAACAACATAAGCGTTGTCATTGATCTTTTGGATGATTGGGACGGGTCCAATCTTCTTATTCTTTAGCTTGTTGTATGTCCTAGTTGGAAATCTCTCTTTGCGCAGATGGACCATAACAGGGTCGCCCACCTTAAACATTTTTTGTCGCTAATGCTTGTCCGCTTGTTCTTTGTACTTCTCGTTCGAGGCATGTAGTTTGGTTTGCACTTCCGCATGAATGTCTATGATCCTATCTGCCATATGTTCTGTTGCAATGCTTGTGCCTGGGAGCTTGGGCAGAGGGACCAAGTCAAGTGTGTGGCGAGACATTCGTTCGTAGATAATCTGGAACTGTGATTTCCCTATCGAGCGGTTTACCATGTTATTGAATGCAAACTCTGTTTGAGACAAGACCAAATCCCACTGCTTCGGTTTTTCTTCTGAAATACAGCGAAGGAGGTTTCCCAACATGCAATTCACAACCTCGGTCTGCCTATTAGTTTGTGGGTGGTAAGTGCTAAATTGTAGTCGTGTATCGAATCAAGTCCACAAATTCCATCAAAAGTAGGTAATGAACTTCGTGATACGATCACAAGTAATGGTCTTGGGGACCCCGTGTAGCCATACGACTTCCCTGAAGAATAGATTTGCCACGTATGTTGCATCGAGGGTCTTCTTTCATGGCATAAAGTGCGTTATCTTAGAAAAATAATCTACCACCACGAACACCAAATTCATGCCGCGTTATGTTCGTAAGAGGCCAAGCACAAAGTCCATAGATAAATCCTCACAAGGACCGTCAGGAACAGGTAACGAAATGTAGAGGACCGCATTCTGAGATTGCCCATTGGAAGTCTGAAAAATATGATAACGTTGTAAAGATTTTTCCATATCATATACCAATTGCGGCTAGTAATACCGCTTTTCTACACCAAGGCCACCTCCATGTAACTCTTGAATAATTTACTCTCTCAGAAAACTTTGGGGGATGCACAATCGATTTCCCTTGAAGAGAAAACCATCTTGTATATGAAGGTCACTGCGGTGACCTTCTTGGCACTTCACCCAAGAATCTTTGAAGTCCTCATCTTCGGCATATAGCTCCTTGAGACAGTTAAAGCCAACCACCTCGCTGCTCATCGCAACAAGTAGTGATATACGACGACTAAGTGCATTAGCCACCTTGTTCTTCTGCCCTGACTTGTGATTTAGAATTCTTATAAAAATGCAACCCATCTTGCATGCACACGATTAACATTAGTCTGACTATTAATAAACTTTAATGCTTGATGGTTAGTGTACAGAACAAACTCTCTTTGAATAAGATAATACTGCCAATGTCGCAGCACCTGCACAACTGTGTACAACTCAAGCTCATACGTCGATCACTTCTTTCAGTCTTCGTTGAACTTCTCGCTATAAAAGGCTACTAGCCTGCCTTCCTGTGATAATACTTCTCCAATTTCGACATATGAAGCGTCACACTCAACTTCAAACAACTTGTCGAAATTAGGAAGCACCAAGATCGGTGTTGTGGACAAACGATGCTTAATCTCATGAAAGCTCTTGTCAGCTTCATCGATCCACTGAAACGGTTCCCTTTTTCATGCAATCTGTAATAGACTCGACTACTGTACTAAAATTTCGCACGAATTGACGATAAAAGGTCATCAACCTATGAAAACTCCTCACCTCATGAATGTTTGTCGAGATCGGCGATTCCCTAATGGCTCGCACATTTTCATCGTCCACACGGATGCCCGTTGACGTTATAACAAATCGTAGGAAAAACAGGTTGTCTGTTAAAAAACTAAACTTCTTCAAATTGAGGTACAACTTGTTAATTTGTAGGACCTGCAACACCTACCTGAGATGTTTCCTATGCTCCGTTTCATCCCGGCTATATATCGGTATGTCATCAAATTATACTACCAAAAATCAGCCAGTGAACGGCTTTAAAACTCGATTCATCAAACGCATAAATGTACTTGGTGTGTTCGATAGACCGAAGGGCATGACCAGCCACTCATACAACCCTTCCTTGATCTTGAATGTCGTTTTCCACTTATCACCGGGCCAGATACGAATCTAATGGCATCCACTCCTTAAGTCTAGTTTAGAGAGCACATTGACCCCTTCTAGCATATCAAGCATGTCGTCCAACCGTGGCATTGAGAACTAATATTTGATGGTAATTTTGTTGATTGCCCGGCTGTCGACATACATGTACCATCTTCCATATTTTTTTTGTGTTAATAATGCTGGTACGACACATGGGCTTATGCTCTCTCTCAAGAGACCCTTACGGATCAATTCCTCCACTTTCCCTTGAAGTATCTCACACTCCTTCGGACTCATCCGATAATGAGGACGGTTGGACAGGCTAACCCTAGGGACGAGGTTTATGTGATGTTGGATGTTCCTCATGGGAGGCAATCCATCAAGTAAATCTTCATGCTAGACTTCTTTGAATTCATTTAACAATGAAAATGAGATAGTGCATTGTTCAGTTACCTCAATCTCGTTCACCTTTTTTATCCAGCCAATTGAGTTCACGGAAGGATGTTTTGTCGTTGCACTACCAAAAAAATGATCAAAGGCTACAGACTATGCTAGTTTTTAGCTACGGATATAGATCGTAGCTATATTGATACGGATTAAAATCGTAGCTAAAAGTGTCAAACCGTAGCTAAAAGCTACCTCCTCCACACGTGCATATAACCTTGGATAGCCCCATGAGAGACTCTACAAGGACCATTAAAATGTGTGTACTCCATCTAATACGTCTATCCGTTTTTAAAGAGCATATTAGGGCAAGTGCCCAAAAAAGGAAGTAGATCAAAAGTTCAAGTGGACCACACGGTAGGAAACAGTGGAGATTAATACATACCATTGATCGATAGTGTGGTTCATTTAGACCTTTGATTTGCCTAGATGTTGGGGTCATTTCCTATAAAAAAAAAAATTACAAAATTAATGGACGGAGTTGATATATCGATTGTGTCACGATGGACCCCACAAAGCCCATGACAGGGCCGTCCGCTAGAACCCGTCAGATGTGCGTATGCGGAGGGCCGGTTACGGACGGTACAATAGCTACAGTAAACTTGACTTTTAGCTACTGTTTAAAGCCGTAGCAGGACCGTAGCAGATGAAAATACGAAAAATCACGGGGCCTTTTTCTTTTCCCCCTCTCACGCGGGACGTTTCATTTCCCGCCTCTGTCCCTTTCTCTCTCACAAAACCTTCATACACCTGAAAAAACCTCATTCTCTCACGTCCGTCCCTCTCTCTCTCTCTCTCTCTCTCTCTCTCGATCTCCCGCGCCCCTTCTCTCTCTCTCTCTCTCTCTCTCTCTCTCCTCTCTCGATCTCCCCTCTCACGAACTCCCACTACAAGAAATGTGGGAATTCCCAACCCATTTTTACCGGCAGCCCGTGTGTGGGAAACCTTGGCCGGCGAAATAAACGCTCACGCCCTCTCTCTCTTATAATAAAAAATTATTTTTCAATTATTATTATTATTATTATTATTTTTTAACATCAAAAGCCCCCTTCTTCTCCATACCCCTAATCGTTGCTATCTCCAAACCCTAACCCTCCTCTTCTCCAAACTTTCGCAGTCACCTGCCGCGTGTCCATATCAAGCAAAGTAACGTTGTTGTCCTACTTTCTACTCCAAACCCTAACCCATCAACCACTAACGATGTCCATAGTCTTCCCCATCTGCGGTAGCAACGGATCTCTCCCCAATGCATGGCCGCCCAACCTCCATCAACAACAGATGCCATCATAAGAGGCTGCTCGTCCCTCATTGTCAACAATAGCTACCATCAAATCGAAGGTACTCTCTCTCTCGATCTCGCTTCCTTCGTCTCTGTCTATCTCACTTCCCCTTTAGATTATCAGAATTTGGGCAGCAGCCATGGCAGCGACAGCCATATCCGCTAGCTGCTGTCCATGGCCACCGACACCTGCATGTTAGTTGTTTGAAGAAATGCTTCAACCGATAACGTGTACCACTGTGTGTACATTTAATCTCTTTGTTTCTTAGTGGGCCCCACCATTTAAGCAAAAGAGACATGATGCAGTAAATGTCAGGGGTTAGGATCTTCATCCTTGTTGAGCCCCACCAAATCAACAATACCAAATCACAAGCCTCACTTTGAGTGCATGGTTCAGAAAATGGTGGATCTTCAGCCCAGGAATATGCAAAGTATCCTCTGGTTTTCGGCTTGTAGGTTCTGCACATCCAAACTGTTAATTTGATGGAACCCACCTGATGAACCATGCTCCAAAATTCTCTAAGATTCAAACATCCTTTGCCATTTTCAGTTGAATGTGGACCATTGCTCTGCTTCTTTCCCAAATCGTCTGTTTGCAGATACAAGCAGTGAAAGGGTTAGGACGGTCACATCTAGGAGAGTGTTGAGGCATTGCCCATCTATGGTGAGATTCATCTTATCAACAGTCAGGATCAGTAAGCCATGACTCAATCTGTGCAAACTGAAAGTAGTCGTTAGTAAATGCAGTAAAGGAAAGATATGGGACAAGAACTTCCACATCTGTTATAGGACGCCGAACCTACGTGTCAATATCCACTCCATCCATCAATTATTTTTAGTTATTTTTAGGATGTGATCCCAAAATGAAGCACATTCGAAAATTCAAGTGGGCTACACAACAGGAAACAGTGGGGATAGGAACTCCCACCATTGAAACCTTCTTTGGGCTCAGTGTGATATTTTATGCCTACCTCCATATTTATATGACATTTAAAATTTTCCTTCAATGTTGAGATCAAATCATAAATAGAATAGTGTTTTTCATAATAATGAAACGGTCTTCACTACATGTCAGCTGAGTGTGTTTTGGGAATTCATGAATAAGACATTTTTTCTCTTTTTTTTTTTTTTTTTTTTTTTTTTTTTTTTTTTTTTGTAATATTGAGGAATGGTAACTTTTCCCATATCCATGCATTAATGTGCCATAGTGGAGGATTACTATGAATACCTAGGTGGAGCTCTTTTATAGAATATCATGTTCAGCCAATGATGAGATTGTGTACTTCAAAGACCTTATGAGCATTCTAAATGTGGTATATATGAAAGGTACTTCAAATAGTGCTTCTTTTCTAGGACATTCTGCATACCGTCACCTTCTTTACTATGATATGAATAGCAAGAAACACCATTATTAGTTCTTTTGCCATTTCCTTATGATTAGACTGCATGTTGGCTATTTAAATCAAACATTGCTTGGATTTGTTGAAGAAATGAATGGCTATTTAAATCAAATTTATTTTTCTTTAAGAACCATCGTTGCTCCTTATGTTCAAATTTTGTTTTCTCGTGACACTTCTTTGCAGGTTTGTCAACATAATTTTTGCCTGAAATGTGTATATATGTTGTTGTAATGTTGAGACGCATGATGGAAGCGTCTTGCATTGATGGGATGTAGTACACAATGAAAGTACCAGATGTTTTAAATCTACTAACATGATGCCTCAATTGTTGCAGATGTGCATCTGTATGATGGCAAAGCAAGTAGAAGATAGAACCTGAGAATCTTTACGTTACTCAAATATATTCAATGTAGGCACAAAATGTAAGTAAATCTACTAATATTGATGCCTCAATTGGTTATCAGATCCTTTCAGCTTTAAACTTTCCCTGTGTTTAATTGATCACTTGTAATATTACCCCTATCACAGGGAGTGTGAAATATTGCAAGAAGGTATTTTTTTTTTTTTTTGCTTAATGCTTGTTTTTTGAGGTGTAGGTGATCATGGGGGTACCTTTAACTCATCATCTTTAGGTCTAGATGCTTCCCCTCACCGGCATCTTTATGTTCAATTTTGTTTTCTCGTGACACTTCTTTTATTTTAATTTTAATTTTTTAAAAACTTTGGCTCCCCATTCTACTGTCGTTCATATTTTTTTGGAAGGGAATGCATTCATATTTTTTCTAGTGATGTTTAGCCTCATGGATCGTTGGCCTCCATTTCATGCTCTCTTGCCCCGAATCTTTAATGCATTAACTGATTTCTCTTTTTCAAAGTCTATTGAAGCTCTGTTTTTCTCACAACAATTTAGATATGAAGGTACTTAATTTAATGTTTATGAATTGGCAGTAGAAATATGAATCCAAGAATTATACATTTGACACAATATCTATCTTTTTGTCAATGAATTGAATCTGTTTATGCTGTGTGCTCATATCTTTGAGAGGTTTTGTGGTGCAGGTACAAAGCATAGGGTGCTCTTTTGGGAAAGCAGTTAGCAGAAAGAGATATCGTAGTCCTTAACTTTATGATAAAGATTAAAAAATCAGGCTAACTTGAGATTCAGAAAGAGATATCATAGTCCTTAGCACTTCATTTACTATCTGAATCAGCTCTATTATTTCATCTCCAATCATGATGACCCCCAGGTTGCTTCGAAGAACGTCATTCTTAATTCTATCCTTCTAGTGCACATCCATCTCAAAATCCTAAACATTTTCCGTATGTTATTCCTTCTTAATGGTCCAAACCTCTCCACCGTAGCTGATCTAATAGTTGTCTTATAAAACTTTTCCGCAAGTTGAATTGGAATGTTGCGATCACACAACACTCTAAAGGCTCAACTAATAGGAAAAAGAAGATCATTATGATGTTTCGGAGTTTATATTATTGGATGCAACAACAACATCTGTATAAATTTTATATTATGCCATTCTCTCATAGGTTGCCGGTAATGAAGAGAAAGCCAGGGATATACAAGATGAAGTTCTTGAGCATGTGGAACTCTTGAAATCACTTCTAGAGGTCTTTTTATCTTCACCCTTGTAATACATTTATATTCACCTAGGTCTTTAACTTCTTCCATGCACTTTGTATTTACATGTCGAAGATTACCTGAATTGTGCGGGCTGTAATTCATCTAGAGTCAATTCAATTATGATATTAGTTTTGATTAAGGAAATCATTAATTTACAGTTTTGACTATATTGAACGAGATTGTCGAGCTTGTGGCCTGGTTGCAATTTTGAATTTCAGAGTTATGTCTTGAGAACCTTTCAAATTTCAGATTACCTCTTTGTTTCTATGGATTGGTTATGCAAAATGTATGTACATTGTAATTTTCAATTTCATTTTGTTACTTGCAGGTTAATGGAATGCATTTTAGATTGTGTATTTGTATATTTTTAGCTCCTATACTGATGTCTGTCACAAATCCACGGTGTCCATATGTTTTAAAAAGATAGCAGTAGGATAGGATTAAAAAATCAGGCAGATTTAGAACTCAACTGGGCCGGTGGGAACGGAAATGTCAACCGTTGAGACCATCCTGGAGCTGACCATAATGTTTATATGCTATCCAAACCATTCTTATGGTTATACTACTGAGATACCTGTAGAAGAAACAAATATTATCCTGACACAACTTCTGTCACCCCAGAAATTCGTTGGCCAGAAGTAACTGCTAACTTGTTTTGTCTTCAATCCAATGCTTAACTGCTGCTATCCCAGATTGTATTTCAGTCCGCTGAATCCATATTGCATTGGGAATCCTATACACTTTCAGGATTCTGTTCCAGATGGAGCAAATGGTACTAATTGAGAAATCTTTGTCCATCTACACCCTCGAGTACATGTTCTGTGTACACAATTTGCCTGTCTTTGTTGATGCTAGTGTACTGGACAGATGTCACAAATGTACCATTTCATTGCAATCTGAATCCGATCAGTGTTCTCTTCCATCCCAAATCTAGGATGCAAGATCCTCTGTTCTGTCATTTTTGAACATTTTCTTTTTATGGGTTTGTTATGTACAATGTTTTCTTATGGTTACTAGATTTGAACACCTTCATTAGCTCTTAAGGTTTTGTAGGTCCTCTTTTGCTACGAACATTGTTAATATCTATGTAAATTTTATCAGGATTCAAGACAAAAAGGAAGAGGCTGTGCTGATCTTCCGTTCTGAAGAAAATCAGGTTGGTTCACTCATCAGTCGTGGCTAGCATACAAAACTAATGTGTAGCTAGAGAGTTTTTTTTTTTTTTTTTTTTTTTTTTAAATGATTTTTTTTTGTTCTTAGCAATCCACTATTTGGTATGCTATGAACCACCATGAATTGACCAGCCTAAAATAGTGGATCTTAGCAATCCACTATTTTATGCCCGGTATGCAATTTCTAATTTTCTAAAATAGTGGATCTGTTTATTCCTTTGCTTTCTTTTCTTCCTGCAATGCCCTACCAATTTAAAACTATATCGTTTGCAACCACAGGGCCTTGTTGCTATTGTAGACCTTATTTAACCATCAATTGGATTATGAGCCATAATCAATTGTTTTAAATTTCAGCTGTTCAAGGGCTCGCCATCAATTAGATGGTTGGGATTTTGGATGGTATGGTTTTAGTATTGTTGGACCACTGGAGGAATGTCTTGATTATCAGTGGCGACAGTAATTGTGACCTTGCAAACTCAACCATCAAAATAATTTAGCCCTTTCTGAGAAGGTTTTTGCTTCCAAAATTTCTTTTTCTATTACCTATACACAGCGTCATAGAGAACTATTATGCATATTGTAGTTTACATGAATATTTCACAGGTCCTTCAAGCCCATTCTGGCCAGCTCATCTCCTACCAACTTTCTGAGGAATTGAGAAGGTTGCAGGCATCATCTGTGCATGCTAATCCAAGACTGCAAAATGGTGGAGCTACAAATTCATCAACACATGATGCATCATATCTGATTATTCACTGGCCTCTTCAGATCAACAAAAAATAATCTTTTTTAGCATCTTTGTCCAAACATAGTTCAAAATGTATGATTATTCACTGGCCCTTCACTCACTGCTGAAGCGTATGTTTGTTAAGTCGCACTCTTTGTCATGCAGCACATTGCGAACCTTGCTGGGAACAAAACTCTAGTTCTGCCTGTGCCTGCATTTAACGTCATCAATGGAGGATCACATGGTTTCACTATCAACCTGAATTTTGCGAACCTTGCTGGGAACAGAACTCGGTATGCATCTTCTTCTTCTTCTTCTTCTTCTTCTTCTTCTTCTCTCTCTCTCTCTCTCTCTCTCTCTCTCTCTCTCTCTTCTCTTAAATCCCCAAATGGTTTCACTATCAACCTGAATTCTCTCTCTTTTAAATTCCGAAATGGTTTCACTATCAACTTGAATTTTGGTTGGGTTGGGTTGCGTATAGAGGAAGTACAAAGACAGGGTTGTGTTCCACACAACAATGGTAGCAGATTTTCTATACATTAAATGCCATTGAAAATCCTTTTGCAGATTTTCTAAGGAACAATGGAACAATGGAAGTTGTTCCAAATTGATAGTTGTTGTTTAAATATATCTTAATGCCATTGTTGTACAGAACAATGGTAGCAGATTTTTGAAGTGTGTGGAACAGTTGTTGGGGTACGAAGGGTTTAGTTGAACAGTTGTTGTTGTATAGAACAGTTGGTGAAGGGTTTTGCAGATTTTCAGAGAGAGAGAGTTGAATTTAGCTTTGTTCTTTTGCTCTTTTTTCTTGAATTTGAGGTTGGGAGTTTAGAATTTTAGGTCCTCGGGGAGAGTGATGGATTTCGATGTGATCTTTAGTCTTTCTTCATGAACTGGAAGTGGGTATTTGGAATTATAGTTTTTTTTTTTTTTCGACAGATTTGAATTTTAGATGTGTTGCTCTTTCCATGTGAATTTGAAAATGGGTGTTTAGGATTACGTGCTTTTATGGAAATAGAGTTCAGTTTCAATATGCTCAATCTTCAAAACGCACAAACACATTTTTAGCCTCTTATGTATAATGTCATAACTTGCAATTTCTTCCATTCTGTATGATCAAATTGATTTTCAGCCATGTGCAATAAGCTTTCGGATCAAAGCGAAGCTGAGAATAGGGTGTTAGTTGATGGCAAATTGATAACTAGTAGAGACATCCATGGAGTTTTCGCATGCGATTGTTGAGAAGCTATTTGGCTGCGAGAAGGCATTGAATCTTGCTGTTAATAAGAACTTTAAATAGACATATAACTATTATGTTGGCATTGTACTTTTGTGAATGGAAATAAATGATTGTATTTGATTGAATGAATGATTGTGTTTGATCGAATGAATGAATGATTTAGTCATGAAGTATTTATCTATATTAGCTTATATTGACTTAGGGCATGTACTACAATGGTAAGAGATACCATTATTATTTAATTTGTTTTAAAAAATAGGCATTAGCTATGGCTATTATCGTAATTATTTATCTGAAAACTGTAGCTCTTGCTAATTTCAGCCTATTGCTACGGTTATCTCTCTACTCTTAGCTATAAATATAATCCGTAGCTGTATATAATTTAGAGCTACAGAAACTATTGCTACGGATTTAACTTGTACCTACGGCTATTAACCATAACCGTTTATCTAGAAATCATAGCTGTTGTTAATTTCAGCCTATTGCTACGGTTCTTGCTCTACTTTTAGCTACAGATAGAATCCGTAGCTGTAAATACCTTAGCGCTACGGAAGCCACGGCTACGGATATAATCCGTACCCATTGTATATATGGCGACAACTTAAAGCCGTAGCCATAGCTTCTAGACCTATGGCTACGACACCAATGGCTACGGTCGTGCTACGGATTTTAATCGTAGCCATAGACCTTTAGCTACGGTTTTTATCGTAGCCTTTGCCCAGTTTTCTGATAGTGTTGGTAGTTGTAACTTGTCCACCATCACTCTTAAGATGATGTTCTCGCTACTACCACTATCTATGATCACATCACAGACCTTTTCGTTGATAGTGCACCGTGTACAGAATATATTGTGTCGCTGTAAATGTAATTCTTTCCGTGAGGTATACAGTAATCGCATCACAACTAGAGATTCGTCATGATCATTGCCCATCAATTCATCGTCATCTGATATTTCCTCAGTGGCTTTTCATGTTCATCAAAGCCAGAGTCTTCTTCCGCGGCCTCACATTTAGTGCCCCATTCGTTTATGGTCAAGTGTATTGCGGGACGTTGGACAGGTGTTTGATAAGTGGCCTGGTTGGCCGCAACGGTAATAATTGTTGACCTTGGTCGAACGTAAGGATTTAGAATTCTACTCGGGCTTCTGTTATGGGTGTCACACATTGAGGCCTAGATGAGCCACTTCCTATATCATGGTTTGCGGTTGCATGAGGATGAGAACGTTCTCCTACTGGTTCTTTTCCTCGTGCCAGCATTGGATCCTGCGGGGGACCCGTTATAGGGGGTCGAGTTGAAGGATAAGGCCGATTCAAAACTCTTGTAAGTTACTTTTCTACCCTACCTGCCAACTGAACTGCTTCATCGACGGTCTCGACTGGGTGCATCTAAACTCAATCCTGAATTGTCTATTGTAACCCTCTATAAATCGCGCCACCTTCTGTGACTCAGATTCTTACAGATCGTTTCGTGTTGTCAATCGCTGGAATTATTCAGTGTAAACGATCTGTGACGGTTTGATTTTCTTGTCGGCAATTCTAGTATTGTTGGAATAATATCTGCTCATAATCACTAGGGAGAAATCGTGATCGAAGAAAACATCTCATTTGTGGGCATGATGAGATGGGCGCCTTGTTCTGGCGGGCTCGTGAGAGTTGTAATTGCTCCCACCATGCAGAAGCATCAAATTTTAATTTAAACACAATCAATTTTACCTTTTTATGATCAGGCACGTCCATATAATCAAAATATCTCCCTACTTCGGCTAGTTAATCGAGGAAATCTTTTATGCCTAATAAACTATTAAAACTAGGAAGTTCAGTCTTACCTCGATAGTCTCAGCTTTCAGCACGATATAGATGATCACCTCCATGGATTGGTCATTGGGCAAAACCTTCATTAAGGTCTTTATAACTATAAATTGAATCATCTGGTGTAGCCTTACGGTTTGCCACTGGTAGTGCTCTACGAAAATCGAGATTGTGTCGTACAACAACCATGGGCGGTGGAGCAACCATAGGTGGTGGAGCACCGCCTAGGCTTAAGGAGGAAGTAGCGCATCCGCAAGACGGTCGAGGGTTGCCTGCAAGCCCTTGCATGGTCAACTGACTCTCCCGGTGGAAAGATTTTATTCTTTCCGTAAGATCATGAATCCCTGGATCACCATCCACAAGATTGACTCATACATTCGTTGTTTGCTATCGGCCTGAAGGAAATCTTTGCTTTGATACCAATTGACGCAAGGATGGACGTGATGAGGTCGAGCACCGTTTCCTCAAAAGGATAACTGTTCTGAATCCATGGAACTTCTCTGGACTCCTCACAGAGGTTCTCGAATTCACGAGAAAGAAAGCAAGCAAAATAGAAAATAAATTCTATAAAATTCAAATTTGATTAATGAATGAAATAAACGAGTTCACAACCCTTTAAATAGGGATACCAAGCAATGGGAGAGAAATTAGAAGCAAACTACAATTAAAACTCCTAGAATTCGCAACTTATTATAAATAGTAAAATTACTTTTTATAGTAAGTTTCGTATGTGGCTTAACCACGTTATTCTCCTAATTATTCTAAGAACTTTTCATGTTGGACACCACTCCTAAAGCCCAACGGATGAAGAGTTATAATTATACTAAAACTTACTATTTATAGTAAAAACAGAATTAAATATGAAATTCGACCGTCGATACAATGAAATTTCGCAAATCTTGCTTGTGGGCAACCTGCTGTTGCTGAGTTGGTTAGCTAAAGTAGCTCGTCCTACCCCAAAATCATATATTTTACACCTGATCTCATTCGGGATTGTGAGATAGACCCAATCTAAAGTCTGACGGTTCGGATCACTTCTGCCGTCGATCGAGCCTTTTTTGATCCATCTTGGCCATGAAACTGTCCACTACCTGCTCTACATCGAGCTGGGCAACACGATAAGGGTCAGGGATGCACCTAATCCAATCCCATTGCCGAAGAATGTTTTGGCTGTCCGAAAGTTAAACTCACCAACTAAGCACGTGTATGATCATATACGCGTGTTAGTATGTATGGCAATAACCATACGTGGGCTGTGTGGGACCCACTCGTGATGCCTAATTGGAATCCAAACCATGCATCTGATGAGAATCATCATGTTCATAGCACATGCTTGGAATCACCCATGTCTAAAAACTCCGGTCAGCCACACTGAAGGATGACAGTAAGCAATGTGCATTTCATGATTTCCTGCTAAAGCCTCTCACGTTAAGTTCCTCCGCAAAGATGCTGTGTGGGGTCCACCGAGATGTTTGTGAGAAATCCATCCCTTCCATCTTTTTTACTGGCTCATTTTAGGAAGTGAAACCAAAAATGAGTTGTATACAATACTCAACTGGGCCACATGAGAGGAAACGATGGGTATTCAGTGAGAACCGCTGAAGCATTCTTATGGCCATAAAAGTTTTGTACCAGGCTATATTTTTGATTTTTTCACTTCATCCCATTAGGAATGACCTTATAAACGGTTTAGATAGCATATAAACATCAAGGTGGAGCTCAGGAAGGTTTCAACGGCAGGAATGGTGTGATTCACTTGAGTTTTGTATCCACCTCATTTTTGGTTCCTCGTCCTAAAATGAGCTCTCAAAACGGATGGACGGAATGGATTTCTCACGTACATTGCAGTGGGCCCCACCCAGAATACTTGCGCAGGAAATCCGCATCCTGTAGATAGCATATATGGGCCCCACGTGGGTGCTGTATATGCTACGCTCCACCGTCCAAGTTTTTGCCATTATATGTGCCAGGACATTACATACTTGATTAAACGGCAGGCTGGGGTCGGCAAATCATGTTTGAAAAGATCCTGGATTGCTTGCGACTGGGGTGTAAAAATAAATCCTGCACTCAAAGTTAAGTAGGGCCCACCGTGATGCTTACGAGAAATCCATTCCGTACATCTATTTTGTAAGCTAATTTTAGGCTAATCCACCAAAGATAAAAGGGGATCCAAAACTCAAGGGAGACATGAGTGGGGAAGGAAATTCCTAACGCTGAAACCTTCCTGATTGCCACCTTCATACCATCCAAACCGTTCATAACGTTAGTCCCACTGCCAGGAACTGAAAACACAGAAAACATACCCTGATATAAAACTCATGTGGCTCTTCAAATGTTTCAATGATGGTCATTCAATCTCCCCTGTGTCCTCTCCTGTGGGCCTGTGGCCCACGTAAGTTGTGAATTGCCCTTCTTTTTTTTTTTTAATTTTATTTTATTTTATTTTATTTTTAATCCCATAACATAAAATTATTAGAAAAAATGGATGGATGGCATGGATGAGAGACATGCATCATGTTGGGTCCACGGAGCACCGACCACTACCCAGGGTGACTAGGGAAACGGATTGGCTACTCCCCTGCAACCAGCCAATGGCTGTGGTCAGTGCTCTGTGGGCCCCACCATGAAGCATGTGTTTCATCCATACCGTCCATCTATTTTTCTAGTAATTTTATTGTATTACAAAAAACAATTAGGTATATCCCAATCTCAAGGGGACCACATTATAGGAAACAATGTTGAATGAACGTCGACCATTAAAAATTTTTTAAAGGCCATAAAAGTATTGGATCAAGATGATATTTGTTTTTTTACCTTCATCTGGATCTTTATGACCTAATCAACCGATTGGATTTCAAATAAACAGTACAGTGGGGCTTAGGACGATTTAAATGATAGATATCCAATCACTATTGTTTTCCTGTGGTGTGGTCCACCTAAGATTTATATCCCTATCATTTTTGGGATGTATCCTAAAATAATCTTTAAAAATGGATGAACGGAATGAATTACATACATCATGGTAGGCTCACAGAGCACCGACCACCAGGCACGAGGCTGGTGTCAGGGGGAGTAGCCAATCCGTTTCCCGTGAGTAGCTTTCTCCAGCGTCATATCAAACAAAGCGGATTGCGTAGTAACTCACGACGTGCTGAGTAAACTCTGTGAGGTCCACCATGATTTATATATTTTATCCACTCCGTCCATCCATTTTCTCAAATAATTATAGGAGTTGAACTAAAAAATGAAACATATACAATGTTCAAATGGACGACACCACAGGAAGCAGTTAAATTGAGCTTCTACGGTTGAAAAATTCTTGGGGGCAACGGAAGTTTCGTATCAAGCTTATATTTGTGTTTTCAGTTCATCAATGTCTATATGATCTTATGAATAGGTTGGATGACAAATAAACAACAGTATGGGCTAGCATGGTTTCAACGGTGGAAATCATTGTCCCCACTATTTCCTGTGGTATGATTCATTTGATCTTTGGATATGCTTCAATTTTTTTCTCAACCCCTTAAATTAGATGGAAAAATTGATGGACGGTGTGGATAGATTACATACATTCAAGGTGGGCCCCACTCAATTTACTCAGGACCGTAAGAGTGTACTGAGTAACTCGTACGCAATCCGTTTACATATCGGAAGGAGAGTTTTCAGCGGACGCGGATTGGCTACTCCCCTGACACCAGCCAATGGCTGCTGGTCGGTGCTCCGTGGGACCCACCATGATGTATGTGTTTCATCCATGCCGTCTATCTATTTTTACGGATCATTTTACAGTATGAAACCAAAAATGAGGTATATCCAACTCTTAAGTGGACCACATTACATGAAACAGTGTTTAATGAGCGCCGACCGTTAAAAAATATTTTGTGGCCATAAAAGTTTCGGATCAAGATGATTTTTGTTTTATCCCTTCATCTGGGCCTGTATGACCTAATCAACATATTAGATGTCAAATAAACAGTACAGTGTGCCTTAGGAGGATTTTAATGATAGATATCCAACCACTATTGTTTTCATGTGGTGTGGTCCACTGAGATTTGTATACCTCTAATTTTTGGGACCGCAGCCATAAAATGATATGTAAAAATGGATGAACGGAATGGATGAAAGACATACATCATGGTGGGGCCCACAGAGCTCCGACCACCAGCCCCGGGGCTGGTGTCAGGGGGAGTAGCCAATCCGTTTTCGTTTTCAGCAGTGTGCAGCACGCACGCACAGATTGTATAAATGGGAAACGGATTGGCTACTGCCCCTGCTACCGGCCAATGGCTGATGGTCGGTGCTCTGTGGGCTCCACAATGATGTACGTGTTTCATCCATGCCGTCCATTTATTTTTCTAGATCATTTTATAGTACGAGAACAAAAATGAGGTATATCCCAGTCTCAAGAGGACCACATTATAGGAAACAGTGTTGAATGAACTTCAACCATTAAAAACTTTTTGGGGGCTATAAAAGTTTTGGATCAAGCTGATCTTTGTTTTTTTCCTTAATCTGGGTCAGTATGACCTAATCAACAGATTAGATGTCAAATAAACATTATAGTGGTCGTTAAGAGGATTTTAATGGTGGATATCCAATCGCTAATGTTTTCCTGTGGTGTAGTCCACTTGAGATTTATATTCCTATCATTTTTGGTATCAAGCCCTAAAATGATATTTAAAAATGGATGAACAGAATGGATGAATCACATACAACATGGTGGGGGCCACAGGGCACGGACCATCAGCCAGGGGCTGGTGTCCGGGGAGTTGCCAATCCGTTGCCGTATATATGGCTGCATTAAATGGTGGAATACACGGTCTAAAGTAACAATCCCATTTTAGGGAAGCGGATTGGCTGGTGTACCTCACACCAGCTATATATTTGCTGTATTTATATCAGCAAGTTATGTGGGTTTGATCATGAGGTATGTGTTATATCCAAACTATCCATCCATTTGGCGAGCTCAACTTAAGGCTTGAGACGAAAAATGAAACAGATATAACTATCAAATGAACCACACTGAAAAAAGCAGTGGGGGATTAAACATCTACCATTGAAACTCCTTATAGGGTCGCAGATGTTTTAGATCAATATGAAATAAATTTTCCTCTTAATTTAGGTCTTTGTGACCTCATGAACAGATTGGATGGAAAATAAACCTTATAAAGGGCCCCATAAATTTTTTAACGGTGAAAATCATTATCTCCACTAACATTTGTGGTGTGGTCCAAATGACCGCTAGATATGATTCATTTTTTGAATAATGCTTTAAAATGATCTTTAAAAATATATGAATGGTATAAATATAATAAATACATCTATGGGGCATGTAACTTGCGTCAGTGCTAGTCTTGGCACGACACGTACCTACATCAGCTATATATCTGGTGTGTGGTACACCAGCCAATCCGCTTCCCCCGTATAAGAATGTTTGAACAATCCTAACCTCTCATTGGGAGAAACCTTTCTGTTAAAATAGCATCGCACCATTGGGTATTTTTTATACTTAGCCCTCCAATCAATTTCCACCGACCCTACATTTAAATAATCAATTAAACATAATTTTTAGCTAGGAAACATCTAACCTAAGAGTCATAGTTTGGACTGTTTAATCATATCTAGGAAACATCTAACCCAGAATCTCTAAGTGCATGTGTATCATCATTCACACTTGGCCAGAGTATAAAAAAGAAGACAGGTGCCGTTACAGTATTTTGATAGATACACCCTTTGTCTTTTAATTTCAGTGATCCAATAATACATATTTGTAAAACATATTTTCTAAGTCTTCTTCTCATCGGTAGGCCTGACGCTGAGTTCACTCAACTCGGTTACCAACTCATCCAAATACTTGTAAGAACTCCCACCTTCTCTAACCGCACCCTCAGCTGCCCGGCTCAGCTCCTTGGCTCGGGTCTTCTGAGTCCAGCTCAAACTCACTGACTCAGTCACAGTGCGAGCCAACTGGACCGAGTCAGGCACTGACTCGGCCCCCTCGCAGACCCGGCTCGCGACGCCCAATTGGTCCACGAGCAGGCTCGCGTTTATGAACTGGTCCGCGGTCATAGGCCACGTCAGCATCGGCACGCCCGCGACGATCGCCTCCAGCACCGAGTTCCACCCGCAGTGAGTCAGAAACGACCCGATAGAACGGTGACCCAGTATCGCCACCTGCGGGGCCCACCCTCGTATCACGAGCCCCCTCCCCGCCACGCGTCCTTCAAAACCGGCGGGGACCACACCATGCTCCCCCGCCGCATGACCGCCCGTGGACTCCTTGACGGACCACACGAATCGGGCTCCGCTCGCATCCAAGCCGTCCGCTAGCGCCTCCATCTGGCGCCGAGGCAGCACGACCTGGCTGCCAAAACACACATAAACCACCGATCCTTCCGTACACTCATCAAGCCAGCTCATCACATCGCCAGCTGGCACCGAGCTAGCCCCTCCACGTTCCGTGTGGCCTACCTCGCCAGAAGGCAGCAGGGGCCCCACCGCCCACACGTGCGCGGGCTCCATATCCTTCCGCATGTGCTCCAAATACTCGCCTTCCAACTCACTGAACGAGTTGAAAACGATTCCCCAACTCACCGTATTCGCACGCATCCCCTCTTTTATGAATTCCGAAACTGGGTCTCCCTCCTTGTAATACCTATAAATAGGTGACAGATGTTTCCAGGGGTATTTCGGGGAATTGGGTATGTGAGGGAAGGATAAAGAGGCGTCCACGTCAGCTGGGTCTGGTAACTTGGGCATGGTGCGCCAGAGGGAGTTAAGGATCGCGAATGGAAAAGCGCCAGACGTCGCGAAGACGACACGTGGGATTCCGAGCTGGGAGGCGAGGCTGTGGGTCCACCCGAGGAAGAAATCGGAGATGATGGCGGTGGGTGGGGAAGGGTGGGATTGGAACCATTGGAGGATAGGATAGTGGAGTCCGCTCAGGGCGTGTAGGATAGAGAAGAAGGCGTTTCTTTCGTGGGGGAGGTCCTTGGCGTTCTCTACGCCGGGGGGAAGGGAGGGGTATTTTGGGAAAGGGAGGACTAAAGTTCGGATGGAAGGGCATTTGGAGAGGAGTTGATTAAGGATGGGGAGATTCTTGGGTGTGACGAGGATTGTGATGGATAGGCCACGGACGGCTAGATGGTAGCTTAGGTCGAGGATGGGTATTATGTGCCCCTGCGCAGGGAATGGGAATACCAGGATATGTGCGCCGCTGGTGTTCGACATCTTTCAGTTCCTCTCTTTTCTCCAGTCTCCAGAAGATATAAGAAAGTGGAGGAGTTCGTTTTGCGTCTGTCGCGTTTAATTAGGCAGTGTGTATCGCATCCTCCTGGGCCCTACTTGATGAAATATTCAAATTATTTGAACGGTTGTGTCCTGCCCCCGCCTGGACAGATTACCGTCCAGGCAGATCTGTGGAGGGGCCCACCTTGATGTATCTGCTTATCCATGCCGTCCATCCCTTTTGTTGAATCATTTTAAGGCATAAGCATAAGAAAGAGGAGATACAACGCTCAAGTGGATGACACCACAGATGACTCTAACATTTAATGTAACCCAAGTTCCTAATTTGGTGTAGTCCACTTGAGTGTTGGATCTGCCTCATTTTTGAGTTTATAGCTGAAAATGATCCGAGAAAAGGGATGGACGGCGTGGATAGAATGATACATCATGATGGGCCCTCTTTGATCTACCTGTACGGACGGCACTCCGTGTTTGTTTTTTAGTCGAGGCGGGGCAGGACGGGAACGGATTGGCTACTCCCCCTGCCACCAGCCAATGGCTGATGGTCGGTGCTCTGTGGGCCCCAACATGATGTATGTGTTTCATCCATGCCGTCCATCTATTTTCCCATATCATTTTATGGTATGAGACAAAAAAATGAGATATATCCAAATCTCAAGTGGAACACATTACTGGAAACAATGTTAAATGAGCGTCCACCATTAAAAACCTTTTGGGGCCATAAAAGTTTTGGATCAGTATACACAGTACATTGGACCTTAGGAGGATTTTAATTGTGGATATCCAATCACTATTTTTTCCTGTGGTGTGGTCCACTGAGATCTATATCCCTCTCATATTTGGGATCAAGCCCTGAGATGATCTTTAAAAATGGATAAACAGAATGGATTAAACACGTACATCATGGTGGGGCCCACGTAGCACGGACCATCAGCCACGGGGCTGGTGGCAGGGGGGAGTAGCCAATCCATTTCCGGGCAGGACGGCACTCCACGTTCGTTTTTTAGTCCATCATGCGTCACTGATGATCCTATCATTTTGAATTTTCTCAATTGAATGCAAGTGGTTGAAATTTAGTTTTCAAAGCTCCAAAGAAATAGTCAAAATTAAAAAGGTTGGAGGTCTTTTGGGACCGTTGGAAATATTATTTTTTAGAGGATTCTCCAGAATAATATTCTAGTAAGGTATTTACATTCCGGCACCTTTTAAAATTATGTTTTGGTTTCCTTAAAAAAAAAAAGAAAATGCCAGCTAATTAATGACGTGTTTATTATTATTATTTTTTTTTACATGCACACACACCACCACACACTTACGCCGTAGTGGGATTTCACAGCTATGGGTACTCAAACCCTTGACCAGGTGTTGAAACTCCCGAGAGTCTACCACCGGAGCAAGAGCAAGGACCCAAAATAACTTAAAAGTATTATGTGGGCCCATTATAATTTATGTGTTTTATCCATACAGTTCTTCCATTTTATAATAAGAGCTTAGGCATGAACCCAAAAGTAGGTCAGATAATGGATCACACCATGGGAAAAAGTAGTCATTTTGTGCCCACCATTGAAACCTTCTCGTGTCTACGAAAGTTTTGGATCAATCTAATAATTATGTTTTTCCTTTGTCCAAGTCCTTGTGACTTGATCATCAGGTTGGATTGCAAATAATTATAGTTGGCTATAAGAAGGTTTTAATGGTGAGCGTTCAATTACCATTGTTTTCATTTAATGTGTTCTATCTAAGATTTAGACCAAATTAATTTTTGGGCTCATACATAGAATAATATGAACATATGAATGAATGATGCGGATAAAATAAATAAATTATGGTGGGCTCCATAGAGCACCAACTAAGCCGGTGGGTGGCAGTTGTCACCTTCCACTAAAAAGATACTTAAATATAAATACCATCAATAAAAATTCTTAAAAAACTAAAAAGATTTCAAGAGAAGTCTCACGCCAGGATTAGGTAGAGACATTTTTGTGGGCCTCCTACCATGTATTTATTTCATCCACGCTGCTCATCCATTTTTCTTGATCATTTTAAGGCATGATCCCAAAAAATGAGGTAGATCCAAATCCCAGGACAACACTGTAGGAAATAGTGGTAATTGAATGTCCATTGCTAAAAACCTCTCGTGGGCTACGGATCAAGCTGATATTTGTTTTTGTTTTTTTTTGTTTTTTAGTTTTCTTTTCCTTCATAAGTCTGTCTGTCATTGTCAATAGGTTGGATGGCAAATTAATAAACATTATGATCGGCATTACAATAGGCTTTGGAAAGTTTTTAGCAATGGGTGTTTAATCTGCACTGTTTCCTAAGATATGGATCTGCTTAATTTTTTATTATGTTGTAATACTTCGAAAATTTTTATGCTCATGTATGTATGCAAGTACTTAAACACATGTACATACTCATTTGAAACACATGCCTTTAGAGAATGACATTTAATTAGAATTTTCCTCTCTTGCATGTGTAAATCTTCGGGACCCAATCTACATTCACCTGCTTGATCTACCTCCTCACTGTTAAATGTCATCACCACCTCTCTTGAATATTCCGGAGTCTTCCAGAAACTTCTGAACATTTTCGAAAAATTTTAGAATTCTTTAGAAATTTCCAGAAACTTCTAGAGTTTGATAGAATTTTCTTAACTCTTCCGGAATGTTCCAGACTATGATAGAACCTTCTGGATTCTCTTAGAATGTTCCGAAATATAATAGAACCTTATAGGATATTTGGAAGCTTCTAGAACTCTTTAGAGTTATATTGATTCTATAATCTTCCATAGCTCTTTATAAATATGAGAAGAGCCTCATTATGTAAATAATACACACACAAACAACAAAGAGTGAGTTCAAGAGTGAAAGCAAGTTGTCCAAGTATTAAGAGTTCAAAAGAGTTTTTCCTTGTGTGTGAGAGTTGTCATTAAAGAGTGATAGTTTGTGAGTATTATAAAGTGTACTCTTATTGTGTACAAGTATTTGTAATAAATAAAATTACATTTACTTGTCGTGTTCAACTCTTCAATTTGGTATCAGAGCTTTGTTTGGTCGGGATCCGTTTTATAAAGTGATCGTGCACAGTTTGGAGACTGTGAAGTTTGTTGGCTTGCTTGGTAAAGGGAATGATAATCACACCAAGTCACGATGGCGGATCTTATGAACACAACGAGTGGAGTTACGAGGCTTAACAACTACAACTATCAAAGTTGGATGTAAGACCCGTATCCTAGTCCGTACTGTTCCGTCGACTTCCACGATCCTTCCCATCGAATTTCGGCAACCTGAGACGTTAATCAACGTTTGCGATCGACCCTAAGTCGTATCCTGTAGAATTGAGTCGGCTTAAGCCGAGGCTTGTGTCATTGCGACCGCACCGTCGCCGCGGTTCCGACGCCGTGACTCGCGCACCGATCCGATACCCAGACGAGGTGATGTGGACCCACGTTCAGTTCGAGGAAAAACGTCGCGCTTTCTCGATCTCAAGAGAATCTCTACACAATGTCAAATCAATCCCATCAATCCATCAATCACATCAATCAATCAATCACTTCAATGTTAAGTACACATCACCTTTCTCTACAAGTAAAGCAACCACCAAGTCAACTCTCTCCCACCCTCTCTCTTACACCACCATATATGTCAAGTACCACATCCATCACTCACCTCACATCTCTTTTACAACCATCACACCTCTCTCTCTCTCTCTCTCTCTCTCTCTCTCTCTCTCTCTCTCTTTCCATTCACATTTTTCCAAGCAACACCAAAGGAGAGAAAAAAAATGGCACGTCCAAGCTTCTCCATGTGAGAGGAATGTGATTTTGGTGGCCCACTTTCCCTTCCCAAGATCTCCCATCCTAGCCATCTATTTCCCATCTTCCACCATCAAAGTGAAGCACAAAGAGATAGGCTTTCCAACGGACCAAGAAGATTAAGTGGTGGGTGCTTCTATAGGCTAGATTTCTGTATTTTTATGATGGGCCAAGTGAGGCCTACCGATCAATGGTATGGATCTCACTTTGGACCCTGAGATGTGGCCGATGGCTCACCTTGATTTTCATTTGATGTATGATTGGATGTAAGGGAGGGCCCATAGTGTCGGGGTCCCTCCATCACACGTGTGTCCCACTCTTTTTTTTTTTTCTCTCTCTCTCACTCTCTTTTTCATTTTCTTTCAAATGATGATGATGTGGCAACGTGGCCCACTTGGATGGACCCCACCTTAATTTATGATTTATTCATACCATTCATCCATTTGGTGGCCCACCGGAGCAAGGCCCACCTTGTTAATGCTTTAAACCCAAACCGTCCACGTCCAGGGATGTCCCTGGACGTGAAATGAAAACACAAATATGGGCTTGTTCCGAAGCTTTGGGAAGGGCCATTTGTATAAGCCCCACCTTGATGTATGTATTCGATCCATGCCGTCTATTCCATTCCTCAACCAGGTTTAGGAGTTGAGCCGAAAAATGAGGTCAATTCAGTTCTCAGGTGGGCCATAGCATAACAAATGATGTTTTCACCGTTGAAAAACCACATGATGACACCCTCAATATTGGGCCTGTTTGGTTTGTCTCGGATTATGGGAAGCGGTGGATGGGGTGGATCCACTTGATGCGGGTCCCACATGTGAAAAACCTCGAAAAAATGAGATTTTAGCAAAAACAAAAAATAATAATAATAAGGGCAGCGCCTGCTGCTGCTTTGCAGCAGGACGCTACCAGCGTCAACGTGAAAATGGGCAGGGACCCACGGCCTCAGCCATGGGCCCCACCATGACGTATATTTTGTATCCACACCATCCATGAGGTGGACCACCCCCTGAGGTGGGTCCCCTCCAAAAATTAGCTTGATCCAGATCTTAGGTGGCCCACACCACAAGAAACAGCGGTGATTGAACTCTACCATTGAAAACCATTTCAGGTCCACAGAAGCTTTGGATCAAAATGAAATTTGTTTTTCCTCTTCATTTCAGGTCCGTGCGACCTTATTAACAGGTTGGATGGAAAGTAAACGTTATGGTGGGCCCCACGTGGAGCCCACAATGATGTACGTGTTTTACTCCCACCGTCCAGCGGACGGTGGAGCCCACTGTGATGTGTGTGAGCGTGTGTGTGTGAGTGCGTGTATGTGTGTGTGTGTGTGTGTGTGTGTGTGTGTGTGTGTGTGTGTATATATTATTGTATTATATATATATGGTGGGCCCTTATGGGACCTACCGTGATGCACGTGTTGCATCCAATCTGTCCATCCTTTTTAAAAGCTCGTTTTATGAGTATGAGCTAAAGAATGAGTCAGATCCAGTGGACCCCACCTTGGTTTATATAAGGCCTAAGTGTTTTAGGCCCACCTTGTCATATTTTTGGCCCATTGTTGAGGCTCACCTTGATGCGTATGAAGCCATTGTTGAGGCCCACTTGGATGTGAATGTAAGGCCCATGTTATGAGGCCCATTCGACGTAATTATGGCCCGTGGTTGAGGCCCACTTTGACATATAAGGCCCATGTTACGAGGCCCATTGTGATGTTTTCAAAAGCCCATGGGATATGGCCCATTGTAATGTACATAAGGCCCATTGGTGCGGCCCATTGGTGTGGCCCACTTGATGAATATAAGGCCCATGTGATATGACCCATTTGATGTATTTAAGGCCCAATGGAGTGTACCTAAGGTCCATTGCAATGTGTGATTCCTCCATGGTTTAGGTAATGATATTTATGGCGGTTCGTGCCTAGGGAACAATGATGGTCTGACGTCCATATTGTACGTACAATGTTGGTTAAATGTCCGTATTGTAGCTCTCCTTAGGGCCCATTGATAGGCCCATACTTGTGATAGTTCATCATTATATGACATGCGTAGTATAATTCTATGTTTCATACCCATTCGCATCATATGCATGCTTGATATGAGGAATGTTTGATCATAGCATAAGCCGTTTGGCTGAGACATTTATGGGGCTCCTTATGAGACGGAGTACCCCACATGATTGCGTGGTACGCGTGAGATTGCTGCATGATTGTTCGGTGTGACTCATGCATCTTGCATATGTGTGACTTGATCACTACACGTCCTTGCAGCATCAGGGTCGTGGCTCCACAGGCATATCGTGGATGGCCGTATCGGATACCGAAAATACTTGGTTTTAGCACTATGGGCACTTTGGATGTCCTTGGGCGAAAGTCGCAGAACCTTTTTGGTACCAGGAGATGCTCAAATGTCTAGACTGGGTGGATACATGAGCGCCCGAGTGCCGAATACTAGTAGGCCGCGTCTCCCACTGTGTCGTGGTCGGTTGGAAGGGGGTGTGGCCTTATCCGCCTGAGTGAGGGGGCTATAAGCTAAGCTGAGTTTGACTAGCTCACAAATGAGTCCGCTATCGACGAGCCGGGTAGGTATTGGCAGACTACTGGTCAGGCGGATAGTGTGGTCTCTTCCACTTGCTTGACTGTGCAGATAGGGAGGAGGCAGTCGGTGTGAGGTGTATTAGACCCCGGTGATATCCAAAGAGGAACTGTATTGATATGTGTACTTGAGGAATACTGGTATGCTTGATTTGCATCTTGCATATGACATTTGGCTATATAGGCCTCGCATCGCATAGCCTTGGTATGGCCAATCGCATTCATACCTTGCATTACATGGCTTTGGTTCAGTTGATAACATTCATGGACTTACTGCACATTTCCGCATTACTCTGATGTTATACACTTGGCACTCGCCTCGCGCACACACTTACACCACCCTCTAAGCTTTTGTCAGCTTATGCACGACCGTTGCCTGCAGGTGTCGTTGGACAGCAGCAGCGCTGAGGCAGGAGCGAGTACCAGACTATTTTGGAGCTTTTTGATCACCCTGTGTTTCCCTTTCTGCACTGTACTTAATTTTTTTTTTTTTATATAGTGGATATGTGGTGATGTTGTTTTGTGACTTGGTTATGGTTGTGGTTATGCTCCATTACATTACAAAAAAAAATTCATACTGAAAATTCTCCTTGTAAGATCCCAGGATCAGAATATGGCGTATGGGCACTGAAAACCGAGAATGGGGTACTACGGAGGCTATCGGCGTCGGATTCGGCGATCGAAAATTTTGTAAGCCTGGTTTTCGAGTTTGGGGCGTGACATTGGAGGAGTTGCATTAAGTCCTACCTTGAAGGGCAGGACTTGTGGGAGGTTGTTAATGGGGATGAGATTACCCCACCTCCTAAGGAAAATGCTGAAGCACTCCGAAAGTGGAAAATTAAGGCCGGAAAAGCAATGTACGTGCTTAAGTCAACCATTGAGGATGAGTTGCTCGGGCAAATCAAGGATGACGACACGCCCAAGATGGCATGGGACACCTTTGCATCATTGTTTTAAAAAACAAATGATGCTCGACTTTAATATTTGGAGAATAAGTTAATGTCGAGATAAGTTTATAAGCAAATACTTTACAAGAGTAAATGATTTATGCCGAGAAATTTTATAATTAGATCCTAAAGTAAATATTCATGAAGAAAGAATGAGGATGATCATTATACATGGGTTGAAGCTCGAGTATAATGCTTTTATCACGGCAATACGAGGTTGGCCTACTCAACCTACTCTCATAGAGTTGGAGAATTTGTTGGCCAATCAAGAAAGTTTATGCAAACAAATGGCTGGAGTGTCGATAAATAAAGAAGAGGAAGCGCTCTACTGCAATAATAAAAAAGGCGGATATCGACAGCAGAATAGAAAGGGCGAACAAAGTCAGCAGAATTTTGGAAAGTCCAAGAAGAGAGAAGAGCAAAGAAGAAGTCCTCAGACAAGGGGAGTTCAATCCGACAACAACACCAATAAACGACGATCCTCCTTATCTCGAAGGTATGATATAAAGTGTTTCAATTACGGCAAGAAAGGTCACTTTGTAACCATCAGCCACAGGGCTAGTGGCAGGGGGAGTAGCCAATCCGTTTACGGGCAGGACGGCACTCCACGTTCGTTTTTTAGTCCATCATGCGTCACTGATGATCCTATCATTTTGAATTTTCTCAATTGAATGCAAGTGGTTGAAATTTAGTTTTCAAAGCTCCAAAGAAATAGTCAAAATTAAAAAGGTTGGAGGTCTTTTGGGACCCTTGGAAATATTATTTTTTAGAGGATTCTCCAGAATAATACTCTAGTAAGGTATTTACATTCCGGCACCTTTTAAAATTATGTTTTGTTTTCCTTAAAAAGAAAAAGAAAATGCCAGCTAATTAATGATGATTTTATTATTATTATTATTATTATTATTTATTTTTTTATTTTTTTTTATGCACACACACCACCACACACTCATGCCATAGTGGGATTTCACCGCTATGGGTACTCGAACCCTTGACCAGGTGTTGAAACTCCCGAGAGTCTACCACCGGAGCAAGAGTAAGGACCCAAAATAACTTAAAAGTATTATGTGGGCCCATTATAATTTATGTGTTTTATCCATACAATTCTTCCATTTTATAATAAGAGCTTCGGCATGAACCCAAAAGTAAGTCAGATAATGGATCACACCATGGGAAAAAGTAGTCATTTTGTGCCCACCATTGAAACCTTCTCGTGTCCACGAAAGTTTTGGATCAATCTAATAATTATGTTTTTCCTTTGTCGAAGTCCTTGTGACTTGATCATCAGGTTGGATTGCAAATAATTATAGTTGGCTATAAGAAGGTTTTAATGGTGAGCGTTCAATTACCATTGTTTTCATTTAATGTGTTCTATCTAAGATTTAGACCAAATTTATTTTTGGGCTCATACATAGAATAATATGAACATATGAATGAATGATGTGGATAAAATAAATAAATTATGGTGGGCTCCATAGAGCACCAACTAAGCCGGTGGGTGGCAGTTGTCACCTTTCACTAAAAAGAAAAGTAAATATAAATACCATCAATAAAAATTCTTAAAAAACTAAAGAGATTTCAAGAGAAGTCTCACGCGAGGATTAGGTAGAGACATTTTTGTGGACCTCCTACCATGTATTTATTTCATCCACGCTGCTCATCCATTTTTCTTGATCAATTTAAGGCATGAGCCCAAAAAATGAGGTAAATCCAAATCCGAGGACAACATTGTAGGAAATAGTGGTAATTGAATGTCCATTGCTAAAAACCTCTCGTCGGTTCCGGATTAAGCTAATATATATATATTTTTTCCCTAAGTTTGTCTGTTCTTGTCAATAGGTTGGATAGCAAATAAACATTATGGCCAGCATTTCAATAGGCTTTGGAAGGTTTATAGCAATGAGTGTTTAATCTGCACTGTTTCCTAAGATATGGTCCACCTAAGATTTGGATCTGCTTAATTTTTTTATTACGTTGTAATACTTCAAAAATTTTTATGCTCATGTATGTATGCAAGTAATTAAACACATGTACATACTCATTTGAAACACATGCCTTTAGAGAACGACAATTAATTAGAATTTTCGTCTCTTACATATGTAAATCTTCCAGACCCAATATACATTCACCTGCTTGATCTACCTTCTCACCGGCCATAATAAACGCTCCCCATCACTAGACTTAGACATCCCATACCATCGTTTTCTTTACTTTCGGATCGCTCTGTGATAAACCAATTCAAAATCATCATGTCCATTCATATATCTACCAATATGTAGATTTAACCCATCCACCTATCTATTACCCATGTGTTATCCGATCCAACCATTCAATTTCTAATCAATCCGGTACAATCTCATAATTTTCAAGCTGAAATTGGACCGTGGCAACTCGCTTTCCCAATCATCCTACACTTTCCATCTTCCTTATGTTCAAGTGCGCAGTCTATCTTGACCCGACAAGCTTCTCGTCACAACTTTGGCAGCAGTCCTTAGTTAGGTGGGGCCACCATGACATTGTCCATCCATTTTTCCATATCATTTCAGAACATGGGACCAAAAATGAGGCTGATCTAAAACACAGGTGGGCTGCACAGCTATATATGTGTGTGTGTGTGTGTGTATATATATATATATATATATATATGTTTTCATTAAGGTGCGTGGGCCCCTTGGAGCATTGGGTTACACTAAACAAACGACCTAACACCAACACATCCAAAACTGAAGTGGGTCACGCTAAAGGAAACGATTGGGATGGAAATGCACAGTGTTGGACCCAGATCTGGAAAGGCTTTCACAGTAAGTTCCTGCGCTGGGATGTTATGTTTCTGGAAAATTTACCCCATTCATCTATTTTTCCATATCATTTTAGGACATGATACCAAAAATCAGGTGGACCCAAAACTCAGAGCAGCCATGCAAGATGTAAAATAGGAGAAAAAGTTGCCTACTATTGAAACCTTATTGGGCTCCACCTTGATGTTTATATGCCATCCAACCGTTTATAAGGTCCATTCACTTTGGGATGAAGTGAAAAAAACAAAA
Source organism: Magnolia officinalis (assembly GCA_021015155.1). Taxonomy (NCBI): domain Eukaryota; kingdom Viridiplantae; phylum Streptophyta; class Magnoliopsida; order Magnoliales; family Magnoliaceae; genus Magnolia; species Magnolia officinalis. The sequence continues at coordinate 13,944,975 of JAJHSJ010000015.1, forward strand.
AACTTAGCCTGATGCAAAACTTTGGTAGCTATACAAATATTTAAACTGTGGTCATTGAATCTCCATTGTTTCCTCCTGTGCGGCTTACTTGAGCTTTGTTTCCACCTGATTTTTGGTTTCTTGCCGTAAAATGATCCGTAAAAATGGATGGATGGGGGTGAATTTTTCAGAAACATCATGGTGGGCCCCACCTAATATCCCAGCGCATCCCACATCGCTCATAAGGTGATTTTCACACGTGATTGAAGAGAAGAAGCAAATATCAGCCTGATTTAAAACATCTATGGGCCCACAAAGTTTCCATAGTGGGTGTCAATCCTTACTATTTGTGATGTGGCCCACTTGAGTTTTAATTTTATGACATTTTTTTAAAAAGATAATGTCCTAACATGGACTGGCATAAGTGATGGATAGAGTGGATATAATACATACATCATGGTAGGCCCCATAGAGTTATGGTTAAAGGGGATTCCTATAACATCAAGTCACTGGATAGCCAGGGTGGCAATGGTTCGGGTTCAGTCTAAGCCAGACCCACTTACAAAATCCAACCCAACCCATTACTCTTTGACCAGATCCAACCCACTTAAAATTAATCAAGCCCAAACCTAACCTGACCTAACCCATTTACTGGTAATCAGATCAGGTCAAATCGGTCGACCTAACCCAACCCACCATGATAATGTGTGGGTTTAAGAATAGAATATGGAACTAAAGGTATGCCCAAACGATCCCAATTAGTAAATATGTACAAACATGTGTACATCGATCATATGGATGTATATATACTTTTTGTCTATTATGACCCTTGCTTTCGCATCAAGTGATCTCCACCTTGATAATGCAATTTCTGACAAATCAGGTTTGTGCAATCATCAAGTGGACCACACCACTGAATGGTAAGTGTCACCTTGATTGCCTAATTTTTTGGACAAACCATTGGTTTAGTGTGTGACCTCTCGAATGGACCAATCAGATCAGTGAATCTTCCATGTTGTGATCACAACATGACTTGCTATTGGTCTATGTTAGTGTGCCAAAAATGGGTGTAAATACAAGTATGAATTTTTCGTATTCAATTCATTCATCAAAATTCTTAAGATAAATGGTGGGAGAAGGGATACATAATTTTTGGCCATTCTCGTTGATCAAGTTGTATGACTTATGGCTAACCTTTTCCTAGTGAGCCCATCTAAAGTGAATAGAAAAAACTATATTGACCTTTGTCTCTAATACATGCTAGAGCGGGACTGTCGTCTCCTACATCGAAGTTCTTCTGACAAGGGATTTCTTCATTGGATTTCGATGTTGTTTCATATATCTTTTGATAAGCTTTTTTAAAGCAGTTTTCTTCCAATTCGAGTAGTTTCCAAAACATATGAGCTAGATTGATGCTTTATCTTCTTGGAAGCCGAGGTAAAGTGCACTCATCTCCAGAGGGACTAGAGGTCAAACTGGCTAAAAGGTTTTTTGGTATCTAACTTTTTCTCAGGCATCTGTTTTTCTGCCAATGCTTCTTGTAATGGACTTGAACACTCATTTCGTTCTTATGCAGATAATAGAATGAGAAGGGAAAGTTGGAACTTTTAAGTCCTCTCATTTATCATCTAAACGACCCCACACATGCGCACACATGTAAATAGGTCAAATATCCAATCCACTCATCAAGTGGGGTATGACATTACCAGGCCCTATGCCAAAAATGACGAAATTCTTCTGATTAGGCGGACCACATTTTCGAACTGTGCACTTTCATCATATGCGTGTAGTCCACCTCAGGAGTGGATAAGCTTGATTTCTAGACCAGTGCATATATTACATGGCTTGCACTGGTCAAATTTGGTTAGCCTTCCCTGGACTTGCAAACCTATACAAGGGACAGACAAAGAAGACCCTGACTCATGCAGGGGACACTCCGATGCCTAAGTCAGGAACCTGGATCTTCTTTGTCTGTCCCTTGTTGAGGTTCGCAAGTCCAGGAAAGGCTAACCAGATATTTGCATCAACAAGCGTTATGAGATTCGTTATGCAAAAATTAAAATGAGTACAATCACATTTTTTCTGCATGTTGCAATGCAAAGAAGACCACTGCGAGTGCTTTTAAGTGACCTATGTATTTTGAATATAGTTTGGACACCCCAAGGCTAGATTTTTAAGGGCTCAGCCCTTAGGTCAAGTGTTTGAGCTTAAGCCCTTGCGGCCTTGCCATAATAACTTAGCACGATGACTCAATCCGACCCAGTGTGAACTTGATCCCCAAGGCTAGATTTTTAAGCTTGGGCTCAACCCCTAGGTCAAATGTTTGAACCCAAACCCTTGCCCTGGTAACCCAGCCCGACTATTCGATCTAACTCGGTGTCAACTCGATCTGACTCAATATTTCTGACGACTCAGACCTAGACTTGGATCGAGTCAGGCATGCATGCTGGACTAGCACCAAGTCAATCAAGTTCGGAGCAGGTCTCTTTCAAAACCGGATCGAGTCCGGTCCCTCTAACTCGGTCCGACTCGACTGGATGCCCAGCTCTAGCTGGAGGCATAAGCAGTTCTTTTTCCACAGCCGCCTTACATGTTTGAAAACTATTTATAGTCATGCTTGACCGGACATCATATTTAACAGCAACATACAGTCCAATGGAAGCATCCTTTCCCTCAATCTACGGCCACATATAGTCCAATCGAAGCATCCAGAAGCGGAGTTACAAGAAACGGTATGTAACAGGCACTCAGAAATTAAATAGCTTAATCTGATTCGTGGACACCTGTTTGTTAAATAGCACAGTACCATAGGATATTTTCCATCTTTAGCCGTCCAATATTTTTCCACTAATCCAACAGTTAGATAATCAATTAAAAACAATTTTCAGCTAAAGATATATCAAAACAAAGAACCATAATTTGTACTGTTTGATTAGATTATTCATGTTCCAAATATAAAAATTTTAAGTGCACGTGTATCATCTATCAACCTCAGCCAGAGTATGAAAAAAGAAGACAGGTGGAATTCAGTATCTTGTCGCTGATAGATTCGCATTTTCTAAATCATCTTCTCATTATTGGTCCTTAGACCGACTTCGCGCAGCTCCGTAGCCAACGCATCCAAGTCCTGGTAAGAACTCCCGCCTTCTCTGACCGCACCCTCCGCTGCCCGGCTCAGCTCCTTGGCTCGGGCCCGTTGAGGCCAGGTCCAACTCACGGACTCAGCCACGGCCCGAGCCAACTCGACCGAGTCAGGAACTGACTCAACACCTTCGCAGACTCGCGTTGCGATGCCCAAATGGTCCTCGAGCAGGCGGGCGTTAAAGAACTGGTCAGCGCCCATGGGCCACGCCAGCATCGGCACGCCCGCGACAATAGCCTCCAGCACCGAGTTCCACCCGCAGTGAGTCAGGAACGACCCGGTCGACCGGTGGCCCAGTATCGACACCTGTGGGGCCCACCCCCTGATCACGAGCCCCCGTCCCGCCACGCGCGCCTCGAACCCGGCAGGGATCACACCGTACTCCCCCGCCACGTGACCGCCCGTGGGCTCCTTGACGGACCACACAAACCGGGCCCCACTCGCATCCAAGCCGTCCGCCAGCGCCTCCATCTGGCGCCGAGTCAGCACGACCTGGCTGCCGAAACACACGTAAATCACCGATCCGTCCGTACACTGGTCGAGCCAGCTCATCACCTCGCCAGCTGGCAGCGAGCTTGCTCCGCCACGTTCCGTGGGACCCACATCGCCAGAAGGCAACAGGGGCCCCACCGCCCACACGCGCGCGTGCCCCAGATCCCTCCGCAAGTGCTCCAGATACTCGCCTTCCAATTCACTAAGCGAGTTGAAAACGAATCCCCAACTCACCAGATTCGCACGCATCCCCTCTTTTATGAATTCCGAAACTGGGTCTCCCTCCTTGTAACTCCTATACAGGGATGACAGATGTTTCAAGGGGTATTTCGGGGAATTAGGGATGTGAGGGAAGGATAAAGTGGCGTCCACGTCAGCTGGGTCTGGTAACTTGGGCATGGTGCGCCAGAGGGAGTTAACGACCGCGAGCGTGAGGGCGCCAGACGGCGAGAAGACGACACGTGGGATTCCGATCTGGCAGGCGAGGCGGTGGGTCCACCCAAGGAAGAAATCGGAGATGATGGCGGTGGGTGGGGAAGGGTGGGATTGGAACCATTGGAGGATAGGATAGTAGAGTGCGCCCAGGGCGTGCGTCATAGAGCTGAAGGCATTTTTGTGAGGGAGGTCCTTGGTGTTCTCTACGCCGGGGGGTATGGAGGGGTATTTTGGGAAAGGGAGGACTAAAGTTTGGATGGAGGGGCATTGCGAGAGGAGTGGATTGAGGATGGGGAGATTCTTGGGAGTTACGAGGATTGTGATGGACAGACCACGGACGGTTAGATGGTAGGTCAGGTCGAGGAGGGGTATCATGTGCCCCTGCGCAGGGAAAGGGAAAACCAGAATATGTGCGCCGCTGGGGTTCGACATCTCTCTCCTCTCCTCTGCTCTCGATTTCTGGAAGCAGATAAAGGTGTTCGTTTTGCATCCGTCGCGATAAAAGTAACGGTGTGAAGTGCGTTTTAGGGACGCAATCCGTGACGGATTGGATACTCCTCTGCCACAAGCTAAAGGCTGAAGGTCGGTGCTCTGTGGGCCCACCATGATGTATGTGTTTCATCCACGCCGTTCATCTATTTTTCCAGATTATTTTAGAGTGTGAGCCCAAAATTAAGGTAGATCTAAATTTCAAGTGGACCACATCACAGGAAAGTGTGTTGATTGAATGGCCACCATTAAAAGCTTCTTTGGGCCACAAAAGTTGTAGATCAAGCTGATTTTTTTTTTACCCCTTCATTCAGGTCTGTATGACCTAATCAGCAGGTTGATGTCAAATAAACATTACAGCTGGCCATGGGATGTTTTTAACGGTGGACATTCAATCACCGTTATTTTCCTGTAGTGTAGTCGGCCTGAGATTTAGATTTACCTTCTTCTTCTTCTTCTTATTTTTATTATTATTGTTGTTTTTATTTTTGGATCGAGCATTAAAATGATCTCGAAAATGGATGAACCGGTAAAACACATACATCATTGTAAACCTCACATAATATCGACCACTAGCCGGCTAGGGTCATTAGCCACCGTGTCCAGCACGGTTAGCCAAGTGCTTTTAAGTCTATCATCATAGTTGGTGTTTACCCTGCTTAGCAAGGGCACATGGTAGCAATATTTAGATGAAAATTTTAGAGCCATTATAATGTAAAATTGATTGTTAAAATATAAGATGACCAATTTATTACTATTTGTTGGTGCAAAAAATTGGTGAACCCTCCTTCGATTTATCTCATGCACAAGGATGAAACAAAGGAAACCCTGGCTAGAGCTGGGGACCTTTCGATGCTAAAGTCAGTAACTAGACAGTATAGGAAAGGTTTTGAGAAGGGTTTTCTGCGTACCTTTGATCCGGGATTTTCATGATAGATTGATTTATTTAAATGAATTAAAATATTTATAGATGTCCAAAATTTCTGAAATTTTGTAGGGATGTGGTTCACTCATGGTAGGACCTACCTACCAAATTTCAGGGCCAATGGACCCCTATGCACACTGTGACGAGGGCCGGACTGGCCCACCACATTGGGACGTCCAGGTCTGTCCGATTTTTTGGACAGACTGTTTTGTTTAAATTAATTAAAATACTTAGGAATATCAAAAAATTATGAAATTTTGTGGGGGCGTGACAATGAGTCATAAGAGTTTGGGATCAAACTAATATTTGTATTGTTCTTTCGTCCATGTCTACGTGATCATACGAAAAGGGTGGATGGGAGCCAATTAGCTGTTACAGAGTAACATCTTAGTAGGTATTACCCCAACCATGTGAGGACCACCTTGATATATTTGTTGTATATCCACGTTGTTCATTTGTTTTTCCTATATCGCTTTAGAATAAGATCTCGAAATATATTCTTCCATTTGAAAATTGATTTCTTTAATAATGGCAAGAACAAACAAAAACAAAAATCTAAATAATGAATTGGCCATGTGTGCATGTTAGATGAGTAACCTAGGATGAAAAAGGGTAAAGTCATCCTAAATGGCTATGAAGCCCTATCATACAAAGCGACATTTTTTCATTAGCGCAAAATGGGACCTCTCTCTCTCTCTCTCTCTCTCTCTCTCTCTCTCTCTCTCTCTCTATACACACACACACACACACACACACAATTTTATCTTCCTTTTTTTTTTTTTTTTTTTTTTTTTTTTTTTTTTTTTATCATTTAGATCCATCCAACTCATCAAAAAGAAAATTCTATATCTATACTATAAAAGCATAGAGCTTGCTTTTTTGGTACATTTTCAATGTGAATTATGCACTGAAAGTGCTTGCCACTAAATGGTGCTTTGTGGGCCCCACAATTATATGTGTTTTATCAATGTCATCCATCCTTTTTTATCATTATTTCAAGGCATGAGCTCAAAAATGAAACAAATCAAAATCTCAAATCGACCACACCACACGAAAATAGTAGTAATATTTGAACACATGCCATTAAAAACTTACTAAGGCCCATTATAATGTTTATTTGCCATCTAAACTATTAATTAGGTCACATAGACCTATATGAAAGGAAAACAAATATCAGTTTGATCCAAAACTTTCGTGGCCCCTAAGAAGATTTTGGTGGTAGGCATTCGCAATCACCACTTTTTCCTACGGAGTGTGGTCCACCTGATATTTGGATCTACCTCATTTTTGAACTCATACGGTGAAATAATCTGGAAAATTGGATGGCTATGGTGGTTTAAATACATACATCATGCCAGCCCATAGAGTACCATCCGTTGGCCAGACGTTACTAGAATATGCCAGTGTCCAATCCACATTCTAATTTTATAAGCCTATGTCATATAGCGTGTCAGACGAAACTTGAAGAAAATGGCAAAATTATCTTTTGCTTTTCCTGACAAAGAAAATTCTACATCTATGCTACTATAAAAGGCATAAAGCTTGCTTTTTCAGTACATTTTCCATGCGAATTGTGCATTAATTGATAGTGTTTGCTATAAGATGGTGCTTTGTGGGCTCCACAACTATTTATGCTTTATCAATGCTATCCATCTTTTTATTTATTTATTTTTATTTTAAATCATTATTGCAAGTCATGAGTGACATTAAAAACTTACTAAGATCCAATGTAATATTTATTTGCCATCCAGCCTATTAATTAAGTCACATAAACTTACATGAATGGAAAATACAAATATCAGCTTGATCCAAAACACAAATATCAATCAACATTTCAATTTTATACACCTGTCAGGCGGGCTCGTCAGGCAAAGCTCAAAGAAAATTGAGAAATCATCTTTTGCTTTCGATGACAATGAAAATTCTATATCTATACTAGTATAAAAAGGCACAGCGTACTCTAGTGGACCGAAAGCTCTTCATTAAAAGAAAATGTCTCCAATGTGATAGTGGAGGACCGAAATATTGCAACTGCACACATCACTATTGTTGATGCAAAAATCTGGTCTACCCTCTCGAGACCCTCGATCACCTGCACAGGAAACTAACAAAGGAGACCCTGGCTAGAGCAGGGGACCCTCCGATGTCAAAGTCAGGCTAGGAATCTGGGTCTTATAATAATGATAGGTTCAAGGAGAGAATTTTTGCGTACCTTTCAAGGTGAATGGACCACCCTATTTATAGATGTGAGAGCCTCCTATCGTACGAGGATTCCTCTCTCGATGCCGAATACGAGATCTTCTCCCAGTATCACGGAGATTAGATTTTGTCGTTTATCCGATCTCGTGATCTCCGGGATAGAAGATCTCATCCGAGATACTCGGGATGACATCCCGTTTTTGCGCCGTCCTTCCTTCATTCGGTTAATCCGAAGTGGAACGGCCGAGGCATACCATAGTAGCTAGTAAATCGTTCGGATCGTCTTAACTGTTTTCTCAGTATTGTCTTCCGAACCGACTCGACTGTTGCCTCGGTTTCGTCGGCTCATAATCTTCCCTCGGATCAATGTGTCCTTCGGTGACCCGAGGCACTAAACCCGAGTCCCCGAACTTAGCGCATTTTGCCCCCAACAGTAAGCCCCCTTACTCCGTGTGTCTCACATGACGCTAAGGAGTAGCAAGCGTTCGAGTCAGTTCACAGCTCAGTTCGAGACAATAAATAAGCATTTAATGCGTTTTGTGTCGCCTTTGATGGAGACGGTTCATTTCCTGACGTCGCGTGCGCTGACAGCCGTCAAACTGCTCAGTCTACCAATGAGGATAGGACACGTAGCGAGGTCATCAATGGCGTTGGCCAGCGCGCTCCACGTGTCGAACGGGGGAGTCGAGACAGAAGTCGAATCATTTCCTCATTAATAGCTTCTGCTTTCTGGTAACCTTATAAAAGAGGGGGGAGGTCCCGCATTTCAAATTTCTACTGCCATTCCCGCTCTGACTTCCCTTTGAAACTCTTCAGTTCCTCCTCTTCTTCTTCCTTCTTAACTGTCCGCGACGCCATTTCCATTGTACCTTCCCTTTAAAGCTTTTCAATTCCTTTCCTCTTTCTTCCTCCTTAACTGTCAGCGACGCCATTTCCGCTCTCCTCTCTCTCCGGTGAGTCCTTCCTTCTTATTTAATTATCGATAATGGCGGCAAGAGGTTCTCAGAGTCCCCAGGAGGGAATTTCCGGAGATGAAGGCGAAGCGCAACGTTTTTGAAACGTTGCGGAATCGCCTTCTTTACTGACAGAGATAGCAGTTGACGCAAACGCTGCTTTTCTCTCCGAGAGGATCGCTGAAGCTCCGGCAGAACGCCCTGCTTCTGTTGGTCCCTCTCGCGGTGGGTCGTCCCTGGTAACTCGTCCGGGAAGGCCTAACCTCCCAATGGATTTGGAAGAAGAAGGGGAAGAGGAGGAAGAAGAAATGTTGATTGTCGGGGGAGCGTTTGAGTCAGTTCCTGCTGATAAGCCGACACAGGGAACCGGTGGGTCGGTGCCTGCTAATAGACTGACGCAGGGAACCTCCGGGCCGGTCCCCATCGAAAGCCCGGTGCAAGCTGAATCCGAAGGAGAAGGATCGAGAGATGATCTAAGTGGCCCGGTTCCCTCGGTTTTGACCGAGGTGGATTTGGACAGAATCTGAATCGGGTATCACATCCCCGAATCGGTTATTACCTATCTGCCTCGTCCGAATGACTTGCCAGATCACCCTCCTGCTGGGGCGGTCGCGATTTACCAAGTTGCGATGCAATGCGGCTTACGTCTACCCCTCCAGCCCATTGTCCGAGGCGTCCTATCTCGGATTCGGATAGCCCCGGGGCAGATAGTTCCGAACGGGTGGAGGAACTTATTCGGATGTGCAGTGCTGTGGGCCGAATTGGAGCAGCCGCCTCTATCTGTCGACAAATTCCTCCACTTATACTAAGTTCGCGTAAATCCGAACTATCCTGGCTTTTACGTCTTTGCTGCCTGGCGGGGCGGAGGCGGATCCTTAATAACCGACCCTCCCACTTCCAACAAACATTGGAGAGAACGTTGGTTTTGGGCTTGCGGTCGCTGGGAGGCGGCTGAGTCCGGGCCGTACGAGGCTCGTGTTCCTCGGGCGTTCCAAAAAGCAGGTGATTCGGCGTCTCTTTTGACTCGGCCTTTCTTGTCTTCATTTCTATACTGTCTTGACTCTGATGAACTTGTGTCTGACAGATATCCCAAAGAAACGATAAAAGCTCGGATCCAGTGCCTTAGCTCGGATCGAGGAGTTGAAGGCTTTAGACCCTGCGGATAGGTCTTGGAAGGTGCTTTTACAGCCCGAGCGCCTCCATCTCGCAGGTCTAGACTCGGCCGTCACAGGTAATTGAAGATGTATTTTTATGTGTTCTTTGAATATTTTCTGACTTTCTCCATCTTTCTTTTCAGATTTGCCCGAAGCTCGACCTCATCTTAGGGCTGTTCCTGACCCAGCCCCCTCAGAGATGACTGGAGCTCGGCCTCCACTTAGGGCGGTCTCGAAGATTAAAGCTCCCCCGCACTCGGTTCTTCTGTCGGAACCGCGACCGCAGAAGAGGCCGAAAGTAGTGCGGAAGGAGAAGGAACCCGTCTGTTCCTTCGCCCCCCTCCCCCTCGTCGCCTTGATTTCCGATCCGGAGGAGAGACTGGAGGCAACGGAGGCCACAGCTACGGAGTCTCAAGCCGCGGCGCCGGGCTCGGGACATGTTATGGCAGATGTTCCGGGAGAGGAGGTGAGGACTACATCCTCCAAAGGGGAGGAGATGAGAGCCACATCCTCCAGGAGGGAGGAGCCGAGCCAAGAGGAGTCGTCCGTTTTGCGGACGGTGGTGTCGGGGATGGTTCCTTGGGCCTTAGCCCATGGGAGCGAAAAAGAGTTCATCAGTCTCTACAATGCTCCCACAACACAAACCGTCGGTCACGCGGCGAGGGTACTTTTTGAACTTGCTCCTTGCTTGGTTAAGGCTAGAAAAGAACTATCTTCAGCTCACCAGCTACAGACCCTCTTATCGGAGGCCGAGGGAAGGCGCGAGAATGTCGAGATACAAGTCGGTGTCCTAATGGGCGAGGCGGCCCTTGCTTGGAAAGCTGCCGAAGACGCGAAAGCAGAGGTGGTTTTTTCCAGGAGAGCTCTCGATGAAGCGCAAGCTGAGATAGCTCGGGTGTCGGCTCTCCTTTCCCAGGCTGAAGAGGAAAACAGGCGAATTCTCACAGTTCACACTTCTTGTGCGGACAATTTGGCTCGGGCTAAACTTGAGGCGGCGGGGCTTATCCAACAAGCCAATGAGAAGACTCAGGAGGCCGAGAAGGCCAGAGATCAGGCAGTCCAAGCCTTCCTCGAGTCTGCGGAGTTCGAAGACGAGAGGGACCGCCTATTCCAAGGCGGATATTTAGAATGCGTCAAGGATATGAAAAAAGCTTTCCCTGATCTCGACCTGTCCGAACTCGAGGGGACAGGAGCCTCAGAGTCCGAGAATCCAGAAGCTGCCGATGTCACACATGGGGATGAGGCTGGTCCATCTGGGGACGCCTCGGGGCAATGATCAGGCCCAGCCTTGCTTTGTTTTTTTTTTTTTTTTTTTAAAAAAAAAAAAAAAAAAACCTGTATAGAAAGTGAATGAAAGAAAACACTTGACTTTTGAAAGAAAACACTTGGTTTTAATCATCTAACTTCGATCTTTCTTGATTTCTCTAGCTTTGAGTGCCGAGTCAAGGATAATAAATCCTGAGATGCTCAGCATTCTAAGGATGAGGCAATGACTGTCCATTTAGATCTTTTAGCCGATACGTTCCTGGTCGGATGGTTTCTGAGACGATGTAGGGTCCTTCCCAATTGAGACCCAATATGCCCGATCCAAGTTCCTTTGTGTTGGAGAACACTTTTCGGAGAACCATATCTCCCATCCGGAACGTCCTGCTCTTGACTCGGGCATTGAAAAATCGAGCCACTTGTCGTTGGCGGGCTTCCGTACGCAATCGTGCCACCTTCCTTTGTTCGTCCAGAAGGTCGAGCCCGAGTGCCAAAAGTTCTTCATTTTCTTCCACATTATACGAAGTGACTCGGGCCGAAGGTAATCCGATTTCAACGGGAGTGACGGCCTCCGAGCCGTAGGCGAGTGGGAAGGGAGTTTCTCCTGTTGCGGTCCGAGCCGTAGTCCGATAGGCCCAAAGAATTTTCGGGAGTTCTTCGGCCCACGTTCCTTTGGCCTGGTCGAGCTTGGTCCGGAGATATTGTTTGATGATTTTGTTGACTGCTTCAACCTGTCCATTAGTTTGAGGATGATGAGGGGAAGAATATACGTTTCTGATTCCGAGGTTGCCGCACATTTCACGAAAACTTCTATTATCAAACTGCCTTCCATTATCGGTAATGATGGTGCGGGGTACTCCGAACCGGCAGATTATATTCTTCCATACAAAATCCGTGATCTTCTGCTCGGTTATTTTTGCCAACGGCTCTGCCTCGGCCCACTTTGTGAAATAGTCCACTGCCACCACAACAAACTTGGTCTGACCTTTTCCCATAGGTAGTGGGCCTATAATATCGATCCCCCACTGTGCAAAGGGCCAAGGACCAGTCATTGGTGTTAGTGTCTCGGGAGCTTGTCTCGGAATCACCCCGAACCTCTGACATTTATCGCATCTTTGGACGAGCTTACGAGCGTCGTGTTGGATCGTGGGCCAATAATATCCCTGTCGTAAAACCTTATGGGCGAGAGATCGCCCTCCAGAGTGATTTTCGCAGATTCCCTCATGGATTTCGCATAACACATAGTTTGCTTCGCTAGGCTTGAGACACCGCAACAACGGGGCGTAGAAGCCTTTTTTGTACAGGGTTCCGTTGAGTATGGTATAACGGGAGGCTCGAATTTTAATTCGTCGAGCCTCGGTGCGATCTTCAGGCAGCTTACCCTTATCGAGATAATGGATGATTGGATCGGCCTAGGAAGGTTCCGAGTCGATTGTATTGATGACCGAGCTAAGTGGTTCGTTTATACTTGGTTTAGCAACGTATTCGATAGGAACCGACCGGGGTATGTCATCTTCGTCGGTAGAGGTGAGCTTCGCTAATAAATCGGCTTTACTATTTTCTGTACGAGGGATCCGAGTAACACGGCAGAGCTGAAATCCGCTAATCATTTCTTTCGCTTTTTCCATATATGCCTTTAATTGATCTTTCCGTGTCTGATATACACCGGTAACTTGATTAACGACCAACTGAGAATCGCTGAACACGTTTAGGTGCGTAACTCCCATGCTAGCCGCGAGTCGGAGGCCGAGCAACAATGTTTCATATTCCGCTGTATTGTTTGTCGCCTGGAATCCAAGTCGTAAGGCATACTGTATATATGTATGATCGGGGGTTTCCAGTACTATTCCGGCCCCACTTGCCTTAGAGTTGGAAGATCCGTCGACAAACAAATTCCATGTAATAGGGCATATCGGAACTGCAGCATTCTCGGGCCTAGTGTTGACTGAGAGGTCGTTTGACGGCGTTACTTCTGCAATGAAATCTGCTACGGCTTGTCCTTTGATTGCCGCTTTCGGTCTGTATTGAATGTCGAACTCACTCAGTTCGATCGCCCATTTCGTGAGTCGGCCAGATGCTTCTGGTTTCTGCAAAACATGGCGGAGTGGAAGATCGGTTATCACGATGATGGTGTGGGCATGGAAATACGGCCTAAGTTGGCGGGAAGAAGTTATTAGAGCCAACGCTACTTTTTTCAAATGTGGGTATCGTGTTTCTGCAGGCAATAATGTTTTACTAACATAATAAACCGGCAGCTGCTTTCCTTCGGATTCTCGTATCAGGGCCGAACTGACTGCTGCCTCGGATACTGCTAAGTAGAGGAGCAGAGACTCCCCTGATTCGGGCTTTGATAGGAGAGGTGGGGAACCGAGGCATGATTTCAATTGCTGAAACGCCGCTTCACATTCTTCCGTCCAGTCCATTGTCTGTCGACCCTTCAACTGTTTGAAGAAAGGGAGACATTTATCCGTGGCTTTGGATAGGAACCGATTAAGTGCTGCAACTCGTCCGGTTAACCTTTGGACATCTTTGATGGTTTTAGGAGATTCCATATCGAGCAAAGCTTTTATTTTCTCTGGGTTTGCCTCTATCCCTCGCTGGCTAACCAGGAATCCGAGGAACTTTCCAGAACTCACCCCAAAGGCATATTTACTCGGATTTAACTTCATCCGAAATTCCCGTAAGATGAGAAATATTTCCTCCAAATCATCTACATGGTCTTCCACGTGTACACTTTTGACGAGCATGTCGTCGATGTATACTTCCATGGTGCGACCTATCAGCCAGGCAAAGATTTTGTTAACTAATCTTTGGTAAGTTGTGCCGGCATTCTTCAAACCAAATGGTATTACTCGGTAGTAATAAAGACCTTTGTCAGTGACAAAGGTTGTCTTTGATTTATCTGTTTCATGCATTACAATTTGATTATACCCTGAATACGCGTCCATGAAACTGAGAAGTTCATGTCCAGCGGTGCTATCTACTAACTGATCTATCCTTGGGAGCGGAAAGCTATCCTTTGGGCAGGCTTTATTTACGTCAGTATAATCAATACAGACTCGCCACTTCCCGTTGGGTTTCTTTACGAGCACGACATTCGCGACCCATTCCGGATATTGTATCTCCTCGATAAAGCTAGCCTGGAGGAGCTTGCTGACTTCTTCTTCAATGACGACATATCGTTCGGGTCCGAGCGGTCGTCGCTTCTGTCGGATCGGTCGATAAGACGGATCAATGTTATGTCGGTGAGTGATTATAGACGGATCGATTCCGGGCATATCTGCATGACTCCAGGCAAATACGTCGGCATATCTGCGCAGCAGGGCTATCAACTTTTCTTTCAAGGGGGATCGTAAGGATGAGCCAATTTGTACTGTCTTGGACTCATCTGTTTCGAGCAAGGGAATTGAGATAAGATCTTCAATCGGCTGCCCTCGTTCATGACCTTCGCCCCGTGGGTCCAACGATTCAATCGTTGATACGTTGACCGGCTTTTCGTCGGCAGATCCTTTTACAGCTACCATGTAACATCACCTCGCATCTTGCTGGTCCCCTTTCACAATTCCTACTCCCGAGTCAGTCGAGAATTTCAGTGAAAGATGGTATGTGGATACCACGACCTGTAGAAGACTTAAAGAAGGTCGGCCAAGTATGGCGTTGTATACCGAAGGCTGATTGATGACCAAAAAATTGATCATCATCGTCTTCTGATACAGGGCACTGCCAGCGGTGAGCGGCAATGAGACAATCCCTTCGGGCAGTACTTGTCCCCCGGAAAAACCGATTAATGGGGTCCGAACGGGACGTAGCGTGGATCGTTCCACTCCCATCTTATCGAACGCCTGAGTGAATAGCACATCTGCAGATGACCCCGTATCAACGAGTATTCGGAATACTCTCCTGTTGGCGATAGTCAAGGTGACAATTAACGCGTCGTCGTGAGGGTGATGGATCCCTCGGGCATCTTCCTCTGTAATATAACGCAATATTTCGCCCTTTTCTTTTCTTTCGCAGGTCGGTCTATAATCAAGAGCTCGGACTCAGGCTGATTGAGCTTCCTCGCATGATTCCTCCGAGCGTTGTTTGAATCGCCCCCGCCTCGCGGACCGCCGATAATCGTCCGAATTTCTTCCATGGGTTGTCTTTCGATCTGTCGTCCCTCGGCTGTCCCGGTTTTGACCACATGTTCTTTGAGTCGGCCTTCTTTTATGAGTCGTTCGATCTCTTCCTTTAAATGATGGCAGTCACTAGTGTTATGCCCGTGATCACGATGATAATGGCAGTATTTGTCCTTGTCCCGCCGATTAGGATTACTTCTGAGCTTATTGGGCCAGTTGACGAAGTCTTCACTTTTGATTTCCATCAATACCTGCTCCTGAGTTTTGTTCAGGGGGTATATATGGAAAATCTCCGATCTGGTCGTTTGCTCAATCGTCGCTCGTCACGCGTTTAGTCATCTCTGCGTTTCTTTCCTTCAGTCGAGTCGACTTTTTTGGCCGGCTCTTTGACCAAAGATTTGGTTTCACGCATGATCCGCGCTTCCTCGGCGTTTGCATACTTATCCGACCGTGTCATAAACTCTGCTAATGTGTCGGGCGGGTTTTTGTCTAGAGATGCCAGAAACGGCTTGTCTCTAACTCCTTGCATGAGAGCGTTGAGCGCTATTTCTTCTGAGTGTTTTCGAACCTGAAGAGATTCGAAATTGAAACGCTTGATGTAATCTTTCAATAGCTCTCCCTGCCTCTGGATTATATTATTCAAATGAGCAGGGGGCTTTAATTTTTTTTTTCCACCGATGAAGTTGGTGAGAAAGGCGTCACTCAGTTCGGTGAATGAGCTGATGGACTTCTGTTTCAGCTGTTTAAACCACAGCCGAGCTACGTCGGTCAGCGTAAGGGAAAAGGCTCGACACATCACCGCGTCCGAGGCATCGTGGAGCTCCATATAGGTTTTAAAGCATTCAATATGCTCTGTCGGGTCGGTTTTGCCGGTGAAAGGAGTGATTTTAGGTAACCGAAACCTCTCAGGCAACCGAGCTTGTATAATCTCGTCAATGAAAGGGGACGCTCTTGCCTCGGACCTGGCCGGGTATGCGCTTCGTCCTTGCCTCATATCCGCCATTTCTTTTGCCATTTCTTCTCGCACTTCTCTTTTAAAGTCTTCGATATCGGCTTTCCAAGGTTCGTCGCTTTCCGCCGTATCTTCTATCGGAGGTCGG
The DNA here is from genome assembly GCA_021015155.1 of Magnolia officinalis. Lineage (NCBI taxonomy): Eukaryota > Viridiplantae > Streptophyta > Magnoliopsida > Magnoliales > Magnoliaceae > Magnolia > Magnolia officinalis. Next base: position 13,961,224 of record JAJHSJ010000015.1, read on the forward strand.
TTACGTCTTCTTCTATCTATTTCATGCCGAAGATCAGTCGGGGGCAATGCGGCGTTAGCTGATTGGGCCGGAGGTGGCTCGGGAACATCTCGGGGTTGACTCGGGTGGAGCGACTGCGGTGCGGACGGCTGAGGGTCTACCGCAGTCGGGATGTGCGTTGTTTCCCCTTGGGGAGGCAAAAGTGGCTGCATTTGTTGATACATTCGCTCCAACATTTGCTTCATCATATTTATATCAGACCGGATTTCTTGAACCTCTTGGTCCAAGCCTCCGTTATTGCGACCCTCTTGATTATTAATTGCTCCGGCCGCGGTCCGTTGGCGATTGTTCGGTAGGTTCTGGGCCGCCGGATTTGCTACTGGACCTGATGGCCCTGTAACCGCGATCTCATTCTGATCCTCTTCTGGAACCGTCCTACGAGTCGTCACCATGGGGAGAGCGTAAGAGGACTTTTCGTAATCAGATTCCCACAGACGGCGCCAAACTGTTGATGCAAAAATCTGGTCTACCCTCTCGAGACCCTCGATCACCTGCACAGGAAACCAACAAAGGAGACCCTGGCTAGAGCAGGGGACCCTCCGATGCCAAAGTCAGGCTAGGAATCTGGGTCTTATAATAATGATAGGTTCAAGGAGAGAATTTTTGCGTACCTTTCAAGGTGAATGGACCACCCCATTTATAGATGTGAGAGCCTCCTATCGTACGAGGATTCCTCTCTCGATGCCGAATACGAGATCTTCTCCCAGTATCACAGAGATTAGATTTTGTCGTTTATCCGATCTCGTGATCTCCGGGAAGAAGATCTCATCCAAGATACTCGGGATGACATCCCGTTTTTGCGCCGTCCTTCCTTCGTTCGGTTAATCCGAAGTGGAACGGCCGAGGCATACCATAGTAGCTAGTAAATCGTCCGGACTGTTTTAACTGTTTTCTCAGTATTGTCTTCCGAACCGACTCGACTGTTGCCTCGGTTTCGTCAGCTCATAATCTTCCCTCGGATCAATGTGTCCCTCGGTGACCCGAGGCACTAAACCCGAGTCCCCGAACTTAGCGCATTTTGCCCCCAACAACTATTATTAAAAACATCCTTGAAGATTAGCTGTTACCTGTGGTGTTACCCTTACGTTGGGGTCCACCTTGATGATTAGTTATATATCCATGCCATCCATCTGTCTTTTTCAAGCCCATTTTAGGATTTGGTCTAAAAAATTAATTTGATCCAAATCTCAGGTGGACCACACCACATGAAACAGTGGTGATTGAATGGTCACGGTTAAAAATACCTAAGTCTCATTTTTAGGTAGATCCGTAATGTTTATTTACTATCCAACCGGTTGATAAAGTCAACCAGAGCAGGAGGAAGGGAAAAATACAAATATCAAGTTGATCCAAAACTTTTGTGGATTATAAAAAGTTTTTAATGGTCATTTACTTCTTTTTCCAGTGGTGTGTTTCACATGATCTTTGTATCTTCTTGATCTTCAGGATAACGTCTTAAAATGAGATGAAGAAATGGATGGTCAGCGTGGATATTCAGAAAAATTTATCAAGGTGCACAAGGTAAGGGAAGGGTAACATTCACTGACGTGTTACCGGGTAACAGCTAATCCGTTCTCAAACTTAATTCCCATCTATACCTTCCTATGATTCCCCTCAATACTAATCTACTTATGAGCTGATCAGCCCAAGGTATTGAGTTGGGAAGCAAGATATAAGCGGTCCATCAGAGTGGATTTCCTGTGTCCACTATCTGAGCCAAAGATCAGTCTTGTCCACTCTTCAAGTGGCCACAATGTTAGAAACGGGCCCATGGACAAGAAAAGGTTAGTCCATTTTTTTTAGGCCATCGATCCAAAACTTGTAGCCTAGGAGAAGTTTTTAAGGGTGAGCATTCAATCACCTCTATTTCTTATGGTGTGGTACACATGAGATTTGGATCTAATTTAATTTTGGGCTAATGTCATAAGATGAGCTGAAAAACATATGGACAGCATGGATAAACAACAAATACATCAAGGTGGGCCCTTTGGTCATAGCCTATAGCCTCACCAAAGTTGGTCTAATGCCCACAGTTGAGCTAGGCCTATTATTATGTGGTGCGCCCGTTGTTTCTAATAAATCTACCCGTCCATCAGTTTTTCTGGATCATTTTAATGGATAAATTGAAATATAATGAAGATCCAAAAATCAAGTGGACTACATACTTAAAATATTGTTATTGAACCACTACCGATATAATGGAAGAACTCAGAAAACTGGAGTGTCCACCATGATATTTATGAGAAATCACGGTCCACTAGCTTTACTAGCTCAATTTAAGATGTGGGTCCAAATATGAGCTACATTCAATATTTAAGTGTGCCATACTACTTGAAATAATGGTATTGAACCTCCCCTGTTGAACTAGCCATGAGCCCACATTGGTTTTTAATTTGAAATATTCACCTGTCCAGCACTTTCTTCGTGTGATCCTATGGGGATGAAATGACCTTTTGAACGGTTTAGATGAAATATAATTAGCACAGTGGGGCCTGGGAAGATTTTAATGATGGTCATTCACCTCATTTTTGAGCCAAACTCCTAATATCATTTGGCAAAACAAATGGAATCAATCAGTAGACCCTAGTTATATAGGTTGCGTTGGTCTCACACCCTGCCAATGAGAGGAGAGCAGGTGCAGATTCTGTCAGGTCGTGTAACAACCATTTCGGTAAGACAGTAGTGACTTTGGGCCACCTTAATGTATGTGTTGTATATCTTTCCATTCATCTATTAATGGTGGGCGTTCATAGTATCTTAAAATGATACGCCAAAAGGAATGGAACGAGTAAATGTATAACACATGTATCGAATGAGCATTGTTTCAACAACCCAGCCAGGAACTTTTTCTCTCAGGTGTTTTAAAAACATACTTACCAACATGGTATTATTTGGGGGGAATACTTTGGCCAGTACCAACATGGCCATCTAATGTCAGTAACCATCATTGAAATGGAGCCTAGTATGAGACTTTTTTTCATGTTTTCACTTCATCCAGTGGGATCGAACTTATAAACGGTTTGGATGGAATATAAACATCAAAATGGAGCCTAAGAAGGTTTCAACGGTGGAAAACTCTTTCCCCAATTTTCCTGGGTTTTGTATCTACCTCATTTTCACTCGCATGCATGCCCTGAAATGATCTCTCAAAGCGGCTGGACAGGGTGGATTTCTGACAAAAATCACGGTGGGCCCACCTTGCATCCCAGTTCGCAGGAAATCCTACATCCAAAATTTTCAACCTGTGTTTTGGATCACCTCATTTTCGGTCACATGCCCTAAAATGATCTCTCAAAGTGGATGGGATGGACGGGTGGATTTTTGACAAACATCGATCACAGTGGGCCCCACCTAGCATCCTAGTTCGTAGGAAATCCTGCGTTCGAAATTTTCAATTTAATTTGAAGCCCAGCAGGAGCCCGTAACGGACCAAAAAGGTTCAACCCAAGCCCAATATGAAAGTTCTATATATAACCAGGCCAGCCGAAGTGCACAAATGAAATTTTGAAATTTTTGAAAAATTTTAAGGGGCAGGGCCTCACTGTGATGTGTGAGATTGACTCTGGCTAATAAATGCTTAATCCCAGGTCACACAGAGTAGTAAAAATAAAATCAAACTTACCTGTGATTCAGGTTGGCCATATCAAAGGAAACAGTTTCAAGAGATACATTCACCCTTGATTATTACATGGTCCATCGTGATGATAATATAAAATCCACTCCAACCATCAAATGTCTCACAAATATTTAGACATGGTATACAATATTTAGGCCTATCCATGATTTAGGTGCGCCACACCAAGGAAAACCGTTCAAAAGGTAAGCCTTAATCTTTAGACCTTTTTGAATCATATGGCTCAATTGAATTATGAATGGGACTGTTTTTTGGTCCATACATCTAACATGTTGTGACACAACTATTGGTTTGGGGTGGATTTTATATGAACACCAAGATGGAGCCCACCCATGCTGCGACTCCTTTTTCCGAAAGAAACACTTTTAAGTAACTCATCTTCCTGACCATGAGTGAGATGTGTGCTGAAAAGAAGCCTGACTCATGTTCAACTTGAGCCTGAACATGAATTTGACTTCAACTTGAACATGAGCTTGGTTTGAAGATCACTTTGCTAAGTTGTTTTGACAAGATGAAATTTGACAAACCAGGTGTAAAATGTACTTTAAACATAATAGTACTTACAATTTCCCCCTTTGTCAATTTCGTGACAAAACACTTAGTATTACATGAATCCGAATGTAGCCCTGCATTCTTGTATTCATGATGTACTCACTACAAGAAAGTAGGCCTTTAGCCTCAATTGAAAAAATGGAGGCCATATGTATTTTTTTAACCTTGGTTGCTATGGAACTGAGGCTAAAAGTTCATTTTTCACCTCAGTTGCTAAATAACTGAGGCTAAAAGTCTACTTTTTAGCCTCAGTTGCATAAGAACCGATGCGAAAGGTCTACTTTTAGCCTCAGTTCCATAGAAACCGAGGCGAAAACTCTACTTTTTAGCCTCAGTTGCTAGGAACCGAGGTGAAAAGTATACTTTTTAGCCTCACTTGCATAGGAACCGAGGCGAAAGGTCTACTTTTTAACCTCAGTTGCATAGGCACTGAAGCGAAAGGTTTACTTTTTAGCCTTAGTTACATAGGAACCGAGGCGAAAGGTCTACTTTTTAGCCTCAGTTACATAGGAACCGAGGCAAAAGGTCTACTTTTTAGCCTCAGTTGCATAGGAACCGAGGCGAAAGGCTTACTTTTTTGCCTCAGTTGCATAGGAACCGAGGCGAAAAGTCTACTTTTTAGCCTCACTTGCATAGGAACCGAGGCGAAAGGTCTACTTTTTAGCCTCGGTTGCTGGCAACCGAGGCGAAAGGTATACTTTTTAGTCTCACTTGCATAGGAACCGAGGCGAAAGGCCTATCTTTTTGCCTCAGTTGCATAGGAACGAGACGAAAGGTCTACTTTTTAGCCTCAGTTGCTAGGACCGAGGCAAAAGGTCTACTTTTTAGCCTCACTTACATAGGAATCAAGGCGAAAGGTCTACTTTTTAGCCTTAGTTACTAGGAGTTGCTAGGAACCGAGGCGAAAAGTCTATTTTTTAGCCTCAATTGCATAAGAACCGAGGCGAAATGTCTACGTTTTACCCACAGTTGCATAAAAACCGAGGCGAAAGGTCTAATTTTTTATGAATGGGCCATTTTCCATCTGGACATTGCTCTATTTGATTCACAGGTGGGTGAAAAGTACACTCGAGATTCATCTTTAAGAAATCACAACCGTTATTACCTGTTAGAGCAGAAGGTGGCCCACATGTACGTATTAACAGTCATTGATACACAGATCAGGCCAGTTAGAGCAGAAGGTGGCCCACATGTACGTATTAGCAGTCATTGATTCACACACAGATTCTCTTTTTCCAAAGCATGTGGCCCACGTAATCATGGCACACCTGTGAGAGATACAACTTTCCATCAGGTGGGCCTCACTGTTTAGATCTTAAGGCCTACAAACCAGGCCGTTTCACTACTTAGGTGGGTCACATCTTACAAGCAATGGGATGAACAGTGGACAGCTACAAAATTGCTATACTCCAACGTTATATTTGCTCCAGTTATGCATGTGTGAATGTAAGGTTCTTTCTTTCAGATCCTTGCTTACATGAAGGAAAATAAGGACCATAAAAATTATGGACCCTGCTGCTGATGGATCACGGCCAGAAAAAATCAAACTCGTTGGATAATCCTAACCATCAGATCTGATAGTTAAATTTCTATAGCTTAGTACCATTTTCTTCTCAACCGTCTAGTTGTCACCTAGTAGTTAAATGTTTAGTTGTTAGCATCTAAACAGCTTGGCCCACCTTTGGGGCCCACGGTCGGCCAGGACCGCCTCAGCGCCCAGCGCCGAGGACGCCTGCGCGTCCTTTCCTTCTGACAGCAGCAGCAGCGCTGCTGCTGTAGTAATTTTATTATTATTATTATTATTTTTTTTGAACTCATCAAGGTTTTTCATGTGTGGGGTCGGCGTCCGAAATATCCGCCCCACCCAATGGACTCTATACTCAATAAGGATTCCATCAAGCCCAATATTGGGTATATTTTGGTGTACAGAAATGTAAAGGAAGTTTTAAACGGTGAAAATCGTTGTTTGCTATGCTATGGAGTGCCCGAGGGTCAGATTAACCTCATATCTTGGCTCAACGCCTAAAATGAGCTGGTAAATAGGATGGACGGCGTGGATTGAACACATACATCAAGGTGGGTCCTATACAAGTGGCCCATTTCCAAGGCTTGAAATTCAAGCCAACATTTGTGTTTTTCCTTCCCACGTCCAGCGTCCAGGGACGCTGAACTAAACACATACATTCAAGGTGGGCCCGGTTTAGGTGGGCCACCACCTGGAGGATGGTGTGGGTCAACACTTATAAGGTAGGCCCCACTTATAAATGGCTTAGATAAAACCATGCCTCATGGTGGGGTCCATCCAAGTGGGCCACACAATCACACCAACATCTCATGAAAGAAAAATAAAAGGAAAGAGAGGGAGAGAGAGAAAGAGAAAGTGGGACACACGTGGGATGGAGGAACCCCGATACTATGGGCCCTCCCTTGCATTCCATCATACATCAAACGGTAATCAAAGTGGGTCATTGGCCACATCTTAGGGTCCCAAGTGAGATCCATACCATTGATCGGTAGGCCTCACTTGGCCCATCATAAAAACATAGAAATCTATCCTATCAAAGCATCCACCGGTTGATCTCTTCGGTCCGTTGGAACGCCACCCTCCTTGTGCTCCTCTTTGATGGTAGAGATGGGAAATGGATGGCTAGGATGAAGGGTTTTGGAATGGAAAAGGTGGGCCTCACACATGCATTTTTTTTCTCTCATGGAAGGCTTGTACGTGGGTGCTCTTGGTTGCTTGGAATTGTGGTGAGAATGAGAAAGAGAGAGAGAGGGTTGTAAGGGAGAGAGAGTGATGGATGTGAGGTGAGTGATGTGAGGTGAGTGATGGGTGAGGTGAGTGATGGTTTGACTTTGGTGGTTGCTTTACTTGTGGAGAAAGGAAGCATGGGTTGCTTGTACTTGACATTGAAGTGATTGATTGATTGATTGATGGGATTGATTTGACATTGTATAGAGATTCTCTTGGGATCGAGAAAGCGCGGCGTTTCTTCGAAATAAACGCCGACTCACGTTTTCTGGTTAGGGTATCGGATCGGTGTGTGAGTCGCGGCGTTGGAACCGCGGCGACGGTGCGGTCGCAATGATACAGGTCTCGGATTAAACCGACTCAAATCTAAAGGATGTGACTTACGATCGATCGCAAAGTCGGTTATCAGTCGTGGATTGCCGGACTTCGACGGAAATGATCGCAGGATTCATCGGAACAGTATGAACTAGGATACGGGTCTTACAGTAGTGGTTGCCGTGAGATTCGTCTTTGGCGTTGTAGTTGTTCATCCTTCATGCGAGCCAAGCTTGTCGCCTCCTTCAAGGTTTTGGGTTTGAACATACGAATCGTTTCAGAAATTTTTGACCGCAATCCACCCATGAACGATCCGACGAGCGCCTTTTGTGACCATCCATGAACCCGATTACCCAGCCTCTCGAACTCTTTTTGGTAATCATGGAGGGATCCGATTTGCCAAACTTTGGAGAGAGCTTCATAGAAATCTTCACACTCTGTTGGTCCAAAACGAGCCCATAGTTCCTCCTCAAATAACTCTCAAGTTACCACTCGATCTTCCTCCTGGTAAGCACGACGCAGCCATTGCCACCATTGATTAGCTTCTCCTTCAAGATGAAAAGATGCTAGAGAGACCTTTTGGTTATCTGCCGTGTCTTGAAATTCGAAAAATTGAGATACCCAGTTGAACCATTCTGTTGGATCAGCTCCAGAGTATTTTGGGAATTCCAATTTTGCCATTTTGGAAGAAAAAATTTGTCTGCCGCCGTCGTTCTCTTCTCGATGTGGCCGGACAAATCCTTCTCGCCCATTGTTGTGATTGTTGGAGCTTTCCCTAGTTGAAAGCAAAATTTTCTGACAGCCTGTTGACAGTGTCATCAAGTCGTTGCATTCTATCTTGAACTCCACCGAGTCCAGCCTCCAAGGCTTCAATCCTCTCTTTGTTGGTTGCCATTGTAACCGAGGTCTGATACCAATGTTAGGTCCCAGCCAAAGCTCCTAAAGAATTTAAAGATAAATTGTACTCTTCGGGTGAGAACAGACCATAAGGTTTGGAACAATTTTTTTGATATACTTTTTATTCATTGAAAGAGTTTAAATACATATATTTTCTAACCACTCTTCCTAAACTTACGACCACAACTATTGTGCACAAACAGAAACTAAATCATGGAAGCAGAAATAACAAACTAGCAGAAGAATAGGACTTAGCAGAAGAATAGGACTTAGCAGAATAATAGGATTTCAACTGAAAGAAAGACTCTAACACAAACAGACTTCTTTTCCAGGCGTTGCAGCTCAAGATTCAGTCCAAATATTTCTGATTTGGCCGAGAAACACGCTGAGATCGTCGTGGTTTATCATGTCCAACATAGCAACATAAATGAATTAGATTATACTTAAGCTATACTAAAGTTGTTCCAGCATAGGAGCATAGACAAATTAGATTAACTAAACTAAGATAATTAGTGTTGTGCTGAAGAGTTATGCTCTGTTGGTTGGCAAGGGCCCGAAGCATTTTGATCTTTCCCATATTTATAGAATTTTTGGATGGTTGTTAGAAAGAGATCTTCATACTAATTTTTCATATTTACTGACGTGTAAATAATTGTTTGAGTCGTAAACAATTGTAGCCTATTATGCAATGCCATTATCTGTCGTGAGTTAGTCATTGTTCATGCACACATCTTTAGTCCACTGCATGGGTGACAATTCTATGCAAGCTGCCACTAGATAATTGTTATCTTTTCTTCCGCTTGAATGTGTGCGTTGTGCACTGTGAAAATTCATTAACTTGATGTTGTTGTTACATCACTTCATAGTTTATTAAGCGGTATCGCCGTGATGGTCTCTAGTATATGAATTAGATCACGTCAATTAATTGTTATCGGCCATGAGGCCACCGAGGTCAGTAGCCCACTATGTCATATGGGGAAGATATCTGACACAACGCATGACAATAACCAATTGGACTTATGTTTTTTCCACTACTCAGTGACTTTTTAGATTCCAATCACGTTACGCAGTAAAAATAAATAAATAAATAAATCTCTTGTTCCTCTCTTATCGAGATTTCACTACAACATAGCGTTATCTATGTCAGTAGATTTGATGTGGTCAGATAAATGCAAACACTGTCAAATACCAAAGGGAGAGTTATAATAGACACTTAATTATATACAGGCACTAAGTAATTGTACACTTGATAAAATTAAATGTGGAACACACTGTTTCTAAGAATTAGTCACAAATCAGACACTGAATAATCCCAACCACCAGTTTATTAAAATAGCATAGCATCATTGGATATTTTTCATCTTTAAAAGTCCAATAAATTCCCACCAATCCCACAATCAGATATCCAAATAAACATAATTTTGGAATAATGATACATCTAACAAGGAACCATAATTTGCACTGCTTAATTGGGTTATTCATGTTCCAAATATGGAATATGTAAGTGCCCATGTATCACCCATCACACTCGGCCAGAGTCTGAATAATAAGACGAGCAGATCGGTTTCTTCTTACTGATAAATACACCCTTTATATTACATATTTAAGACCAGACTACAATGGATCTCATGGTCGTGTTGATATGGCGAAGTGTTGTGTGCCTCAGTACTATGATGTATGTGTTATATCCACACCGTCCATCTATTTTGCAACATGATTTTAGATCATGAGCCCAAAAATAAGGTAGATCCAGAACTCAAGTGGACTACACTTCGGAAAGTAGAGGGCAATGACACCCACAGTTGAAACCTTCCTATTGCCCATCAAAATGTTATTGGCCATCCAACTGTTCATAAGGTTACACATACCTGGATGAAGGAAAAAGACAAATATCAGCTTAATCCAAAATTTTTATCCCCCAATACATTTTCAATGGTAGGTGTTCAATCCCCAATGCTTTTGTCGGTGTGATGCTTTTTTTTTTTTGGCTCCTGTCCTAAAATAATCTTATAAAATGGATAGGCTATATGGATATAATACATATATCATAATATAGCCATAGAACTTTACCATGTCAGCACACACCTAAGGTTGAGGTGCCACAAAATGCAATCCGCGTCCACTACAACCATGCAAGCTTTGGACGCCGATTAGGTGGTGTTGCCAACACCACCCCAGCAGTGGTGTCTTGGGCATCCTGGCCCAATGTGATATATTGGTTTTATATCCACACCATCCATCAGTTTTTCCAGCTCATTTTAGAGCATAAGCCCAAAAATAAAACAAAACTAAAGCTAAAGTGGATCACATTATAAGAAACAGTAGGGATAATGACACACTCACCGTTGAAAACTTTCTAGGGTCCACTGTAATATTTATTTTTCATCCAACCTGATGACAAGGTCACTAAGATATGGATGAAAGGAAAACATAAATATCATACTAATCCACACTTTTCGTGGCCCCAGAGAAATTTTTAACAGTGGTCGTTTAATCATCACTATTTCCTGTGATGTGGTCCACTTGAGCTTCGTGTCTGCTTCATTTTTGGCCTGATACGCTAAAATGCAGGGGTAAAACGGATGGACGGTGTGGATATAAAATACATACATGCGACCATCACGTTGACACACCACCCCTGGGGATGGTGTTACCAACACCACCGAATCCGCATCCCGGCTAAGTCATCTTCTCATCACTGGGCCTGACACTGAGTCCGCGCAGCTCGGTCACGAACTCATCCAAGACCTTATTAGAACTCCCACCTTCTCTTACAGCACCCACAGCTGCCCGACTCAGCTCCTTGGCTCGGGCCCTCTGCGGCCAGCTCCAACTCACTGACTCAGTCATAGCCCGAGCCAACTCGTCCAAGTCAGGGACTGAGTCGGCACCCTCACAGACCCGAACCGCGATGCCCAATTGGTCCACGACCATGCCCGCATTGAAGAACTGGTCCGCGCCCATGGCCCACGCCAGCATCGGCACGCCCGCAACGATCGCCTCCAGCACCGAGTTCCACCCGCAGTGAGTAAGAGACGACCCGATCGACCGGTGACCCAGTATAGCCACCTGTGGGGCCCACCCCCTGATAACCAGCCCCCGCCCCGCCACGCGTCCCTCGAACCCGGCTGGGACCACGCCGTACTCCCCCGCCGTGGGCTCCTTGACGGACCACACGAACCGGGCCCCACTCGCATCCAGACCGTCCGCCAGCACATCCATCTGCCGCTGAGTTAGGATCTCCTGGCTGCCGAAACACACATAAATCACCGATCCGTCCGTACACTGGTCAAGCCAGCTCATCACTTCGCCAGCTGGCACCGAGCTCGCCCCGCCACGTTCCGTGGGGCCCACCTCGCCAGAAGGAAGCAAGGGCCCCACCGCCCACACGCGCGAGTGCCCCAGATCCCCCCTCAAGTGTTCCAGATACTCGCCATCCAACTCACTGAACGAGTTGATAACAATTCCCCAACTCACCAGATTCGCACGCATCCCTTCTTTTATAAATTCCGAAACTGGGTCTCCCTCCTTGTAACTCTTATAAACCATTGACAGATGTTTCCAGGGGTATTTCGGGGAATTAGGAATGTGAGGGAACGAGAGAAGGGAGTCCACGTCAGCGGGGTCTTCCAACTTGGGTATGGTACGCCAGAGGGTATTAACGACTGCGAGTGAATGGGCGCCAGACGGTGAGAAGACGACACGTGGGATTCCGAGCTGGCAGGCGAGGCGGTGGGTCCACCCAAGAAATAAATCCGAGATGATGGCTGTGGGAGGGGAAGGGTGGGATTGGAACCAGTGGAGGATAGGATAGTAGAGTTCACCTAGGGCGTGTATCATAGTCAGCGAGGCGTTTTTGTGGGGAAGATCCTTGAAGTTCTCTACGCCGGACGGGAAGGAGGGGTATTTTGGGAAAGGGAGGACTAAAGTTTGGATGGAGGGGCATTTGGAGAGGAGTGGATTGAGGATGGGGAGATTCTTGGGAGTTACGAGGATTGTGATGGACAGACCACGGACGGATAGATGATAGGTCAGGTCGAGGAGGGGTATCATGTGCCCCTGCGCAGGGAAAGGGAATACCAGGATATGTGCGCCGCTATGGTTCGACATCTCTTTGCTGTTTCTCTCCTCTCGATCTCCACGAGCTAATAAAGCCGAAACAGATTGGCTACTCCCTGCTATCAGCCAATGGCTGATGGAAGGTGTTCTGTAGGCTCCACCAATGATGTATGTGTTTCATCCGGACACGGATTTCCTGCGAAAGCCTTTCGCAGAAGTTCCTGCGCTGGGATCTTCAGTGGGGTCCACTGTGATGTTTCTCAGAAATCCACTCCGTCCATACGTTTTGTGAGCTAATTTTAAGAGATTACACCAAAATTGAACCGTATTCAATACTCAAGTGGGTCGTATTAAATGAAGAGATAGTTAAGGAAATTCTTGCCGTTGAAACTTCCCTGGGTTTGACAGTGATGTTTACATGCCATCCATACCGTTAATAACGTCATTCCTAGCGGGATTAACTGAAAACATAAATATTAGCATGATTCAAAACTTGTGTGGCCCCACGAATATTTCAACTGTGGACGTTCAATTATCACGTTTTTGGCTCACTCGAGCATTGTATACGGTTCATTTTTGATTTTATGTCTTAAAATGAACTCAAAAAACGGATGGACGGTGAGGATTTCTCACAAACATCCCAGTGGGCCCAACCTGCGTTTCCAGCGCAGGAACTTCCTGCGAAAGGCTTTCGCAGGAAATCCGCGTTCGTTTCATCCATACCGTCGTCTGTAGGTCCCAAAAGACTTGATTTCATACAAAGCCTTTTCATTGAATGATTTAACTCTACACCGTTGTCTGTGGGGCCCATATTGCTGTTTGTATGAAATCAAGTCAGTCCATCTGATGAGCCCTTCATCTTCATTTCTTGGATCAAAGATCAAGATGATATGAACTCATTCGGGCCCACCATGTTAAATCATGCCTAAAGTCTCTAAAACCATGTGGTTTGGCCCACCTAAGATATTTTAATGGAATAATTTTGATATATCCATTTAAAATAATTTATCTCATCTTATGAACGGAATGGATAAAATATGAAAACTACGTTGAACCTACAAAATCTGAAAGATTTTAATGGTAGGTATTTTTTTTCCAATTGTTTCCTACAGTGTTATTCTCCTATAATCTACATGGTGTAATCTTCGGTCAATTATATTATTTTGATGGGGCTAAATAGATGGACGGAGTGGATTTGGGCTCCATATCAAAATGTCCCCCACATGCAACATTTGTAGAACATGGTTATTCAACAAACGCTGCGGAGGGATAGCTATGGAGAGAGAGCAACGGACAAGTTATTTGATGACGCCTTAAATTTTAGTGGCCACTTGTCGATAGAGAACTGCCAACACCACCTAACCCGCATCCGCATCATACGACCAACCACCCAGTCTTTTCTTTCGCCAGACTTTTGCAAGCTCACACGCGACTATCAACACACATCTCTACAAGGTTCCACATGTTTGGAATGAAATTTGAGCCGTACATAATGTGGGCCCCTCCATTTAATGACATGGATAAAAATATAGATGGCCAATGTTCGGTGGACACATTAGAACGTGTGGCGCATGCAATGCCCCGTACGGGTGCCTAGAGAAAGTCCAGCTGTAAGGTTTGCTTGCTCCACGCGCACTCTCTTCACACGCGCTACACGTGCTTACATGGAAATTTTATGATAAATCGAAGCCGTTCAAAATGTAGAGCCCACCATGGATGAAACTCTGGTATCTCTAACCACCATAAGTACTTACTTTCACGTTGAATATGGACCACTAACAACCTTTTTCAACCATCTATGTTTTTCATATAGTTTTGGCCCACCTTATATTGACTGGCTTGATTATCATGCCACGTAATATCTACGTAGGGTCCACCGTATGCATCGATAAATGCAGTTTTCTTGTTTGCACATGTGATGCGTGTAAAGATTTGAGTGGAGATGTTGTGTGTGCAGGGAGATTACCATCCGATTCGACTCGGTTTTTCTCACCGAGTCGGACACCAATCGGATCAGGAAATACAAAGTTTGGCTCGGTCTGAGTCAGGTGACCCAGATTTCGGATCGATCGGCTTAGGCCAAATCCGATCCGACTCGGACCGATGCCCAGCCCGTTACTACCCAATCCTCTCTAATGAAGTAATGAGTTCGTTTTCCCTCTGTCGCGACTAAGGATGCAGTGCGTGTAACATGCTACTGGGACCGGACTCGGATTCGGTATGTTCTGCAGTAGAAAATATATGTGAGCCCCACCATGATGTATGTGTTTTATCCACTCCGTCTATTCATGTTGCAAGCTCTTTATATTACTTGAAAACTAAAACGAAGCAGATCCAATGCTCAAGTGGACCACACTACAGGACTCGGTGGAGATAATGAAGGCCGCCGTTGAAACCTTCCTACCGCCTACCAAGATGTTTATTTTCCATCTAACCTGTTCATAAAGTCTAATAAATCTGGATGAAGGGAAAAGATAAATATAACGTTCGTGCAAAACTCATGTGGTCCACAAGAAGTTTTCAACGGTAGGAATTCAACCCCTCTTTACCTTTGGATTTGCTGGTTTTTTGAATCATGCGCTTAAATGAGATGGAAAAATGAATTTACGGGGTGGATAAAACACATATGTTATGGTGGGTCCCACAACTTACACGAGTACTGGATGAGTCATCACGAATCCGTGTACATTCAGATCATCGGATAGCGGATACATGCAAATCATTGGATAGCGGATTAGGTGTAACTCTATTTTATTTATTTTTACACGCTCACACTCAACCCATTACTGATCCGCTTACAGTAGGCCATGGATAGTTTTTAAATGCAGTCATTCAATCATCATTATTTCTTGGGGACTAAAGAAGTTTTGGATCAAGATAGTATTTGTGCTTTCCCTTTATTCATGTCTATGTGACCTTATGAACAGGTTGGATGGAAAATAAACATCATGGTGGACCTTAGGAGGGCTTAAACGGTATGTATTGTGATCCACTTGAGCTTTGGATCTATTTCATTTTTTAGCTCATGCACTAAAATAATCCTACAAAATAGACACGGTATGGATATAATAAATACATCATGGTGGGGCCCAAAGAATTTTGACTTTGGTGGACACAATGGAGGTCCAAACTTATTTGAGCTCTTGATAATCCCATCCATTGAAAATTTTAGTTGAATGCGATTGGATGAAATCTACTTACCTAGCTCTTGATAATCCCATCCTTTGAATTAATTTTTAGTTGAATACAAGTGAATGGAATCTCTCAAACCATTTGGGAGCATGGATTTGGAACCCCTGGATTTGAAATCCTCTTATCGTGTTTGGCCTGAATTCGGAATCAACTTTAATCCCAAAGTAGCTATGCATAATATATTTACCGGGGTTTGAATTTAATTACTAAATCAACTTTAATCTCTAATTAGTGAACGTATGTAAAATTTGACACAATGGTTGTAATGAGCCCACTGAAATAAATTCGTTCGAAAATGATGAAATTCCAAGTCTCAGATGGGCCACTAGCACAAGATCACGTCCGAGTGACTAACCAACGATTTTTAACCATTGATTTACATAGACAATGTTTGGACAGCGTTGATCATTGTATTAAAGTAATTATAGTGATGCAATTGATAATCTAATTATTTTGGGATATCATTACTGGGCCACGTGTCCAATAAATTAATAGCTAGCTCTTGATAATCCCATCCTTTGAATTAATTTTTAGTTAAATACAAGTGAATGGAATCTCTCAAACCATTTGGGAGCGTGGATTTGGAACCCCTGGATTTGAAATCCTCTTATCGTGTTTGGCCTGAATTCGGAATCAACTTTAATCCCAAAGTAGCTATGCATAGTATATTTACCGGGGTTTGAATTTAATTACTAAATCAACTTTAATCTCTAATTAGTGAACGTATGTAAAATTTGACACAATGGTTGTAATAAGCCCACTGAAATAAATTCGTTCGAAAATGATGAAATTCCAAGTCTCAGATGGGCCACTAGCACAAGATCACGTCCGAGTGACTAACCAACGATTTTTAACCGTTGATTTACATAGACAATGTTTGGACGGCGTTGATCATTGTATTAAAGTAATTATAGTGATGCAATTGATAATCTAATTATTTTGGGATATCATTACTGGGCCACGTGTCCAATAAATTAATAGCTAGCTCTTGATAATCCCATCCTTTGGATTAATTTTTAGTTGAATACAAGTGAATGGAATCTCTCAAACCATTTGGGAGCGTGGATTTGGAACCCCTGGATTTGAAATCCTCTTATCGTGTTTGGCCTGAATTCGGAATCAACTTTAATCCCAAAGTAGCTATGCATAGTATATTTACCGGGGTTTGAATTTAATTACTAAATCAACTTTAATCTCTAATTAGTGAACGTATGTAAAATTTGACACAATGGTTGTAATAAGCCCACTGAAATAAATTCGTTCGAAAATGATGAAATTCCAAGTCTCAGATGGGCCACTAGCACAAGATCACGTCTGAGTGACTAACCAACGATTTTTAACCGTTGATTTACATAGACAATGTTTGGACGGCGTTGATCATTGTATTAAAGTAATTATAGTGATGCAATTGATAATCTAATTATTTTGGGATATCATTACTGGGCCACGTGTCCAATAAATTAATAGCTAGTGATCACACACATGTTACACGCAACTCTGGAAAGGATTTTAAATGTAATCCAAGCCTTACCATGGATTACAAACCCCCACTTGTTTTATGGTGCCAAACAACTGGGGGATTTTAAATCCCCCCAAATCCCTGTGCCAAACTTTACCTAGCTCTTGATAATCCCATCCTATGAAAATTTTAGTTGATTGCAAGGGAATGAAATTTCTCTTTTTACTATTATCGTGCACCACAGTAGTATCGTACCACTGCAAGTTGTCCGTGGCACCGTTACAAGTGGACCCAATGTTGTCCGTGTATTAGACGCATCCCTCCAATTCGGACTCGGTAGTGACTCCTCCAGTATCCAGATTTGGGTGTTGGTTGGTGCTGTGGGTGTCATCATAATGTATATATTTTATCCACTCTATATCCATCCATTTTACCAACTCGAAAATGAGGGAGATCTACATCTCAGGTGAACCATGTCACAGGTGATTGAATTCCCACCCTAAAAACTTCTTAGGGCCCACTATTATGTTTATTAATTGCCATCCAACTTGTTGGTTAGGTCAAACAGGCAGGATGAAGGGAAAACACATATACGAGCTTTATTCAAAACTTGTGGCCCCAAGAAGTTTTTAATTGTGGCCATTCAGTCACCATTATTTCCTGTGGTGTGGTCCACCTGAGATTTGGATCTGACTCTGCCTCATTTTTTGGGTTCATGCCCTAAAATAAGCTGAGAAAATGGATGGCTGACGTGAATAAAACACATACATCATGGTGGGGCCCACAGTGCTTTTCTAGTACCCACACGGTGCTGGAGGGATATGTAACTACAGAATCCGAACGTGATCCCCTCATCTTACCCATGCACTCTGAAAATCAGTTTCATGAAAAACTATAGTGGCCCACACCATATGGAACAACGTTGGATGGACTCATCATTAATTTTTACCAGGGTCCACACTAGCTGTGCAACCCCATGATTTTGTTTTGAATTTCTTTCATTGAGATGTGAACTCAGAATGCATACATCCAACGGTGCTGGAGATTGCCTACCGGTGTTTCACAGGAAGTTCCCACGCTCCCAAGCTAGGTGAGGCCTAGCATAATGTTCGTGGGTATGGAAATGCCTATTTCGAAACCTCCTGTGGTCCATTGATGTTTATTTGTCATCCTTATCACTCATAGAGTCATTCTTATTGAGATGAACTCAAAACACAAAAATATTAGCATGATTCGAAACAAATGTAACCCACTAATGTTTCAACGATGGACGTTCAATTCTCACATTTTTCTATATGTGGGTAATTTAGGCTTTGAATCTATCTTTTTCTTGAACGAATATCCTAACATAATCTAGCAAAATGGATAAATAATCAAAGTAAAATTTGAACAAACATCATCATGGACCCCAGCTAGCTTCTTAGCACAGGAACTTCCAGCAACAGCATGTCCAATGCGATGCTGGTCCTTATTGTAACAACTCCAAAATTTTACTATTTCTTAAATTTTAAAATCTTAAAACTTTTTTTTTTTAAAGAGATTAATATAGTTACAACCTCTCTCATCGTTATCTTATCCGAGCAACTCTATTTTCTTTATAAGGAGGGACACTTCTTGCCGATTAAAGAGAGAGAGAGAGAGAGAGAGAGAGAGAGAGAGATTAGTGGAAGGATGACTTGCAGAGGTTAGTACTTACTGTATTTTAATTTAGATTTTATTTCTTTATGTTCTTAAGTCTTGGGTCTACGTGAGGGACGATGTGGATTTACCATGGGTGCAATGCATGTGCACATATATCATATGTGTGCATATACACGATGCACCATGAAACGCCTTACGTATGTAACAAGAAATCAAAGGAAACACGTAAGTCTTTTTGTTTATTTTACTTGAATTACATATTTGACTTATTTTGCATATATGGCCCGATCAATTCCATCCATTAGGTTCCAAGGACCAAAATATGAGAAGCCTCCAAAAATTAGGCTAAATTAAGATTTTGGTAAGCCACGATATGCAAAATAGGTTCATTAGGCAGTCGCCGTTGGAATATCCAACGGGGCCACAGGGAGTTCCGATAGAGATACCAATTATTTTGACCATTAAAATATAATTGGGTGGACTAATGAACAAATTGAATTTTACATAGAAAGTTAGGAGGGTTTGAAATAAGAAATGCATATGTTTTAATGGTGGAAGAACGGTCAGTGTTGGTTCATGGTAGTATATGATCCATCAGAATAACAAATCTACCTCAATTTTCTACCAATGTCCTAAAACTATGTTAGTAAAGTGGTGAATGAAATAGATCTTATGCACACATATTATGTATGGGTCATCATGACAAAAGTGTAACAATACAGAGTGGATGTAAAAATACTCCAGTGTGCAAAAGTGAAATTGGGCTATTTACGTTACTGGAATTAGTCTGAATTTATGAGCCTTATATGCGGGGCTTTCTTAATGTATATATCAAATCCGTACCGTCTAATAATCTTGTCACTAATTAAAAGTCTTGAAGTTGAAAATTTTATTTGAAAGAAAACTCATGTGAATCACATCGCCTTAAACAGTGAAAATTAAATGGGCACCTTTGAATATTCTTGTGGGCCACAAAAGTGTTATTTCGAGTAGATTTTTTAGCTCGTCCTTTATGAGGAGATTACCTATCTCATTCATGGTTTAGATTTTCATGGGGCCTATCAAAAAAATTAAATAAATAAATAAGTACAAAAAAATAAAGTTTGATTGTCAGCGTTGAAACTAAGTGCGGCTTTTAACGTTAGAAACCATCTTGGGTCATCAGGTTGTGGACTCACAGTGATGTATACATTGTATCCAATCCATCCATTTGATTTGAAAGGTTATTATGGGTTAAAAGTGTAAATTTAGGATATATCTAAAATGTGTGTGACCCATAAAGAAAGAAAATAATAGTAGTTGTACAATAATCATTTATGTTATTACAAGTCCTACATGTTTTATATTACATTGGAAATTTTTATCAAAGGCCAATATAGCAATGGTAACCATATAGTCAATCCAGATCCCTGTAAGTAGGACCCACATAAAAATAAATGTGTTATATATATATATATATATATATATATATATATATATATATATATATATATATATATATATAATGTAACTCCACCTTCTGATGCCTGGTAAAACTTATGTAAGTTGTATGCATGTTTATGACAAAATATACTAAGGCTAAATTATGTATCATTATGACATGCTATTAGAAGATCCAAGCCATCCATGTGGTGGTTCATCTTATAAGATATCTAGTATGTCTTTTGGGCCGAGATAAATACGATGAACCCTATCTATTATGTATGTTACTTGAGTATCACTCCCATGTAAGACCTTAATTAGTAATCAAAACAAATCAAATACTTTATGAGTTTAATATATATATTTTAATATTATGGTGTACTTCATATGTATTATTTATAGGTAATTTATGATCTGTTCCATCGGATACTTCTTTAAATCATTAGGTGAGTAATCCCAACATGTTTCCTCTCTATATGATTAAAATAATTTATTGTTATGAATGACTTGATTAAATTGTTTATAAACTGATTAGTGCTACGATATTCTTGGATTATGAACATGTGAAAGGCCTCTCATAAGGAGAGATGTATTTGACTGCTGATATGATTACTGCTGCATCAAACATTCATGCCTGACATCATTAATACTCTCGTGTGATTACCTAGGGGACAACCATTGTACCCACTAGAAGCCCACTATATGTGGAAGCCTACCCAATGGGGGGGATGCGGGCCTTGCCTATGCCTACCAATGGTAGAAGCTTGCCGAGTGCGGATGCATGATGTCGATATCCAACTCAAGCAAGTGGATGGTTTTTATTTATACTCACTTGATGCATCATCAGTATATTTATAGCATACGCTTTAATTATTTGCATTGTATTTCTGATTTTTATGCTTTACTTGTATGTATTATTTTAATTGTACTGTGCACGAACCATGATGGGTTCACTCACTGGGCCTGGCCAGCTGACGGTTTATTGATGGAAAAACCGCACAGATGAAATTGAAGCAAACAAAATGACTCAAGAGCAAGAATATGAAGCCAAACCAGTGGGTGATCCACAGGATCAATGGCCGTATTTAACTGAAGACGAGCTTACGTCGTTGGACCAGTAGAATAATTAAATGAGACATTTGTTTCCTAATTAGTATTTTATTTCTGTTTTAGAATGACTTTAAATTTAAATTTTATTTTATTTTCTTAATAACTTGATGATTCCAATGACTTAAATAAAAGTCTCAATTTATTTTATTTTAATTTTTTTATTTTTATTTTCTTTTGATGTGTGGTGATAAATGTTTGAAACTAGATCAAGTTGACATAAATGTATTGATAGAGGTTAATGGGAACATATAATTAAGATTTTATTGTACCTCTAGTAAATAATGTGACCCACTGGTTTAAGTACACTAAGTGTACGAGTCGTGGTCCGTAACTCATGTTTGAGGGTGCACACTCAATACGTGAATTTCGGGGCGTGACACTTACTCTTACCCGGGTGGTAGACTCCCTGGAGTTTCAACACCGGGTCAAGGGTTCGAGTACCCACAGTGTGCGTGTTTGAGGTGTGTGCTCATGTGGGGGTGTGTGCGTTTGTAAAAAAAACAAAATTGTCGAATGTGATGTGCGTCCAACGATGTTGAGGTGAAATATAGGCATTTTTGAAAGTCATCTAGAAGGAAATTAATTAAGTGCACATTTTACATGCATCTTTAAAATAATCCTATCCTATTGTAGTATGTCGGTCATATACTGTGGCACAATGCTGATATTTTCTTTTAATAAAGGATTTTTCCTACGTGGAGAGCTTAAAAAATAAGCTCTATACACTTTTATACGAGAAATATAGATAAAAGGATGGAGAGTAGATCTGCTGAGCTCACACGTTAAGGGAAGTTGAATCGTATCTATGATGATTTTGACCTTTGCTATGTGGTGGGCGTCACCCTCCCCAATGTTTTGTGTAGTGGGGTCCACTCGAGCTTTGGATGTGACTCATTCTTTAGATCATGCCTTAATATGTTTTACATCCATTCTGTTCATCCATTTTTACAGTTCATTTTAGTTCTTGATGAAAAAAAATGATAGAGATATAAATCTCAGGTGGACCACACCACAGGAAAAAATAGTGATTGGATATCCACCATTAAAATCCTCCTAAGGTCCACTGTACTGTTTATTTGACATCCAATCTGTTGATTAGGCCATAAAGATACAGATGAAGGGAAAAAATAAATATCAGCTTGATCTAAAACTTTTATGGCCACCAAAAAGATTTTAATCGTCGACGTTCATTCACCACGGTTTCTGTAATGTGGTCCACTTGAGATGGGGATATACCTCCTTTTTTGTCTCATACCATAAAATGTTCTAAAACAATAGATGGACAACATGAATGAAACACATACATCATAGTGGGGCCCACAGAGCACCGACCACCAGCCATTGGCTGGTGGTATGTGAGTAGCCAATCGGTTTCCCACCTAATAGGGCGCGGATTAGATACTGACAAGGTCAGTAGCCTAATGGCTACTGAAGTGACGTCACCAAGCTTTGTGGACCCCACCATGATGCGTAGGTTGTATCCATACCGTCCGACAATTTGTAGAGATCGTTTTATGGCATTAGAAAAAGAATGAGATAGATCTAAAGTTCAAGTGGACCCACCATAAAAAACGGTGGGGACAGTGACACCCAGCGTTAAAAAATTCTTACGGGCTACGGAAGTTTCCAATCAAGCTTATATTTTTGTTTTCACTTCATCTATCTCTATCTCTATGTTAACTTGTGAAAAAATACATTATGGTGGGCTCTATAAATGTTTTAAAGGTAGGCGTGACTGATCCCACGGTTTTCTGTGGTGGGTCCACTTGAACTTTCGATCCATCTCATACTTTTTTATCTCATGCAATAAAACGATCTTTACAAATTTTTGGACGGTATGGATACAACACACGCATCATGGTGGGTCCAAAGAGCTTGGTGACGTCACGTCATTTCAGTAGTGATTTGGCCACTGACCTTGTCAATATCTAACCCGCGCCCCTACCTAATATGTGCACGTGGCATTATTTCGTTGGCCTTCAGTGGATTATGCCGAATGTCAATGTAGGATGAGATTGCCTTCAGACCAATCACTCTATGAGGCTCACCATGATGTATATGTTTCATCCACGCTGTTCATTCATTTTGCTGGATCATTTTAGGACACAACCCAAAAGTGAGAAAGAATCGAAGCTCAAGTGGACCACACCACAGGAAATAGTAGAGATGATGACACCCACGGAAGAAACCTACCTAGGGTCGCCATGATATTTATTTGTCATCTAACGTCTTCGTGATACCACACATACTTGGATGAAAGTCAAAAAAAAACAAATATCAACTTTATCTAAAACTTCCGTAGCCACTGAGAAGTTTTCAACGGTGAGCATTCAATTTCCACTGTTTCATGTGTTGTAGCTAATAAAAGATTTGGGTCTGCCTTATTTTTGAGCTCACGTACTAAAGAAGTTTTTAACGGTAAGCGTGGTGTAGCTAATAAAAGATTTGGGCCTGCCTTATTTTTGAGCTCACGCACTAAAATGGTCTTGCAAAACCGCAAAACCGGCGGATAGTGTGGATGAAACATATATATACTACGGTGGTCTTGACAAACGGCCAGAGTCAGGCATGGAGGGATATCCCTTGCAATCGACGTCCTTTGGAGGTGCAAGAGGCATGGAGTCCATGTCCCTCACGGTCGCGGATTGCATCCTAACCCGCCCGGATGGATTAATCTGTGGGGCCCACCATGATGTATGTGTTTTATCCACACGGTTAATCACTTTTCTTAGATCATTTTAAGATATAATTTTAAAAAAGAAGCATTTCCACAGCTCCAATGGACCACACCAAAGGAAGCTGCAGTGATAATGACATCTACCGTTGAAACCTTTCTAAGGGCCACGCTGATGTTTTTTTTACCATCCAACCTATTCATAAGGTCATGTAGAGGTGGATGAAGTTAAAACACAAATATCATCTTCATTCGAAACTTCTCCAGCATCCAAGAAGTTTTTAATAGTGGACGTTCAATGCCCATCTTGTGGTCCACTTAATCCCTGAACTGCGCATTTTTTGGTTCATACTTTAAAATGATCTGAGAAAAACGATGAACGGTGTGGATAAAACACTTTCATCACGGTGGGCCCCACGTACGCCGACTACTTTTCAAAAGTTTAGATTTAGGAAATAACTAATGAGGACGCATATGATCGCATACGTTCAGATATATGGTAATAACCGTACATGTGGGCTGTGTTAGACCCATCCTTGATGCCTGCTTGGAATCCAAACCGTGCTTCTGTTCAGAATTCTCCTGTTCACAGTACATGCCTAGAATCGCCCCTATCCAAAATTCAGGTGAGCCACACTAAAGGATGCCAGGAAGTGATGTACAATCATGCTTAAAACGTATTTATTCACTCTATTGGGCACCGCTTCAGTGTATCCCGGGATCTACCAAGTTGGGTGGATCCCTGCTTATGGGCCACGATTGATATATTTGATGTAAATCCACGGTGTACAATAGTACAAATAGGCCAGTCCAATATGACTTTTTCATTTATGAGTCAACTTCTATACATGGGAAGATCATGCAGCCAATAAATATTACACTTGTACTCATAAAGTGCACATTTTTTTTGCAGAGCTTTCGTAACTAGTCAAAAGTGACGATTTACTCAAAGCCTTTTGGCTATATACAAGTATATCAACAAAATAGACAATAATAAAGTGACCGACGAAATACTTGATTCATGACTCGTATGAAGCATGAAGGTGGTAGGAGCATTGGTGAATCCAAAAGACATAACCAATCATTCGTAGACCTCATCCTTTGTTTTAAATGTTGTCCTTCACTCATCCCAAGTATGATCGGTATCTAGTGGTAGCAGCTTCTTAAGTTGATCTTTGAAAAGACTTTGGAATTAGCCAACATTTCGAGCGTATTATTGAGTCATGGTATTGGGAAGCAGTACTTGATAGTTATTTTATTTATGGCATGACTATCCACACACATTCGCCAAGTTTCATCATTATTTGGTGTTAGTAAGGTAGAGACAACGCACTAGCTAAGACTCTATTTGATAAAGCCTTTTTGCAACAATTCATTAGCCTACTTATTCAACTTGGCATAATTGGCCAAATTGATCCTATAGGCTGGAAGTTTAGGAAGCACGGACCTTGAGACGAGGTCGATATAATGTTGAATGTCCCTCATAGCTGGTAATTCATCTGACGGTTCATTAGGTGCCATATCTTAAAATTCAAACAGTAGCATTTTGACTTTCGGATTTATCACTTGCCCAGTTGTGGAGATATTGTCCTTGACCTCCTTGTTACTAGAGCAGACATAACACCTCTTTGCTCTCCTCCCTAAACCGCCTCATGATTAAGACATTGACTAACTTTTGTGGCTTGGTTCTTCTTCATTGGTTTACTTATCTTCACAGGCGTAAGGAGTATCTTCTTGCCATTGAATCCGAAGGTAAATATCATGGCCTCTCCATCACTAAACACCTTTCGATCATAAAACAAATGCATTCTAAGAAGTATATAGGAGATGTTCGTGGGAATGACATCGCACCAAATGGAATAATCATAATGTCTTATCTTAAAATTCATTGAGCACCTCTTGGATACTAGAATAGTCGTGTTATTGACCCATGCAATCTTGTAGGGCTGTAAGTGTGCCTCCATTCGTAACTGAATCATCCCAACCAGCTCTTGCAATACCACATTTGAATAGGTGCCCCCATCAATCATCAGGTTGCTTACTCTATCACCACATAGAACTCGGATTTGGAAACGAATAGTTCATCCTATTCTTCATTCTTGTCCTTCATAGGTGCTATAAGAACTCTCTGAACAACAACCAATGTCTCGTTTTTTAGCCCACATTCATAGGTGTCTTCTTGTGGTTCACCAGCCTCACGTGGATCTTTTCTCCCTTCGGATTTGTTATCCTCTTCTTTCGCACAAATAATCGTAACTTTTCGAGGGCAACATCATTTATAATGACCATTTCCACCACAATTACAACAGTCCATGTCTTTTTTATCCCTGCATGAATCACTCCCTATAGGGGCCTTGCTTTGATTCTCTACCAAACAAGGTGGCCTTGAGTTAGCAGGCTTGTTGGTGGTTGCATATATTATCAGGGACCCTTGTTGTCCGACTGACTTCTGCACCTCATCGATTCATCAACTCACTGGTAATTGCACCAAATCTTCTCCCAACAGGCTGCCAAAATTGTTGCTCAAATTTTAAAGCCAATTGGATGCGTCATATATCCTATAAAGCCTCATAGTAATCATCTCTTTGGATATCAACAATTATGCCCGACTTGCAACGAGAGAGGTTATGACGCTCCTCCTCTGTAATTTGACAACGGACTATAAGCTTGTCAAAGCGTTCCGTGTATTCTTCCATTGTCATATTTTCTTGCCTTTGACTACTTGTTCATATAGCACATCCTCGTAATTAAGAGGAAGATACTTCTCCTTTAGCTTCGACTTCATTTCTTTCTAATGAACAATAAGTTGTTGGTCAAGTCGATATTCATGGTCTTCCACACTTCTCCAGCAATCATCACTACAAGAAAAGAGGGCTTTAGCCTCGGTTCAAAACTGTGGCTAAAAAGGTTAAAAACTGAGGCTAAAGCCTTTAGCCTCAGTTTTGCCTCGGTTATCCAAACCGAGGTTGAAACCCCCGTGGCTAAAGGCTTTAGCCTCGGTTTTAGCAACTGAGGCTAAAATGACTTTTATAGCCTCCGTTCTTCAAGTGAGGCTAAAAGAACTTTTTTAGCTTCAGTTTTCTCGAAATGAGGCTAAATCAAAATTTTAGCCTCCATTTTATCCAACTGAGACTAAATCCAAATTTTAACCTCAATTGCCTTCAATGGAAGCTAAATCTATTTTTAACCTCGGTTCTCAACAACCGAGGCTAAAGCCTTTAGCCACGGAAATTTCAGCCTTGGTTCTCAACAACTGAGGCTAAAGCCAAGCCTCAGTTACAAATTGAGGCTAAAAATGTTTAATTTTTTAAAATATTTATTTAAACTACTAATCCATTCATTCAATCCACTCATGAAACAATCAATCATGAAAGCCACAATACCAACAAAACAGTTAACAACAGTCTATTTAAATATTTCAAAACAAACAATTAGACAACATTAGGTTCCACAAATAATACAAAGTCACAACGCAAGATTTGGGTATGACTTTTGCTTGGCTGATGAACAACTACAGCTTGTGCGGTTGTCTGAAAGCATCTGCAAAGAAGAACTCACCATTAGCAACAATTTATAGTGGAGTCCATCATATCGACAGTTTAGATTGCTCCACTGCCTCCTTATTTTACTTTTAACAGCTTTAGAGGTTTCTTTCTCAGCATTTAAATGTCAAAAAAGTAAAGTTACCACATGAAGTCTAAAATAGACTTGTTTGACACATGTACAAGCATATGGATATCCGAGCAAAAACATATGAGAGCAAAAGAAATGAAAAAAAACCTTCATTGCTACTTTGCAATAAGACAGAAACATCAATATCATTGTGATATCTGTCAAAAATCAGCAGAATAATACACTGCATAAACTGAGCATATAGTTGTACACTGTTCGGCTTTATCTATTGTGGTAGTGGATTCAAATTTGCTGTGAATTTTGAGAGGTTGGTGATTTGTCTTGCTAGTTGCTACAAAAAGTCTGATTCACGGAGATGTTGTGCTGAAGTCAGGTATAACTATTCCCTTTCCTGCAGACTGACTTCCGTTCAAATTTAGTTGATATCGTAGTCACTATTATATAGATCAAAAAACAATTTATGAAGTTGGAAGTAGAGAACTAGTCAGCAACTCACAACAGCTACTAGAAACGCTGCTTTCAAATTTCCACAGGCTTCACAACAAGCTCTTGTTTTCAAAAATGGAAACCACCTGCTTAAAAATGAGTACTCAAATAAAACAATCAGATAGAAAACCAAATGTCCAAGTTGAGTCATGAAAAGGACTATAATATTTTTGTCATTAAAACAAGGTAGGATCACTCAAAGGGAAGTAGTTCCCATCCACACAAGATCCCAAACCATATGCAAAGAAAAAATGAGAATAGGAGATCATTAACCAATTCGAGAGTAAATTACAGACCTTAATTCAGTCTGAGATAAGGTTAAGGTTTATATTGTATGGAGGATAATTTACGGCATTACCATATGTCAGCAAGAACAATCAATAGAAAAGCAAAGTAATAAATTAATAATATAAGCCAAGAAAATTTCACCTGTGCCAACTTCCACTAGCACCAGAAGAATACCCTACAATGTTTCCAATAGCCATCCATGAGCAAAATATTGCATTTGCTGCATTTTTTTGGTCAGGCCCTGTGACAACATAAATAAATCTTGTAGCACATTCTTCAAAAACATTGTGATATGGTGTAATTTATTCTTCAAGGAGTAAATATATGTAAGAAAAAATAATAATAATAAAGAAAGAAAGAAAGTTGATCAATCCTGCAAAGACTGTAATGGTAGCACTAATTCACCTGAGAGATCAGCCAGAAGAGCACAAGCTGGACCCTACAATGGAAACAATACCAGGAAGTCAACAGACATCCAAACAAGATGTTAAACATTAGAAGATGATTTATGCATGGTAGTAAATGTTATCGTATAAAGTAGACTAAATATAGAAGGCAGCACAACTATTTCAACAAGCTTACTTGCACTGTATTGTTAGCCAAATCCAGCATCCAGAAACCAATGATAAAAAAAATAGCTGCCCCCACTCGAGTACCTTTATAAGTACTGTATTTGTTTAAGAAACTAGGTCACATAATTTAAACCCTCAATATAGAACAGTGTATTGAATGCTAGAAAGAATGCTAGTATCAATAGACAAAAATCTCACATCTTGCATCCTAAGTTAGTTTCAATTGTCCTACATCTCATTAGGAAATCTCCAAAGTTTGCTATGACAAATAAAGAATTAGGAAATCTTGGCATAGATCCCATTGCTTGAGCGGTTTGGAGAGGTAAAGGGGGGAGTGGTCTTTTTCAATGAAGATTTTATCATGGAATGTCTGGGGTCTGGGTTGCCCTGATAAATGGGCAATCATCAAGGATGTTTGCATTAGAACCAAATCTCATTTGATTGTAATCAACCTACGGCTACTAAATCGTGTTAACAGTATTACATTGTGGCTGTGGGAGTTTTTGTGTTCTCATTCTTGGTCCCAAGCCTAGATAAAGGTGGGTTGCGTCAGGTTGGCTTCAGGTGTCAAACTTATGCCATAATTTATATCATGATCCGACGGAATAAGATTCATGTAGCTGACCCCAATTAATTGGTATAATAAGGCTTAGGTGATGATGGTGATGGTTGTCAAAGCTATGTTGGTCAATAAATTTCAGTGGGCCAAGTTAAATAAGTTTTATTGGCTGCGGGGACTTGCCTAAGTAGATTTTTGCATGTTGTGTATAGGATTAATTCCTGCGCAGCTGAATTCTGGCAGTGGGTCATTGCCCCTGGCTCAATGCCACAATATGTTTCTCACCAAGATTAGTTTTGCATGGTTTGAAAACTCGAAAGCAGTTCAGTCAACGTGACCATCTTTTTGAGTTGACTCAACCAAAATCATGAATGGCCAAGAGTTTATTGTTTTAGTCAAGATTTTAGGCGTGGTTGACCTGACTCCCTGACTCGCCCAAGTCATTTATCACTAACTATTTTAATCAGTTTTTAATGAGATGGTTGTTTGGAGAAGTCCTCTATTAATGATAAGGGTTTCCTATTTTTACCCTTTATACTCTGTAAATTTGCTATACTTTTCTTTAGAAGGCAACATTTACTATTTTACTAATGTTTCATTATTATTATATTTTAAAAATTGGTGCTGAGTCATGAATATCAAGACCTCGCTTGCTGGCTTTTGAGTCGAGTTGAGTTTTTAAACCGTGGTGTTTGCTTGTAACAGCAAGAAACTAGAGGCATACATGAAATTCCCTATCAAATCATTACAAGTTTTGACTGTCTTTTGTGTATGGGGCCTTTTCTGGACAGATCGTGTAAAAATTTCTACTAATAGATAGTTTCATTTAAAGTTCAAAATGAGAACACAATGTCATGGGGGAGAGGCAGTGACTGCTCATTCTAGTGAAGATAAAAAAGGGTGAATCATGAGTAATCCAGAAGTGAGAATACCCACCTCCATGGAAATTATATTAAGGAATTAAAAGTAGAGTGGTCTATTTCACAGGTTGAAGCCAAGAGACATTTACAAACCTGGGAACCATGCTGATCACAAATAACCAATATGGGGACAGGGAAATGATCTGTTATGATAATTTGAGCATCATCATGAGGAGCTTGCAATAGTTGAGCAAAGGCCTGTAAAATAATCAATATAAGAGATTTTTTTTAAGGGTAGTACAAGTCCTCTTTCTCCTGATAATCATTGAAAGCTTACATTGCAACCTACAGAGTATCAAGATTGATTTATGCGCCCTAACTCAACAGGGATCCACCCTTTGAAATTGTTCGATGAGAAGTTTCTGCAGTTTAAAAGAAAATATAGATTGGTAAAAATATAAATATACTAATGAAAGCATGTGCACTTAATAACTGCAAGCCTCTGTACAAAGACGTCATTGTAAATTAGAATATGTTCACAAATGACTGGCCCATCTCTAATATCTTTTGGTTTAAGACTTACAGATATGTTACTCTCCAACTTCAGGAATTCAAATGGAATGGAACCATTCGATCTTTGCCATGCACAATTCAAACAACTCCAGCTGTCCAAGCTCGGCCAGAATGTTACTAACCAGTTCATTGTTGTTCATTTGCCTGTAGAAGGAAACTATCAGAAATCATTTACACACAAATATCCCCGAAATAGAAATTTTATTTTAAAGTAAGAACCCTCACAGATAGCTTAGCTTGGACATGTTCCCCAATTCAGGTGGAATTGGCCCAGTGAGCTTGTTACTGTGTAGGTACCTGGGAAGAATAAACTAGAAACACCATGACCAATCAAGGCATATAAGCATTGCTAAGGTCATAAACCAGACGTGGTAGTCTCCAACTCACCGCTTTCCAGTATAGGACGGATTGCCTAGTATTGGTGGAATTGTCCCGACTAACTCTTTCTCACTCAAATCCCTGGACAGATGCAAAAAAGCATGGATTTTTGTGATGCTTGTTATCTAATGAAAGAACATAAGTTAGTAAACTTTAAATGGTAAGAGAACAAAGTGGAGAGGAAACTCCAAAACCCAGAAATACGACCACAAATACTAGAAAACATAAGAAATTGGTGTAACAAGAAAAAGATGGAGGATCTTTACTAGTTCACAGAATCTTGCAAATTGGAATTAAATGTAAGGAACTGAAAACCCATCACTCGGATAAGACTTCAAATACCAAATCAAAAAAGAAAAAAAAAAAAGGCCAATTGAATTTCTGCAAATTTAGATAGAAGCAATGCATACAAGAGCAAAAACAATACTGCGAACTCACCACAGCAACACTCATTAGGTGGGCCACGGTAAGCACTGATGAGTACATCAGCATAATCCACAATGTGGGGTCCACAGTATCGGTTAGGGACTCAAATCTCCGATGAGATCTATCATTAAACCCCAGCCTCAGTTGGATCTCGAATTTCCAACGGACTCCATTTTGAGACTCTGAGTCTCTGTATTTCTGATAGAGTCCATTTTTAGACTCTTTGATTAAAAGTATAAAATTTCTATGGAATCCGTTTCCAGAGTCTCAAATTTCCAACAGAATCCATTTTGAAACTCTTGAGTCAGATTCTGGAACTTAAAACAGAGTCTGAGTCTCAAATATCCAACAGAGTCCCTGGATATGAATTTCAATCAGTCGAGATAGCTTTCAAGAACTAGTATCTAACCAGTCACAGCTTGAAACGATACAAGAATTTTTCAAAAAAAAAACAAACAAAAAAAACAAACTTATTGAGGAGTGCATCAGAAAGACACTGATGTAACTAACCTTTGCACAAATATACGTACTCAGCAATTCCAGCAAAAACACACAAAAGGCAAAAAAAAAGGCACAAGATTGAATTTTTCGAAACTTTTTCCCACCAAACGCATCAAAACCCAACCATTCCTACCAAAAAAAAACCTTCAGATTCGCCAAAAATGCACAATCTTCCCATTCCCCGCGATTTCCACCACAATTTCGAGAGGAACCGACACTCCAAGAGCCACGAAACCCTAGCGATTCCCTTCTTCAATCAGTGACGAATGGTCGAAGAAATGGGAAGAAATGCCAGATTACACGGTGAATAATACAGATCGAAGGAAGATTCATACGTACCTAGCGATGTCGAGATCGATTGAAGATCAGATCTTCGATTTTTACGTTTTTTTCATCTTCCTTTCTTTTTCTTGCTACGATCTCCCCCTCCCTCTCTCTCTCTCCTTTTTCTTTTGTTCTTTTCGTTTTTCTGTTTCGTTCGGGTTAAAACCTACCGTGAGTAGAATTTTAGCCTGGCTTCTAGGCAACCGAGGCTAAAAAGTTGGGCACGCATCAGGTACTACCCCCTCCTATTCTGAGCTCGGTACAGGCGGAGGCCCCACAGGCCACCAAGGGGACACCGTGATGTATTACTTTTATCCACACCGTTCATCCATTTTTCTATATTATTTTAAAATTCTGGATCAAAAATAAGGTAGATGAAAGGCTTAAGTGGACCACACCATAAGAAAAAGCAGTGCTAATGATGCTCACCATTGAAACCTTCGTGGGGTCCACCGTGCCATTTATTTTCCATCCAACCGGTTGATATGGTTATATATACCTGGATGAAGTGAAAAAATAAATATCATACTGACCTATACGTTTTGTGGCCCTGAGAATTTTTCAGTGGTAGGAATTTAATCCCCACTGTGTGGTTCATTTAAGACTTGAATCTGTCTTATTTTTTGTCCAGTATTCTAAAACGATATGGAAAAAAAAATGGATGAACGGTGTGGGTAGAAGTCATACATCATGGTGGGCGCTCGGTGGCCTGTGGGGCTTTTGCCTGCCCCGATAGGTAGACTTTTGGCGTCATTTTATGCAAATGAGGTAAAATAGTAGACTTTTTGCCTCGGTTCCCATGCAAATGAGGCGAAAAGTCTACCTTTTAGCCTCAGTTGCATAGGAACTGAGGCTAAAAGGTAGACTTTTTGCCTCGGTTCCTATGCAACTGAGGCTAAAAGGTAGACTTTCGGCCTCGGTTCCTATGCAACTGAGGCTAAAAAGTAGACTTTTCACATCAGTTCCAATGCAAGTGAGGCTAAAAGGTAGACATTTCGCCTCGGTTCCTATGCAACTGAGGCTAAAAAGTAGACTTTTCGCCTCGGTTCCTATGCAACTGAGGCTAAAAGGTAGACATTTCGCCTTGGTTCCTATGCAACTAAGGCTAAAAGGTAGACTTTTCGCCTCGGTTCCTATGCAACTGAGACTAAAAGGTAAACTTTTCGCCTCGGTTCCTATGCAACTGAGGCTAAAAGGTAGACTTTTGGCCTCGGTTCCTATGCAACTGAGGCTAAAAGGTAGACTTTTGGCCTCAGTTCCCATTCAACTGAGGCTAAAAAGTAGACTTTCACCTCGGTTGCTAAGGAATTGAGGCTAGAGTTAGAAGTTCATTTTTGCCTCGGTTCCTATGCAACTGAGGCTAAAAAGTAGACTTTTTGCCTCGGTTCCTATGCAACTGAGGCTAAAAATGAACTTTTAGCCTCAATTCCTTAGTAACTAAGGCTAAAAAACACATTTAGCCTCTGTTTATTCAACTGAGGCTAAAAAATTGTGGCTAAAGGCCTATTTTCCTGTAGTGCATGTGCATGCCCCTTTAAGCTTCATCTTCGTAAACCTGACTCGACGATCATCATCCATGTCATACCATTTGAAGTAATCCTCTAACATTGCCAGTCAATCAAGGCACTAAGTTGGCTCTAACTTGCCAATGAAGTTAGGTACGTCTATTCTCACATTATTCGTAATATCGTCAGCCACATAATATAGTTACTTTTCGGTTGGTCCCCTCCGAAATTCATTGGTACAGTCTCCATGAGCGCCCCTTGTGGGGAAATAGACCCCTCTCAAGTGGCCCTACCAGCGGTTATGATAGCAGGTGCCATTGGAATCTCTCAAGGAAGATCATCGACCTCACCTTCTTCCATCACCACATACTATCCGAAAGTTTTACCATTTCTCATGTCACATGTATAGTAATTTATAGGTACACAATTTCTATCATTCCTTGACTCCAATCGCTCCACTCATAGCTCCAAGGCATCCATGCGATGCACCAAGTAGTCGAGTTGATCTGCCATTGTATAAGCGTGTCATCCCGCTACTCATCCGTAAATCTTGCATGGTAGGATCAGCCTGTGCAAGTCAACATCGGCAATCCTAAGCTCTGATACCAAATCGATAGCAGACAACAACGAGAATAAAGAAAATAAATAGAAAGAACGAAGATTTAAATATTTTAAGGAGAAGATGTGAGGAGTAGGAAGAAGATGAAGAGTATATATAGGAGATTAAATTAGGAGAATAGAGTAGGGATATATAGATTTTATCGGAATCAGCACTGGTGGTGGTCTTGGAGTCAGCACTAAGATGGGAAAGATATGAGTCGGCACCTCTTTAGTTTCTTTCTTCAAAAACTAAGTTACAATGTAACGTCTTTCTCCCCAAGAAACCCCTACATAAAGATCCTAAGCTGACTTACTTAAAAGGCGTATTGCAAAAATATCCTTACAAAAGACTTATTACAAAAATATTCCTACAGTAACTTTCTTGATAAAAAGAACACATGCACTTGTTGGCTTAAGGGGGCCCAACCATACCACCTTTATTGGCTTACAAGAGTGGTCGACTGACCTATGGAGCCTAGAGAAGACTCACGGGCCCCACCCATCCTTTATTATTCTTGTATAGACTTTGAGGTCCCCATCAAAAAGGTAATATTAAAAGTGTTTTACGTTGAGCTAAATCAGAATGGCCGTTGAACATGCAGCTTAATGTTACCTCTCATGGAAGCTTACTTTTTCACAGATATAGAGATCGAAGATGATGAAGCCATGTTATCATCATCATCATCATCATCATCTAAGCCTTATCCCAATTAATAGAGTCGACCACATAAACCCTATTCTTCCATTCCACTCTATTAATAGACTATTAGATAGTGATTGATTGTAATAAAATTACGTAGGAACCTTGCGACTTGGAAAGACATACACATGTGCACACACATACATCCACCGGCATATCATGCCTCTGGTGGCACAATATATTGGTTAACAACTTTATGCAAATTGAGTCACAATGAATTAGACAACAATTTTGTGCCTTGATGGCAATAAGGGGCACCAATTTCCGATACCACATATCATGGCACATATGTATGAAAGCAAATTTATCCAATTAAAAAGTAAGAAATAGCCACAAAAGCATTGATGAAGCCAAGCATAAGCATATAATTACTAACTCAGGTAAGCTAAAAGGTAATGAAGATTAACTTCACAAATTGCATCTTCCTACATAAAAATTAACATGATCAATGCACTAGTGTATCAGTATCAAGAGCCACAAAAGCATATAATTAGTAAGTTAGGTAAGCTCATTCCCATTCTTGGAGACTATACTGCTCACTTCATCTATGCTGAAAACATTTTAGTAATTGTCAACATGCACTACAAAATTTTGTCTTTGAATATATGGTATTGAACACCAATATAATGATAAAAACCACCCTTTTTGAGAAACTATATAGCTTTAAGCCTCTCAACACATGAATACTACTTTCCCCTATTCTAGTTTCTGCAAATTGTCACTAATCCATCTTTCACAGTTTTACTTTTAAGCACATTCCTTGTGACTTCATGGAAATAACATGTATGTATAAGTTCTCTTCTAAAAGATTAAAAATAAAAATGAATATACATCGAGGGAAGGTACAATAATAATTAAAAAAACACAGATAGATGGAAGTGAGACCGTATAAAAGCATCCTTATCATTCATAGCCTATAGGGGTTACTAGCCTTTGCTTGAAAGTAAGTTCGGTAATATGACTTACCCAACACCCAGATGCATTCAAGAAGTCTAATGCTCCCTGTTTTGGGGAAGGTTAATTAGCTGCAAGGAAGGGATCTTCCTAGCCTTCTGATATCATAAATGAGCATGTTTTCACGGTGCACCATTATCCGGTTTGAATGGTTTGGACATGGATTTCATCCTAAACCAGAATTTAAGGAAAAGATCAGATGTCTATTTGTGACTCCATGTAGTATATCGTGCATGTGTGGCAAATGTGTATGATGATCCGAGCCATACATTGTAACGTCTTGGAAAAATCCATACTGAGACCAGAGTTCAACCACGGACGGGACCGCCCGAGGACCATACCCGACTAGCTAGTGACGACTAGGTGTACGTTGGTACTTAACATTAGGAAAATTAAGTTCGGGCCACCATCCCTACAAATGAAGATAGACTAGGATCGCAAGTGCCACTAGCGCAACGCCATCCGATAACCCGAGGGAAATTCCAAGGGGCTGCCCCTCTCGTGAGTGCCTTAAAACTCCGTAAGGGACCTAGACCGCGCATCGAGGGTCCACTAGCCTCGAAACTATAGAACAATGTCCGTCTTACTGGGCTCGACATCCATCACGGGAGTCGAACCTGGATGGTGTAAGTTCGAGCCACCATCCCTACAAATGAAGATAGACTAGGATCGCAAGTGCCACTAGCGTAATGTCATCCGATAACCTGAAGGAAATTCTGAGGGGCCGCCCCTCTCAGGAGTGCCCTGAAACTCCGTAGGGGACCTAGACCGCACATCGATGGTTCACTAGCCTTGAAACTATAGAACAACGTCTGTCTTACTGGGCTCAATGTCCATCGTGGGAGTCGAACTTGGATGGTGTCCAGAACTGTTCAACTCGAGCCGAAGGGTGGGTGCATGAGAAGTGCAAGTACCCTAGAAGAAGAAGCTGAAACTTAAGTGAATTGGGTCGTCCGCTCTTGCGCAAAGTTGAGAGTTTCGGACCGTCGGTTTATGACCAAACTTCATACGTAGGGTAAGGATAATTCCCCACACGCATTTGTATAACCGTAGCCCCAATTGAACATCACCGACCGTTGATCTGACACAGGCTTCCCATAGCTAATCTGCGTATCCGATCGTAATGAGACTGTGTCCTAGCATTGATCCATTGGTGGGGAACCTACCACATGGTATAGATGAGCCTGCGAGTCCTCCCAGGGCCCCCATTAATAATTAAAAATGACCACCCATAGGGTATAAGTATTAAATAGAGTGGCCATAAGGCCATTTGCACACCATCTGGAACTATAAATAGCTCCCAAATCACCACCTTTCCTCTTGATCCGAAATTAAGAGCCCTAAGGTGAGAGAGAGAGAGAAGAGAAAGGAGAGAGAGATAATGAATAGAGAGATCGACGGAGGGCTTGCTATGAAGGGTGACACCTCTCCCGCTTGACTCGCTTTCCTAACCATCACCGTCCTTACTGTTGGAGCTTCTTCGGCGACGACCTAGGTAAAACTACGAACCTCCTTGTAGATATAGATATCTAAATGGGTCTTTCTCAACCCTAATGAACCCGTGCGCTTGTATAGGTGGCCAACGATTGTTCCTTGGAAACATACTCCTAGGAGCGAGTCCTAGTCGAACGTGCTATCAATAGGTGCAGACTATAAGTGCTTAGATTGTGATTTATCAATGCTACCATTCCAGTTAATGATTTATGAATGGTAATGTAGTATGTGCATGATGACTTAAGAGTATTTTGATTTATGTCCAATAAATTGCAAGTGGTAGTATAATGATGCTTATGTGTTCGATAAAATGCCTAAATGAGTAGTTTGTTAAAACTTGATTATTAAATGTTAACCCCTATGTTTCAAATGCTAGTTGACATGATTTGATTAGAAATAGGACTACGAGAGTAGTAGTCAAGGTAGCCGGGAAATTCCAGCATTTGGGTGACCGAACTAGGTTGACCACCCTGGGCAAGTTCGATCAATTTGGGTCTGACGCTGACCACTGATAGTGGCTATGTGTCACGCCCTAGACTCGGTAACCGGACTCACAAGGAACCCGATGGCCGGTTCTGGTCGCAACAGCCTTCGTAGTACCCCATTCTCGGCTCCTGAGGCAGGTTCCGATCCTGGGATCCTACAAGGAGGATTTCTATAATAATATAATCATTTCCAATACAGCATACCCAAGATCACGACAAGTATATCTGAGAATAACAAAGGCACACATCACAAAATTCACAATGAATTTGAACTTTTACAAGTATCCATAAGGTCTAAAAGGACATACATAAGATGATAGAAAAGGAAAGAAATGTCTGCAACACTAGGGGTCCTCAAGCTCAACCCTACTCCAAGCTCTGCCGCTACGACACCTTCCTAGGATCTCCTGCACGCATCAATCATGCATAAGCTTATAGAAGCTTAGAGGGTGGTGAAGGTGTGTGGTAATAGTGCATAGAAGAATAATAGGAGATACAGGAAGGAAACATGATCAAAGCCAACACCACCAGCCTTACCAGGGATGTCATGAACACAAGAAGCTATACCAAGACAGTACAATAATGCAGGTAGTCATACCAAGGCTATATAATGCAATGAGTACTGGGCGCTATGCCAGGGCGATGTAATATGAGGCTTACACAGCCGATGCAAATGCAATGCGAAGTAATGCCAGTGCTCATATCTAATCCACATATCAAGTACATTTCCATCATAAGGAAATCACCGAGGTCCATTACACTGCTGGAATGACTGCCGCTCTACAGACCCCGCATAGTCAAACGAGCATAAGAGACCTCACTACCCTGCCTGCAGACAGCCAATCACGAGCAAGGCCTGAAGGTAACGAATCCATTTACGAGCTGGTCAAACTCTACCTAGCAATGCCTCCTTACATCAGGTGAGTAAGGCCACACCCTTATCCAACCGACTACACGACAGTGGGAGTCGCGGCCTAACGGTATAAGGCCCTCATGCGGTCATATATTCCACCCGGTCACAGCGCTGGAGAAAATCCTTGGTACAATGAAATTTTTAGAAATTTCACCCATGGGCATCCTATGCACCCAGTATGCTCAAGTAACATTTTCGGTGTCCAAACTTGGCCATACACGATGTATCTGTGGATGCTACAACCCTGATGAAGCAAGGGTGATAATGCTCATATGCAATGTCAGATGCATGAATCACACAATCAACCATGCATCAATTTCACGTATCCAACGTGCTTAAGAGGGGATACTATGTCCTTCGGAGAAGGTAACATGCAATACCCAATGACACAATTTGACCACACACAGAGAGTGTCAACCAAGCACACAATGATGTACATGGGTCATGAGGATGAATTTAATCACACTATATGACGATATACAATGTAGTACACTCCTCCTATTCAAGAAAGGACCAAGACTAGGTATTTAGACAATATCCATAAGGAATCCAACTTTTAGTGGGGGCCCATTTACCTAGGGTAGCCCACAAGACAAAGTATACAAGCTACGGGTTTAACTAATATAGAAATGAGCCTAGCAAGAGTCTAAGATGATTATCCAATCACTCTTAAATACAACCGGGCCTAGAGGGTCTATAATGGGGACATTTAACCGCCATTCCCCCAAAAGGCATATCAACCATGAACTATATGGACAGAAGGCCCAAGGCCTACATTTAATATAAAAATAAAGGTAACCACATACATATATTCCTCATAATAGGCCATAAAAAGATATAATACCACTTTTAATAACATGGGCTCCAAGAGGGGAATTAAGGCCCGAGGTTCAATTCCCAATGGCCATAGAATCTATGCATTAAGTTGGACTTGGTGGGCAGCCGTGTACACAATATACGACCCAAAAATAACTTTAAGTTTGGATGAAATGAGCCCCACTACATCAGCCCAATAACTAGCAATTTAAGTGGGCAACCAAGTGCCCAATACTATCCTTATCTTAGCCCACAAGTCCATCAAAATGGTGGAGATCGGGCCAATATATGGTTGGGCCAAGCTGGGACGTCCCTGCCCACTCTGGGCTCACTGGATGTCCCAAAATTCTGATCTTAAGATGGGGTCCTCATAAGATCACTAAAAGTGACCCAAAAGAATGCACTGATTAAGCCCAAAGATTATAAGAAAACATAAGCATGTAACACGTACACAAGTTCTCAATATGGTGGGCCCCACAGCCAAATAAAGTTTTAACCATACAATTTTACATTTAAGGCCCTTTGATAAACTTTTGGCCCGTTTGACTTCCTGGACCTGCTAAGGTCCAGAAATTAGTTAACTATGTGGAAATAATCTCATGAAGGCCAACTATACTCGCCAGGGGACCCCACCAGATAGAGAGTGCGTATATATCATGAAAAGATCAAGTGAGCCTGCTACTGGATTGTGAGTCCAGCAGCAACCCAAGGCAGAGAGTGCTTTCATGATCGAGCGATCCAAGGCTTGAATGGCCTAAACCAACATACGTTGAGGTAGGCTCCACATACATCCATATTTAGCCTCAAATAAATGGCCCAGGGTCTATGGCTGGCCTTTAACCATCCATAGAGAAACCCATGGGCCTACCTTAGGATCACCCAGGAGGACATTCAACCTCAACTGGTTTCCAAGAGGTAGCCCGCCATTACTCGAGCATGAAATAAGGCCCAAGACTGAAGCAATCCATGGCCTAGTGGGCCATACACTGAGCCCAATACATAGGTAACCTGGTGGGCCCTTAAGCAAGGTTAGGGCCCAACCATAAAGGTCATGGGTTCACTCATTGTGGTGGGCCCAATGAGTAGCCCATTATCCCAACATATGGGAAATCCTTATATTTAACACAAGTAAGTTGAGCCTCACATCTCGGCCCAAGTATGGATCTATTATAGTGGGCAAGCAAGGGCCCAACTACTTAAGTATTTGGCCCATAAGACCCATCACAATGACATGGTAAATATAGGACCCAAGGGTCCAACGGGCCTATCAAAAGTTCTGGCCCAACCAAGGCTATGAGGCCCACAATTAACTAGGAGACTAGCCCAAGAAGAATCCAATTGGAATGGGCCTTTAATCATGCACTACTTTAACCCAAAAATAAAGTTAAGATGGTAAGATAACTGACTTAAATTCTCCTCAAATCTTGTGGGCCATACTGTCCCAAAACAACATTTGTAGGCAACAATTATTGGGCTCAATGCCAAATTCCAGCCCACCCTCTCTGGGTTGTTGGAGTTCAACAATTTAATAATTATTATATATATATTTATTTTCTGATGCTCCATACATCATTGTGGGTCCCACCAGATGAGAGGGGGATGCACAACACATATTATAAGTGGGCCATGCTGTTGGAATACAAGCCCAATAACACCCCAAGGTAGGGGCGTCCCATGGTGGGTAGTCCTACGGGCCTGGGTATTTGGCCCAAAACTGACCCAAATTTGCAGTCCGCACCACGGTCAGCTCAAATGTCCGTTGGGTTTGAAATTTTGTAGGGTGACACTTCCATAAGTGGGTAATACCCCCAAAAAATTTTAATATTTTTGTCCACCTGAAAATATTTTAATTAATTTAAATGAAACAGACTGTCCAGAAAATCGGACTGACTTGGATGTCCCAACGTGGTGGGCCAGTCCGGCCCTTGGCACGGTGTGCACAGAGGTCCATTGACCCTAAAATTTGGTAGGTTGGTCCTACCATAAGTGAACCACACCTCCACAAATTTTCATAATTTTTAGACATCTAAAAATATTTTAATTCATTTAAAGTAATTAATCTATCCTGAAAATCAGACTGATCTGGATACCATATTATAGTGGACCGGTCCAGCCACCACCATGATGTGTACAGGTGTTCATTGACCCCAAAATCTTGTAGGTCAGTCCTACCATGAGTGTACCACCTCTCTATAAATTTTCATAATTTTTGGACACTCAAAAATATTTTAATAATTTTCAAAATTACAATCTGTCCAGGGTGGAATGTTGCTGGAAATGTAACTGTCCTGAATTTGGGCCATCCAAATGGGTGGGTTCTGGGCCTCCAAAATTTCTGAAATTTGGACCCAAGGTCCCTCATCAAGCCTAAAACAAAGTGGGACCTAGAAAGATGGTCCAAATTCTAAGAAAATATTTTTAAAATTTTATTTTTATGGAACTATGCTGCTGGACTGCACAACAGAAATTTCTGGCAGTCCACTATGTTGGCCCACCCTTTTGGATGCCCAAATAAGGTCCATTGGGGCTGAAATTTGGTATGGTTATAGGTGGGTCATGTAGATACAAGAATCACATATAAATTTTTATCAATCTTCCCATCAAATTCTTAGAAATCAGGCCCCAAGGTGGCCCAAAGATCTATCCAGACAGTTTCTGGACAGCAACATTACATTGGAATAAAATAATTTTAATAAGTAATTAAAATGGGATTTAATCCCAGAAAATTAGAGGATGGACCACCCTAGTCGGCCCCACAAATATCCAGATCATCTTACCATATAAAACACCTTTGCATGTGCCCCAATTAGTTGGATTTTGGGGACACATGTCATAGGATGGGATGTCATGGGCATCCTCTCCTTTTTGGGTGGCCGGATTTTTGTTGGCCCATAAGGTTGGCCACACACCATGATTAGGGATGGGAATATGGGAAAAGAAGAGAAGGAAGGGAAATCCGGCCATAGGGAAGGGCTCCGTCACTATTATGCCCTCCCAAGAAAATCCAACCACACATCATACACCAATATACATCTACACTATGAATCTCATACATGCATGACTAAAAATTAAAACGGATGGTTGGGATACCATACCCACTATAAAATGAAGATCTAGATGACCTTAGAATGATTTGGATCATGAGATACATCATGATGGGGTCTACGGAGAATGGCCCCATCATGGAACAATGCATGCATGTAGGATGGGCCAAGGGTCACATCTAAGGATCAAATGGGATCCCCACCATGGATTGGTGGGTCCCACATGTTACATACATGAAGAAATAAAAGGATCAAGATAGAGAATAAAGATTAGCAAGTTGTAGACACCCACCTTCA
This sequence comes from Magnolia officinalis, assembly GCA_021015155.1. Taxonomy (NCBI): domain Eukaryota; kingdom Viridiplantae; phylum Streptophyta; class Magnoliopsida; order Magnoliales; family Magnoliaceae; genus Magnolia; species Magnolia officinalis. Next base: position 14,004,378 of record JAJHSJ010000015.1, read on the forward strand.
AATCAAGCTCTCAATCTCCCACACAAGATAGATCTTGGACCAAGGAAGAATGTTTAATGGCTAGGATGAGTTTCTAAGGATGGGATTGAGGAATTTTGAAGCTTCAAGGGGCTAAAGTAATGGAGGAAAATGGGATGTTTGGGAGAGGGAATTGCTGGAATGAAGAAAATGAGGAGGGAGAGAGATAAGGAGAGAAAGAGAGATAGTAATGATTTATTTATAAGAAAAGAAATGATTACCTTAAGGAGGAGAAACCAAAGTTACTAGGGGTAAGGTAGGTTTGGGTGGTGTGTGAGGTCTTGGTAGTTTGAGTTATGGAGATTTAGGTGGTGTGTGTAGTGTTTATTGGAACTTGTGCAAAGGAGGGAGTGTGGGCCACATGCACCACTCCAATGTGGGCCACATGATCAAAAATCAAGGGCCATAAAATGAAACATACATAACTTTTGATCTACATATTGGATGATCGCACAAGACGCATCGTTGGAACCGCAATGACGATACGAACAAGATGGCATCGGTCTCGGGCTGATCTGAGTCGGATCAACGTAATCAGACTTAAGGATGACCACAAACGCTACCCAAAGGTCACGGGTTGCCGAGATTCAATCCGTAGAACCGTGAGACCATGAGAAATGAAATGCATACCTACACACACATTCACATGCAAGAACTGGGGTCGGGTCTTACACTAGGCCACGCGGGGTACTTACACACTCCATGTCGGTTGTGCTAGTGATCATCCATACCAACCGAAATTACTCAAAGAACCGGCTGACTTATTGTATGTTCACCATGTATGATCACAATCGCTTGAATCTGGGGCACCCCCTTCACCATAGTAAAGATCCATTATTAACCATTGTACCGCTATCCTCAAGACTCGTGAGCCGAGCATAGTGGTATGGGACACCGTGTCTGTGCTGTCGGTCTACGCTGGGGTGACGAGACTCCCTGTAGTGACTGCGAGCATCACTTTTACTATTTTCCTTTCTTATGTATTTATCTGGGAGTGACAAACCTAGATGGATCAAGAATACAGGCGTAGGACTGCTACGGCTGTCCCATGCTTAGTGATTCAGTTAAGATCGATGATTAAAAGGGAGGTGTCCTAGCTTCTCCAAACTGTTGGATGAATAGGCATAAGTAATCACTCGGCTAACATAATCATTCACCGCATTGCATCAGTTTAGAATGTGGCGAAACAACCATTAAAGTCGTGTGTTGAGGAAGTGTTGTCATTTGCGAATCAAGTGGCTGGAGTCGCATGTTGAGGGAGTGTTGGATGGTGATAGCATGCATCATTTCATAAACCCCATTATTCGCATTAAGAAGAGTAAGTAGGAAGTGTCTGTTTTACATTACTTTATCATTCTTGTATTAATAAGCTTGATAACATGTGTAAGCCATGCTTTTATGAAACCACTGAGTTGATCACTCACTCCCACTTTGTGACGATGTTTTAAAACACCAACCAGATGCTATTGTAGATGCAGGGACCGTCGATGCTGATGCGTTGGAGTATGCATTCATGGATGAGGAGTTCTACTTCCAGCTTTCGGATGGGCCGATGTAGGCTACGTACTTCTAGACAGGGAGCGCTGGGCACACAGGCTTAGCTGGACGTCGCATTTCTACATTTTATTATTCTTTTTAGAATTGTATATATTAAACCTAGCTGTGGACCCATACTCTAGAAGAAATCTCACAATATATGTTTTGACTTATGCATTTGCTTAATCACATTAGATCTGGAGTATGATACATTGTTTAGTATAATTCTATACATGGTCAAATGCCCAATGCAAAAGAAATCGGGATATCGGCTCCCGCAAAGCATAAGTGATGTCCTGAATCTTGGGAGTCGAGCTTTGCTTGACCCTTGAAATTCGGGGCGTTACACAACCAGTGGGTTCTCCGATGTTCTAACGAAACATTGTGGATATCTTAATTGTCTAATAGATGAACTTTTATTTTTCTAATTGAATTTCAGTCATTGGTTATTCAAACGAAGAGCATGGCAAGTCTGCACATTAACCCATCCAAACGAAAGAGCATGGCAAGTGTGCAAGATAATAAACAATTCCATTAATTAAACATGTCCACTTTGATTTGCATTTGCACTACGCCAAAATCGTAAATTTATGACAGACTAAATCTGTCGTAAAACCAAATAAATGACGGATTTCATCTGCTGCTTGGTCAGTGGCTGTTTACTGGGTCTTTTTTTTTTTGCGATGGATAAAGTCCGTCGTTAATCTGCGATGGGTAAGGTTCGTCGCAGATTACCGACTGATAAGATCCGTCGCAAAAATAAAAAATCTGTCGCTAAAATTTAAAAAAAAACCCACCCGAATTATTCGTCATTAAAAATATCAGTGACGGATAAGGTCCGTCGCTAATATAAGGAGAGCGACAGACCTCAAATCCGTCGTTGATTTTCAACTTGTTTAGAAATTAGCGACGAATTTGGTTCGTCGCTAAAATGTCTGTAAATAAAAAAAGTATTGTCAGATTATTATTATTATTATTTTGAATCTTACACCTAATAGTCATTCAAAAAATCATTCACATGATTGTTTAAAAAGAATCACATTCACGAGATTCAAAAGATTGAGCTGAATATGAAGCTGGACTAAATATTAATGTGTTTGGATGCTCCGTAGGTCTTAATAAGAAACTGAACTAAATATATAGTAAATAGCCAAAATTAGATCAGCTACTGATGAAATAAGGTAATGAAATAACTTTTTTTTAGAAAAAAAATCGACCATTACAGCCCATAAAACGATTCAATAACCACCTATTATGCTGCCCATTACCGTTATTGAATACCTTGGGAGCGACAAACCACCTATTCAATCTTTCCTAACATGAATCACTTTCAGATTGCCATGGCCTCGGTGGAACCTTAAAGGAGCATTCCTAAAAGGAAAATGTAGAGATTAATGCCTAACCAAGAGATTTACCTTGTCCATGGTGAATAGAGTTATCTTCGAAAGGTGGTTGAAGCAATGATTCCTTCTTCAGTTTCTTTCTTCTAGACGCACCAATGTATAGAAAAAACTCCTAGAAATAGTATAATGGCAACCGTTGCAATAGAGATTCCAGCAACAGCTCCCATTGAAATTCTTGCTTAAAGGACATTGTATATGCAATGAGTTTCAAAAGGCATCATATATTTCAAAACCACAATTTATGCCAAACAGCATAATAATGTGAAGTGAGCAAAAAAGACCCGACCACCTGTGCTGTAAAGGAAGACAATTTAACATCCAAGTTAGCTAGGCAGCTTGAAAGGGCCTCAAGATAACAAATGAGTGCAAGCTCAGCTAGCAAAGCACATTTAGATAACACATGTTTACCTTGATTTCAGTGGCCGGTAACTTCTGCTTGGATCTACAGAGGATCAGAAGAAAATCTTTAACAATGAAATTTCCAATCTCTTCATATGATAGATGATAATAACTGTATTGTTCACTCTCCAAGTATAGGGTTGTGATGTAGCAATAAATTCGGTAAGACCGAGGTCGAATCCACAGGGATTGAAACCTGTACGTTATCTGAAAATAACTAGATCTAGAACTAGGCTAAGATAAAATTTAAACCAATTGTGATTTGAGGAATAATGGTGAAATGTTAATCTAAACTTAAAGAATTCAGAGAGAGGGAAACTAGGGATTCAGAGGATCCACTTGTAGAGATCAGGGAGATCTATGGTCGATTCATGAACTCAACTGGACTTCGAGTCCCATCTTCATCCAGTTGGAAGATATAACCTGAAAATCAATGTGAACTTCCTTTTGATCTAGTTTTCAAATAGATGAAAGGTATAAGAATTAGATATGGTTCCATCACAAATCCATGCCCATGAGACAAGGTAACAGAACTTAAACCAATCATAACCAATCAGAAGATGTATGAATGTTAGGAAGGATTCCATCATCTAACCATGTCCAAGGGGCAATGGTGAACAACAGGGTTTCCTGATTTCACAATCAAAATATGAGGAAGAAGGAAATACTCAAAGCCATCGAAGATCTATTGTAATTTAAGTCACAACAAATCATTAAAAACTATGAATATTTCAATTAATCAAACTAGAATCAAACATCAGTTCATAACCATAAATCAACGCCATAGAATCGGTCCCATCACGCCACAAGCTTCACCTCTTAGCCCTAGCTAAGAGGTTTATCCACACATGGATGGGCTAGATCTCATCAGAAATTTGAGAAGAAAAGCATAACCAAAGGAAAAAACAACAAAAACTCTTTCTTCTCTCCCTCTCTTTCTCTCTCTCACGTGAGATTCTTTGTCCAAGGCCTTCGATGCCTGCTCCCCACGTCCAAAACCCTCTTTTATAGCTGCTGGAGGCGGTGGAGAGCTGTCGCAGAAGCTGTCGCAGCAACAGCGAAAGCTTTTTCGCAGCTAAGTTCGGAGCTTCAAAACTCGGCACTTTTCTCGCTTATTTTTCAAAGAAGCAGTGTCTCTTAGGACATTTTTGAGCCCTCTACATGATGGAAGGTTCAGATCTACCATATGATCAAAGATGGTGACCCACAATCGCCTGAAAAACTGGATTTCCTAATGTGTGAAACCTTTCGCTGTCGTGATCGGTGGGCCCCACGGAGGTATTTTTTGGGAAATCCACCCCGTCCATTGTATTTAGAACGAAATTTCAGTCAAGAATGGGTGGTTTTGAATGTTCATTGACGCGGCCCAGAGAAGAAATCACAAAAAGATCAGTTTTGAACATTGCAGGGCAGTCCGTTTGTGGCCTCTATACCGCACACGTGTGCACGCATGGGTGTAAAGTATCAACATGGTTTTAAAGCTTTCGAAGCCCTCTACACGGTGGACGGATTGGATGAGCAGTATGGGTGATGGGTGGGGCCCACTAGCGTCCGTAAAACGGCCCAGCCGTCCGTTCGCAGACAGCGCAAAATGGCAGTTGCCGTTTTGGATTTTGAAGGTCGGGCGCTGGTGCTTTTGGAAGGCGCTGACGCGGTCAGCGCTTTAGTGCACGGCCGGCTTATATGTAAAAGATGTACATTCACCATGTACGAGACCCACTGTGATGATTTTCAGAAATCTTCATCGTCTATATTGTTGCTCATCTTATTTTAACCGTCAAAACCAAATTTGAGGCAGTTCCAGATATCAGGTGGGCCCCACTTAAGGTATTAAGGGGCTGATATATCTGTTGGGGCACTTCCCGAGATCTTCAATGGATGAAATTTAATATGTACGGTTAATTTATAGCCCCCATCACATGTATGAAGTTTCGGGTCAATCGGATGGCGGGAACCATGTGATCTTTCATTCTAGACTAATTTTGGGCCTCTTTAACGTGAACGGCTTGATTTCCTCGGATATCTGGCGTGTAAATTCATTGATCTCAGTCCTCTGGAGTCCGTTCCTTGCTCTTGGTACTTCGGAGCATCAAATCCACGCTTTTAATATCCTTTTTCAATTAATGCTCCTGATTACACCCTGCAATAAGAATATAATTAAAATACTTTGTTAAGCATTATCATATACATAAAATCTGGTAATAATCGGAGTCTGAGATGCAATATCCGACCCTCATCACAACCCCCAACCAGCATTTTGCTAGTCCCGAGCAAAACATGCGAAAAATAATTTCAGAAATAAAGGACAAGTCTTGTAAACTTGAGTAACTTGTTAACAGATAGTTGAGATGTGAGAATTCTAAAATTCATGAATGGTGAGAAGAATTTTCTCCTGAAATCAAGCTCACAGTAAACTTCATAATCAAGCTCAAAATATTAATCCATTAATTAGAACAATTCTAAACATTGAGTTCCATGAGTGTATAGTGTAATCTCGGCTTACAAACATTAAAAGATTCAATTGTTAATTTCATGATATCATTAGTAATTAACAACAGAATTCATGACAACCAAAACTTGAAACCAAAACATGCCAACAGATTAACTTTTCAGTCTACCAGCCTATGATATTCTTTATGAACAGTAACGCCAATGAGGGGAATCAAATTCTCACCTATAGGGAGCAAACCTATGATGAAAACTTGTCGCCTAACCTTTTTTTTTTTTTTTTTTAATGTCAACCATGAGGGGGATCAAATCTACACCTATAGGGAGCAAACCTATGGTGAAGATCGATCGGCCAACCCTTTCAATTCTTCTTTATAAACTGATGCTAAAATTTTATTTTTCAAACTAGTTCCTTTCATGTTTAGTGATTACCACGTTAATCATTCAATTATCGAACCGGAACCTTAATGTGTAAGCGAGATGTGATATACAAAAACATGATTCAATCAATGTTTAAAGCTCTAATCATGGGTTAACAATTCAAACTTAACTGTGAAGTCTAACAGACAACTGAATCCAAGAGTCATAAATTACCAACAGTCTGTATCTTGTAATGTTAAAGTCACAATTATCCTTCAAAATCACTTCAAATTCACAAGAAATTCCAGAAAAAGTTAAAAATCTCATAATTTTTGCTCATGACTAAGAAAATACTGATTAGGTAACCTAATCTCCCACCCCCAACCTAAAATCTACATTGTCCTCAATGTAAAAGAAATAAGCATGCAATGTACATGGGACAACAAAAATAAAAGATGAGTGATGGAAAGATAGTACCTGGACGGAGAATCAAGAGGCTTTCTCAAAAATATCAACGTAAAAGCGAGTCAGCACAAAAGAGAAATCAACAAAAGCAAAATAATAAAAATAAAATCACAAAAAGAAGATCCTACCTATACCACTTTCGCAGGTGATCTCGATTGCATTTAGCGTATGCAACAGCCTTTAAACCCTTAGGTTGCCCCTAGTGGACGAGTTGTAGTCTCGTGAGGGTTTACAGTAATGTTACCCACAAACATTGAACTAATGAAATGGAATGAAAAGCTGGGTTGCCTCCCAGGAGCGCTAAGTTTAACGTCTTCAGCCAGACCAAAGCAACTACCCTAGTCTTATGAAAGCAATAAACCTACCTATACCTCCATCAGACTAGGAGATCATTTCTGGTAAACAGGATCAGTAGAGGCATGGACATGTCCTCTGAATCAAATTTCTCGACAAATGACTTTAAGCGATGTCCATTTACTTTAAACTCCTTGCCATTGTCAGGGTCTCTTATCTCAACGGCCCCATGAGGATATGCAGTGATAACAGTAAAAGGGCTGGTCCAACGAGATCGAAGCTCACCTGGAAAGAGATGTAATCGAGAGTTATACAAAAGGACTTTCTGGCCTGGTGTGAATGATTTTCGTAGAATATGTTGGTCATGAAACGCCTTCATCTTGTCCTTGTAAATTCTCGAGTTCTCATACGCGTCGTTCCGAATTTCTTCGAGTTCATTCAACTGAAGTTTGCGTAGCGAGCCAGCACTATCCAGATTAAAATTCAAACTTTTGATCGCTCAGTAGGCTCTATGTTCCAACTCCACAGGCAAGTGGCAAGCTTTCCCATAGACAAGTCTAAAGGGGGACATTCCAATAGGGGTTTTAAAAGCAGTACGGTACGTCCATAAGGCATCGGTCAATCGAATTGACCAATCCTTACAGTCAGGGTTAACCGTTTTCTCCAAAATGTGTTTGATCTCCCTATTGGAAATCTTAACTTGCCCACTTGTCTGTGGGTGGTATGGGGTGCTCACCTTATGAGAGATACCGTATTTCTTCATTAAACTCTCAAATGGTCTATTATAAAAGTGTGAGCCCCCATCACTAATAATGGCTCAAGGCGTTCCGAATCGGGAAAGGATGTTTTCTTTCAGGAATTTAATGACCGTCCGATGGTCATTAGTTCGACACCGAATCGCTTCGACACATTTCGTGACATAGTCTACGGCAAGCAAAATATATAAATTCCCAAAAGATTGGGGGAATGGTCCCATGAAACCGATGCCCCAGTAATCAAATGCCTCTATGATAAGAATGAGATTCAAGGGCATCATATTTCGATGGGACAATGCTCCCAATTTCTGACAACGCTCACAAGCTTTGCAAAACTCATGAGTTATCCCTGAACATAGTGGGCCAATAGAAGCCACACTGCAGAATTTTGGCCGTGGTCTTTTTTGCAGAAAAGTGACCACCACAGGCCTGTGAGTGACAGAAGGAGATGACACTCTGATGCTCATCGTCTGGCACACATCTCCTTATGATTTGGTCTGGGCAATATTTAAACAAGTATGGATCATCCCAGAAAAAGTTGCGTACCTCGGTGAAAAATTTCTTCTTATTTTGCGCAGTCCACTGTGTCGGTATGGAACCTGTGGCAAGATAATTAGCAATATCAGCGAACCAAGGTGAATGGGAGACTCTGAACAACTGTTCGTCAGGGAACATTTCATTAATCTGCGTCGTCTCAAAGGATTAGAGGGATTAAGGCGAGAAAGATGGTCAGCCACTACGTTCTCTACTCCCTTTTTATCTTTTATCTCTAGGTCAAATCCCTGGAGTAGGAGGATCCATCTTATCAAGCGGGGCTTAGCATCATTCTTAGACAGGAGATACTTAAGCGCTGCATGATCAGTGTAAATAATAATCTTGGATCTGATCAAGTAGGACCTAAATTTGTCCAAGGCAAACACTATGGCTAAGAGTTCCTTTTCTGTGGTCGAGTAGTTCACTTGGGCAGGATTTAGAGTCTTACTTGCGTAATGAATAATGTAGGGTTTCTTATCTTTTCTCTGGCCTAGAACTGCCTTAAGAGCATAATCAGACATGTTGCACATAAGTTCAAAAGGAATGATCCAGTCAGGTGGCTGTATGATGGGTGCACTAGTCAATATGCCCTTAAGCTTAGTGAAAGCTTCCTGACATGGTTCAGTCCACTCGTATGGTGCATCCTTTTGAAGTAGATTACATAGAGGATGAGAGATGAGACTAAAGTCCTTTATGAATCTTCTGTAAAACCCGGCGTGTCCTAAGAAGGATCGCACGTCCCTTATGTTCTTGGGTGGAGGTAGGTTAGAGATAAGATCGATCTTTGCTTTATCCTCCTCGATTCCTTTGGATGAAATAATTGTCCAAGGACAATTCCCTTCTGAACCATGAAATGACACTTCTCCCAATTAATACCAAGTTCTTTTCTTCACATCTTTTCAGCACACATTTAAGACTTTCCAAGCACTCGCTGAAAGATAGACCGAAGACAGAGAAATCGTCCATGAAGACCTCTAAATATTGCCCCACTATGTCAGAAAATATACTCATCATACATCACTAGAAGGTGGCAGGAGCATTACATAGCCCGAATGACATCCTTCGGTAAGCAAAGGTGCTGTAGGGACATGTAAACGTAGTCATTTCTTAATCTTCAGGGGCGATCTCTATCTGGTTGTAGCCCGAATACCCGTTAAGGAAACAGTAATAGGAATGACCAGCTAACCTTTCCAAGATCTGATCAATGAAGGGCAAAGGAAAGTGGTCTTTCCTCGTGACGGTATTTAATTTCCTGTAGTCAATGCACATCCTCCAACTAGTAGTGACTCTAGTTGGCACGAGTTCATTATTGGCATTGGCTACGATGGTGATCCCGGACTTCTTAGGATCCACCTGAGTTGGACTCACCCATTGACTATCAGATATAGGGTATATGATACCCACATCCAATAGTTTAAGAACCTCGACCTTAACCACTTCCTTCATGTTTGGATTTAGTCTACGTTGTGGCTGCCGAGCGGTCTTCGCATTATCGTCAAGATATATGCGGTGAGTACAAATCGAGGGGTCAATTCCCTTGAGGTCCGCGATTGTCCATCCAAGGGCTCCCTTATGCTCCAGGAGAGTAGATATAAGCATTCTCTCTTGTTCTTTCTCAAGGTGGGCAGAAATCACCACCGGGTATGTCTCATCTTGACCTAAGTATGCATATTTTAAATCAGAGGGCAAAGGTTTTAGGTCAAGCTTTGGTGGCTTGAGGTTAGACGGTAGAGGCACTTCATCAGTTTGGGGTAACTCTTCAAATTGTGGCCTCCACCGGTTAACTTCAAGTACCGGTACCGCATCAAGCATGGCACACGTCTCCTTAATTATGTCATCATCAAACTCATGGGAGTGGGCCAGGCACGTCTCTAGAGGATCAAAGGATAAGGTAAGAGGTGTCCTATCTTCCACAAAAGTGTCAATCATGTTAATATCATGGATATCATCATCTTCCTCTACCCGTCTGCCAGTGTTGAAAAAGATATTCATTTCTAATGTCATATTCCCGAAAGACATACTCATGACACCATTCCTGCAATTGATAATTGCGTTTGAAGTGGCAAGGAATGGGCGACCAAGAATGACGGAAATCTGAGTGCTTGTATTGTTGATGGGTTCGGTATACAGGATGATGAAATCTACTGGGTAGTAAAATCGATCAACCTGGACCAACACATCCTCAATTATCCCTCTTGGTACACGAACAGAGCGATCAGCAAGTTGTAGTGTGGTTAAGGTGGGTTTTAATTCACCTAAACCCAATTGTTTGTATACCGAATAGGGAATAAGATTAACGCTCGCTCCTAAGTCAAGAAGTGCATGATCAATTCGATAGTCCCCGATTACACATGATATGGTTGGGCTACCGGGATCTTTAAAATTTTGCGGCACATCTTGCTTTAGGATGACACTCACTTTCTCAGTCAGGAAGATTTTCTTTTGAATATTTTGCCGTCTTTTGGTCGTACATGAATCTTTCAGGAATTTGGCATATGAAGGTATTTGTTTCACGACATCAAATAGTGGAATGTTGACCTTCACTTGTTTTAACACCTCTAGAATATCCTGAGAGTTAGAGAGAGGTTTTGGTGCAACCAACCGTTGGGGAAATGGAGCAACCGGCTTTCCTTGAGGTTCCGGTTCTAACTCTGGTGGGGCATGGCTAGATCCATCTTCTTTATCCACTTCCGGGTCCTTAGACTTTTCAGCCCTAATCGGAATGGTTTTGTCAATGATCTTTCTACTCCTAAGAGTGGTGATGGATTTAGCTTGCTCCATCTGATTTGAAGAGCTTGGGTCGCTAACTTCATATTGTGGTTTAGGATTGGGAAGAGGTTGAGCTGGGAAGCTCCCCTTGTTCCCAATCGCATTTTCAGCCTTAAGTCCTTGTACTGCTTTTGTAAGGTCTTGAAAGGCCTGTAGCATACCCTGATTGAAAAGCTCTTGCTTTTGAAAATGTTTCAGAACCGAATCCTCTTGAGGTTTCTCTTGAGTTGGATTTTGATTTAGGAAACCTTGATGTGTAGCGGTTTGTCCATTCCTCCAACTGAAGTTTGGATGGTTTCTCCAGCCAGGATTGTATGTGTTAGAGGTGGGCCCACTGAAAGGTCTTTGGTAATTGCTTACAGCATTGGATTGCTCATTTAATACCTCTTGAAAGGCAAATATAGTTGGGCAATTCTCAGTAGTGTGAATGTTGCAACCACAAATACTACAAACAATTTCCTTGGCCTTATCCTTCTTTAATTCCATGTCCTCGAGTTTTCGAGTGAGATTGGCTACTTTGGCGTTAATATCATCATCCTCTTTCAAGAGGTACATTCCACCTTTTTCATTGGAATGAGTCGGCCTAGGCGTAGTACTCGGTCTAGGGGAGATGTCCCATGTTTGTGTGTTCTCAGCAAGTTTATCAAAGTAGTCCCACACCTCATCGACACCTTTATTCATAAACTCCCCATTACACATTTTCTCAACTAATTGGCGCATGGGAGATGTCAGTCCATCATAGAAAAAATTCGTGATGCGCCACGTTTCAAAACCATGTTATGGGCATGAACTGACAAGATCTTTGAACCGCTCCCAACATTGGAAGAATGTTTCATCTTCCCTTTGGGCGAAGTTCATGATCGACTTCCTAAGGGTGTTCGTCTTATGATATGGAAAAAACTTTTTAATGAACTCCCTTGTCATGTCATTCCATCTGTCAATATATTGAGGACATAGTGAATGTAACCACGTCTTGGCTTTCTCTTTCAAAGAAAAGGGAAAGAGTTTTAACCTTACCGTGTCATCAGACACGTTAGGAAAGTATATGTAGTCATGATCTCATCGAAATTTAGGAAGGAGTTGGATCACCCCTGGCTTGATATCCATATGTCCTGCATTCTCCTAAAAAATCATGCATGAGGGCGTACTCACCCCCGCCGGTTGTTAGTAATCTCGTAAGGTACGAGGTGGGGGTACTTGATGCACCTCATTCTCATCCTGGACATCTTTTACCCTAGGTTGGGGTAGACGAGGTTGATTTTCAGCCATATCCTCAATTAACTTAGGGGATTTCGAGCCATGTCTAGTCCTACGATGGACAGTTAACCCCTCAACTAATCCTCCTTCAATCAAGAGACGTCGAGTGTTGTCACGAGCCCACTTGGGCATGAAACACTCACAGCCCTCAACCAAATTCTAAACCTACTCCTAAGAAGGGAAATAAAAATCTAAAAAGAAAAAGAGGGTTGGAAGGAAGTTACCAAATTGGAGTCCCTAAATTAAAACCTGTAAAACAAAACAAGTTAGTTTCTAAGAATAAGAAAGTTTCCTAAAAAGGAAAATAGCTAACCTAGTTTCTAAAAACAAAAGAAGAAAGTTCTAAACCTAAAGTTAGAAAGTTCTAAATTAGAAATCCTAATCTTAAAATAGAAAGTAATGTTAGTTTCTAAAAAAAAAAAAAAAAAAAAAAAAAAAGGAAAAAATTTCTAAAATAAATGAAAGCCTAGAAATAGAAAAGTTCTAAAAATAGAAAAAGTAGAGAAATTCTAACCTAAAATTAGAAAATCCTAAGAAGAGAAATAACAGTAAACTAGTTTCTAATTTAGAAAAAGAGAAATTCCTAAGAAAGTATAAAATTTCTAAAATAATTTAGGAAAGTTCTAAACTAGAAAGTAAGTTAGTAACAGAAATTGAAAAATAGAAAGTAGAAATTAGAAAGAGCTTACCGAATTAGAAATTTCTAAAAGGCCTACAAAATAGGAAAGTTAGTTTCTAAACAGAAAGCTTTAAATAGAAAATTTCAAAAAAATAAAATAGGAAACAAAATTAGATTATAAAAGAGTTAGATTTAGAAACTTGCTAAAAAGGAATCCTAATATAGAAATAGCAAGGAAAAGAGAAATTACCAATTTAGAAACCTATCTCAGAATCCTACAAAATAAGAAAGTTGGGTTAATTTCTAAAAAAAAAAAAGAAAACTATCTAAAAATAGAAAGTTACTTGAAATAGAAAAAATTTCTAAAAATTAAAGGAAAACCTGGAATTAGAAAATTCTAAAAATAAACCCTAAAAATCAGAAAAATCCTAATCTTAAACTAATCCTAAAACGAGTTAACTTCAGGAAACGTAGTCGTCAATCCCCGACAACGGCGCCAAAAACTTGTTCACTCCCCAAGTATAGGGTTGTGATGTAGCAATAAACTCGGTAAGACCGAGGTCAAATCCACAGGGATTGAAACCTGTACGTTATTTGAAAATAACCAGATCTAGAACTAGGCTAAGATGAAATCTAAACCAATTGTGATTGGAGGAATAATGGTGAAATATTAATCTAAAATTAAAGAATTCAGAGAGAGGGAAACTAGGGATTCAGAGGATCCACTTGTAGAGATCAGGGAGATCTATGGTCGATTCATGAACTCAACTGGACTTCGAGTCCCATCTTCATCCAGTTGGAAGATATAACCTGAAAATCAATGTGAACTTCCTTTTGATCTAGTTTTCAAATAGATGAAAGGTATAAGAATTAGATATGGTTCTATCACAAATCCATGCCCATGAGACAAGGTAAACAACAGAACTTAAACCAATCCATAACCAATTAGAAGATGTATGAATGTTAGGAAGGATTCCATCATCCAACCATGTCCAAGGGGCAATGGTGAACAACAGGGTTTCCTGATTTCAAAATCAAAATATGAGGAAGAAGGAAATACTCAAAGCCATCGAAGATCTATTGTAATTTAAGTCACAACAAATCATTAAAAACTATGAATATTTCAATTAATCAAACTAGAATCAAACATCAGTTCATAACCATAAATCAACGCCATAGAATCGGTCCTATCACGCCACAAGCTTCACCTCTTAGCCCTAGCTAAGAGGTTTAGCCACACATGGATGGGCTAGATCTCATCAGAAATTTGAGAAGAAAAGCATAACCAAAGGAAAAATAACAAAAACTCTTTCCTCTCTCCCTGTCTTTCTCTCTCTCACGTGAGATTCTTCGTCCAAGGCCTTCGATGCCTGCTCCCCACGTCCAAAACCCCTTCCCCCGTGCTGGAGCATCCACACGAGAGCACCATCTTCACTGCAAAGGGCCCTACAAACACCTGTTTCCAAAAACGAAACTGTCTGCTCACCAGCAGAGCAATCCGTGTGAGGAGAGATCCTCCAATCCCGGCCTTCCATCCTGGCGTGATCTCAGCCGTTCATTCCAACCGTAGTTTAGGGCTTCAAAACCACGACAGGTCCCCAGTCCGCCACTGTTTTTGGAGGCGGGTTTCAGGCAGAGGAGATCATGGCCACTGGCTGTTGATCCGACGGTTCAGGAAGGTTTGGGCAAGCATATAAAGGGTTTGCGGATCGACGAACAGCAGCTCACCTTCCATTTTCGCAGCCACCACCACTAAACGAGCCGTTTCTCCTTCCTCCAAACCCATCGAGAAAATGGTCTCGGACCTTCAGTTTCCTACATCCGCAAGCTCTATTGGACCCCTAGGAGCCCTCCAATACTTCCATTTCAGAGAAAGGAGCACTGTATGGAGATCTGCCATTAATGGTGGGTCTCCTTCTTCGTTGTTCTGCCGCACCAGCGCGACCCAGATCTACCGAGCTCGAGTCAGGTCCGAACGTCCATTTCTGGACATTCTCAACTAGAAGAGATAGAAAGAAAAGAGGAGATGGGGAGATGAGCTGAGAGAGAAGAAGGAGAAAGAGAAAGGGGGAGGGCGTGGGTGTGTGAGGCAGCAACCCAGCCCGACCAGGTTGCTGGTGCGACTCGCCCGAGTCAGTGGGCAGGTTGTACAAGCCTGGTAGGGCCCAGTCCATTCCAGGGAGAGGAAGTAAAAGAAAGAAAGAAAGAAAGAAAGAAAGAAAGAAAGGAGAAGGAAGGAAGGAAAGAGAAACTAGAGGGAGTAGGGGCCGAGTCGACTCGGCTGGAGCCGAGTCAACTCGTACAGGACTGGGTCCAGCTGGATTGGGATAGGCCTGGTCTAATTTAGGTTATCTTAGGAAGGAAAGGGAGAAAAGAAAGGAAGGAAAGGAAGAAAAGAAAGAAAGAAGGAGAGAGAGAGCGTAGATGGTGGTTGTGTTGAGCCGAGTCAACTCGGCTCGAACCTAATTAATAAGGTGAGTCTACATTTTCTTTCCAGATTAAAATTTTTTTCAATTATCGTTGCTACTATCATTTTCATTTTTAGGATTATTAAATTTAGGTATAGTTAACTATAAAAAAATTTCCTATACTGATGATAGTTGTTACATACCAATTATAATTTGTTAAACACAAGTGTTTTAGTCTTCACCCTTGAAGGTTATTATTCATAGTTATGATCGTCATCATTAAACAATACTATCCGGGGATTTGTATAATTTAATTTTGTTAATGTGATTATTGGATGTTAGTCGTTATTATGTTATAGTTAGTAAAAATCTTATTACTAATATTATTTAAGAAATTATAGGTCACTATATGAAGTATTAGGTAATGTCGGTATATTTGTTAATACTAATTATTTAAGTACTTCTATTATGACTATTATTTCATTCATGGTATAAAAATAGATAATAATAATTGTAATAAGAGTACAAGTCCTAAAATATAAGCCTAGTTCTAAACCCTAGGATAAAACCCTAAAAGGAATCCAAACCCTAAGTTGTATAAATCTTGACCGTAGACACTTGGTAGAACATTGATCTCATGTACAACTTCACAATCCATGGTAGGACTCAACTCTGAGGGTGCACACGCTTCCTAGCAACATCAGATAACGATTCCAACTATAAGGTGATGATTCTTCCCCTGAGCTTCCATCTTCTCATTAGCTTAAGTTATAGTTTTTATTTAAATTATAATTGATATCTCTCTCTTATAATCACATGTGTTAGCTGGTGGAAATGAATTGCTGCATTGCCTGCCTAATGTTCATCCTGTATATTTGTTCATGCTTGCGGATCATCTGTGTATTGCTTATGGACTTCAAAACTGGTACATTAGTGGGGATTTCCCACATGTGAATGTACACCCATACTTGGGATGTAACTTGACTGGTTGTGATCGTAATGGACCTTCGACTTGGTGGGTTACTGAGTGGTGGTCTAGATGGATCATCGATGTGGGGACTACCATCCAGGGTTGTTGAGCTCAATGGTTTTAAGGATGGTTTTCATCGTATGGTTTTGATATTCGCCCTATGCGGCATATTTTGATATCACCTATGTGGTTTTTATTTGACATTTTTCTTATATGGATTTGATGTTTTATACTGTGCAACCATGCGATGTAAGCCCCATATACAGTAATATGATTGGCTACTAGTCGATGGGGTACCATTAAACATCCTAAGGTGGTAGTCTCATGAGCCGGGGATGGTGGTATGGGACACTATGCCCGAGCTGTCGGCCTTACGCTGGGCCATGTGCTCCCCGTAGTGACATTTGAGCTTATCTAAATTGGCTGGTTGTAAATGGACTAATAATGACATGGCTAATCATGCAAAAATGGCACGTTCCGACTGGTTGATATTTCCCAGGTTCGATGATTCCGACTGGATGATATTTCCCAGGTTCGATGACTGCATGGGTGACAGCGCACTGTCCGCACGGATGAGCATCCCCGGGGCGATGATTGCATTCACGCATCCATGCATCTAATAAGACTGCATTTACTCTGTTTTGGTTGTTTGGTGTGCTTTTTATTACTATTTCTTACCTAATGCGGCGGGTGTAATCTTGAGGGGAATTCACACTGAGTTGGCCACTCATCCATCAAAAATATAACCGACAGGTAGCACAGGTGGCTTAAGTGATTTCCAGGTTCAGGCTGATGAGGAGCCGAGTCCAAGTGCGAGGGTTACATGACCGTATTTGCCTGGAGGAGTTGTTTGCGATCTTGCAGCTTATATTTATGTGCTTTCTATTTTCTTCATGTATCTAGATCATGTGGATTCTTGTATTTGTTAAATTCGAAACATTGGTTTGTATAAGTCATTATGGGCGCTCTTTGTATATTATAAATGATAATGGAACTTTCCTTTATGCTTACTTGTCCACACTACGCTCATTTGCTTACTCTGATAAAAGAAAAATTATATCTGACCATCCTTTAAGGTTAACACTCGAGTTTTGGGACACGGGTCGCATACTCGGGTCCCGAAGATTCGGTTGTTACTTCTCGTAGTCACTCTTTCGTGATTGGTTGTAAGTATTTTTTCTTTTATTTGATAGCACCGTTATATTGAAAAGTCATTTTTTTTTTTTTTTTTTTTTTTTTTTTTTTTTTTTTGTGAAAGGCAATGAGCAACTTATTTTCGGAGGAAGAACCCCACCATCCAATTATCGCTTAATCATTACAAATATTCTATGAGTGGATGAGTAGGTGATCGATCTCCTCAGATTTAGGGCATATACTGTCAAGTTTGACGTATCTGTTTATTTCAATGTTTGGGGTTAAGTTGTTCGGTTTGAATCGACCCGCTATATCGATTTTGGTGTGCTCGTATAAACTGTACATGATATAAAACAAACTGAATGCCAACAATTTTGACATGCTCGGTGAGACACAAACAACTAGTTGGTTGTCATAAATATTCTTTTTGCATTGGATGTATAAAAAATAATTTTTTTGGCATATCCGGTGGAACTATGATTACAAGTATACTTACCGGTGCAATAATTTT
>JAJHSJ010000015.1:14022357-14075299 GCA_021015155.1 Magnolia officinalis
GGTATCATATACCCTATATCTGATAGTCAATGGGTGAGTCCCAACTCAGGTGGTTTCTAAGAAGTCCGGATCACCATCGTAGCCAGTGCTAATAATGAACTCGTGCCGACTAGAGTCACTACTGGTTGGAGAATGTGCATTGACTACAGGAAATTGAATACCGTCACGAGGAAAGACCACTTTCCTTTACCATTCATTGATCAGATCCTGGAAAGGTTAGCCGGTCATTCCTATTACAGTTTCCTTGACGGATATTCGGGTTATAACCAAATTGAAATCGCCCCTGAGGACCAGGAAACCACATTTACTTGCCCCCTATGGCACCTTTGCTTACAGAAGGATGCCATTCGGGTTATGTAATGCCCCTGCCACCTTTCAGCTCAGCGATGTATGCTGAGTATCTTTTCTGACATGGTGGGGAAATATCTAGAGGTCTTTATGGACGATTTCTCGGTTTTTTGGTTCATCTTTCACGCGAGCGCTTAGAGAATCTTAAATGTGTGCTGAAAAGATGTGAAGAAAAGAATCTGGTACTTAATTGGGAGAAGTGCCATTTCATGGTTCATAAGGGGATTGTCCTTGGACATATCATCTCGTCCAAGGAATTGAGGTAGATAAGGCAAAAATCGATCTTATCTCTAACCTACCTCCACCCAAAACATCAGGGACGTGCGATCCTTCTTAGGACACGCAGGATTTTACAGGAGATTCATAAAGGACTTTAGTCTTCTCTCTCGTCCTTTATGTAATCTTCTTCAAAAGGATGCTCCATACGAGTGGACTGAGCAGTGCCAGGAAGCTTTCACTAAGCTTAAGGGCACGTTAACCACTGCACCCATCATGCAGCCACCCGACTGGAGCCTTCCTTTTGAGCTTATGTGCGATGCTTCTGATTATGCTCTTGGAGCGGTTCTAGGCCAGAGAAAAGATAAGAGGGCATACGTCATACATTACGCAAGTAGGACCTTAAATCCTGCCCAAGTGAACTACTCAACTACGGAAAAGAAACTCTTAGCCGTAGTGTTCGCTTTGGACAATTTAGGTCCTATTTGATTGGATCCAAGATCATTATCTATACAGATCATGCGCACTTAAATATCTTCTTTCTAAGAATGATTCTAAGCCCCGCCTGATACGATGGATCCTTCTACTCCAAGAATTTGATTTGGAAATTAAAGATAAAAAAGGAGTAGAGAACGTAGTGGCCGATCACCTTTCTCGCCTTAATACCTCTGATTCCCTTGAGGCAACCCATATCAACGACATGTTCCCTGATGAACAACTATTCAGAGTCTCCCACTCACCTTGGTTCGCTGATATTGCTAATTATCTTGCTACAGGTTCCATACCGACACAGTGGACTGCGCAAGATAAGAAGAAATTCTTTACCGAGGTACGCAAATTTTTCTGGGATGATCCATACCTGTTTAAATATTGCCCAGACCAGATCTTAAGGAGATGTGTACCAGACGATGAGCACCAGAGTGTCATCTCCTTTTGTCACTCACAGGCCTGTGGCGGTCACTTTTCTGCTAAAAAGACCACGGCCAAAATTCTGCAGTGTGGCTTCTATTGGCCCACTATGTTCAGGGACACTCATGAGTTTTGCAAAACTTGCGAGCGTTGTCAGAAATTGGGAGCATTGTCCCGTCGAAATATGATGCCCTTGAATCCCATTCTTATCATAGAGGCATTTGATTGCTGGGGCATCGATTTCATGGGACCATTCCCCCAATCTTTCGGGAATTTATATATTTTGGTTGCCGTAGACTATGTCACTAAATGGGTCGAAGCAATTCCATGTCGAACTAATGACCATCGCACGTCATTAAATTCTTAAAAGAAAACATCCTGTCCCGATTTGGAACGCCTCGAGCCATCATTAGTGATGTGGGGGCTCACACTTTTTTAATAGGCCATTCGAGAGTTTAATGAGAAATACGGTATCTCTCATAATGTGAGCACCCCATCCACCCCCAGACAAGTGTGGCAAGCTGGATTTCCAATAGGGAGATCAAAACCATTTTGGAGAAAAACGGTTAACCCTGACCGTAAGGATTGGTCAATCCGATTGACCGATGCCTTGTGGGCTTACCGTACTGCTTTTAAAACCCCTATTGGAATGTCTCCCTTTAGACTCGTCTATGGGAAGGCTTGCCACTTGCCTGTGGAGTTGGAACATAGAGCCTACTGGGCAATCAAAAATCTGAATTTCAATCTGAACAACGCTGGCTCGCTACGCAAACTTCAATTAAATGAACTTGAAGAAATCCGGAACGATCGTATGAGAACTCGAGGATTTACAGGACAGGATGAAGGCGTTTCATGACCAACATATTCTACGAAAATCATTCACGCCAGGTCAGAAAGTCTTTTTGTATATTCTCGATTACATCTCTTTCCGGGTAAGCTTCGATCTCGTTGGACCGGCCCTTACATTGTTGT
Organism: Magnolia officinalis; assembly: GCA_021015155.1. Taxonomy (NCBI): domain Eukaryota; kingdom Viridiplantae; phylum Streptophyta; class Magnoliopsida; order Magnoliales; family Magnoliaceae; genus Magnolia; species Magnolia officinalis. Next base: position 14,024,803 of record JAJHSJ010000015.1, read on the forward strand.
TACTGCATATCCTCATGGGGCCGTCGAGATAAGAGATCCCGACAATGGCAAGGAATTTAAAGTAAATGGACATCGCTTAAAGCCATTTGTCGGAATTTGATTCAGAAGACATGTCCATGCCTCTGACTGATCCTGTTTACCAGGAAGATCTCCTAGTCTGATGGAGGTATAGGTAGGTTTATCGCTTTCTTAGGACTAGAGTAGTTGTTTTATTTGTCTGGCTGAAGACGGTAAACATAGCGCTCCTGGGAGGCAGCCCAGCTTTTCATTTCATTTTCTTAGTCCAATGTTTGTGGGTAACATTATAACTGCAAACCCTCACGAGACTACAACTCGTCCACTAGGGGCAACCTAGGGGTTTAAAGGCTTATTGCATACGCTAAATGCAATCGAGAGCACCTGCGAAAGTGGTATAGGTAGGATTTTATTTTTGTTATTTTTGTGTTGATATCTCTCTCGTGCTAGCCGACTTCCATACTGCGATCCTCTTGAAAGTCTCTCTCAATTTATCATTCAGGTACTATCTTTCTATAACTTCACATTACTTTCGTTGTCCCATGTGCATTGCATGCCTATATCATTTACATTGAGGACAATGTAGATTTTAGGTTGGGGGTGGGAGATTAGGTTACCTAATCAGTGTTTTCTTGTCTTGAGCAAGAATTGTGAAATTTTTTTTAAAATTTTCTGGACTTTCTAGTGAATTCGAAGTGATTTTTGATGGATATCCTGGATGTAGAATTTCAAGATACGTGATGTTGGAAAGTTATGACTCTTAATTTCAGTATCTGTTAAAATTCACAGTTAAGTTCAAATTGTTAATCCATGATTAGAGTTTTAAACATTGATTGAGTCATGATTTCACAAGACACATCTCGCTTACACATGAGGTTTCAGTTTGATATCGAAGGTTTAACTTGGTAATCACTAAGCATGGAAGGACCCAGCATGAAAATTGCCTGTCATGATCAATTGAAGAAAAAGAAAATACAATTGCCTTTGGAAAGGGGTGGGCGAATAATTTTCACCATAGGTTTGCTCCCTATAGGTGTGGATTTAATTCCCTATGGATGATATATGAAAAAGGTTTAGGTGTACGGTCTTCACCATAGGTTTGCTCCCTATAGGTGAATATTGAACTCCCCCTTCTTTACGTTACCTTTAAATAAAAAAATATAATATATATATAAATAAATCAAAGGCTGAAAGAAAGAAGAAAGAATGATCTATGAGGGACCTTTTAGTTTAGATTTTGGTTGTCCTGAATGCTCTTGTGGTTACCAAAGTTATCATGAAATAGAGAATTGAATATTAATGTTGAAAGTTGGGATACACTCTACACCCATGGAACTCAATGTTTATTATTCTAATTGATGGATTAATATTTGAATTTGATTATGAAATTCACCATGCATGAGAGGCCAGGAGAAATTGATAATCAGCATTCATGAATCTTAAGATTTCTCATATCTGGATTGTTTTTGCAAAATATCACTCGCTTCACAATAATTGCCTCGTAAATCTCAAACTTATTTTTCGCATATTTTGCTCGGGACTAGCAAAATGCTGGTTGGGGTTTGTGTTGAGGGTCAAATATTACATATCAGACCCATCTATTACCTGGATTTACGAGCACAATATTGTTTTTAACGCCCGGTTTTTACTGTGTTGTGATACAGGATATATTTTAAGAGCATGAACGGTGAAAAGTCGCTAAAAAAGCGTGGATTTACGCTCAGAATTCACCAAACCAAGGACGGGACCCCAGGAGGCCAAGATCACTTGATCTACATGCCAGAGATCCGAGAAAACTGAGAAACTGAAGCTCAAGTGGCCTGAAACACGTTCAAAATGCAAGATCACGGGTTTCCCACCATCCATTCGGCACGAAACTTCATACATGGGATAAGGGACACAAATCAACCGTACACGTAAAATTTCAGCCCTCGGGTATTTGGTGGAAGTGGGTCAACGGACAGATCAGCCCATGACTTTCTGATTTGGGGCCCACCTGCTGCTTGGATGGGTCTCATCTTCGGTCCCTACGGGTTAATTGATATGACAAAATGGATGGATGGAACGGATTTCTCGAAAACATCAAAGTGGAACCCACCTTGCATGCGCACGTGTACAGCCCACGCACTCCCGCGCCGCACCGAACCGCCGGAATCGGTCAGCAGCCGCTGAACCCGATTTCGGTTTTTAAAAATATGAGACAGCGTCTCTTCTTACGCAGCAGGGAGTTGCGTTCAGCGCTTGGTGGGCCACAAAAATCATCTAAATTTATGATTCAGTCCGTTCATTGTACTCAGCAGATAAAACCGACCGTACATACGGTGGACTTTCAAAATCCAGTTCGCGTACACGTGGAGACAGTGCCCACAACATCTACGGACGGTAGAATTAAGAGATCAAGTGGGCACGCAGATTTTTCTCCAAGATACCATTTCCGACCGGTTTTCCGAGAAGAATCCAATGGTCGGAATGGATTTCCCGACTGACGTTTATCCTGGGTCCCACCAATCACCAGCGGACGGTCGGCGCGAGCTCTGTTCGCTGACAGGGACCTGCGGTTGATCTTTGTGGGCCACCATCAGGTCTCAACATGCTAATCCGAACGGTCCATCACATTGCCATGGAGTTTCTTATCACTCTCCTGCAGATGGCAGAATTACAAAATATTACGAGGATCGAAATCCAACCGTTCATGCGGAGGATAGACGGTGCTAGGAAAAATCTTGTGGGCCACACCAAACAAAGGAAAAACGGTCACCTCTGACCGGTTTTTAATGTATACCCAATGGACGGAGTGGATTTATCCTTCGACTTCGATCAAGGGTCCACCTCAAGCATCAGCACAGACTATCTAACATCCTACGCATGACTGAGAAAGTCGGATGATCTGGCAAGATGGGCCACCAAACGAGGGACCAAGAATCTAATCCAAGACGTCTAAGAGTAGAAGGGAGGATTTCAACTGTCCCTGTGTGGTCGGATCTCATGGATCGTAAGATCTTCCATCTCGAATCCAAACAAAACGCAAGCGTTTTGCTGCGAAAAAAAAAAAAAAAAAAAAGAAAAACATGGATCACATACACAGTTTCGCTGCGAAACTGAATGGCGGAAATAGAGTTCTCCAATGACTCTGCTGAAGTGCCGACCTCACTGCCTATAAAAGAAAGAGAGGAAGAAAGGAGAAGGATCATCTGGATCAGGGAACAGAGGGAGGAATCGGACGGCTGAGTTTGGAGGCAGCAGCAGGAAGCTTGGAGTTCGGCTGAGACTTGATGGAGCACCAGGAGCAGAGATAGAGTATTTCTATTTTTCTCTGTTTAGTTTCTGAATTAATATTTTTTTTAGATGTTTAGCTTAATCATGCTAGGCTAAACCTCTTAGCTAGGGCTAAGAGGTGAAGCTTGTAGTGGGATGGGAGTTTTAATTTTATGTTTTTTAATTGGTTTTAATTATGAATTTGAATTTGATATTTGTTTTATTAAGAGAATATTTTTAGTCTTTAATGGTCTGTTGTGACTGAAATTACAATGGGTCTGCAATGGCTTTGAGTATTTCCCTTACCTTTCAATGTTTATGACGTCAGGAAGCCCTGTTGTTTACCATCGTCTCCTGGGCATGGTTGGATGTCAGTACCCTTCCTAACCTTCGTAAACATGTTGACTGGTTGGTAATTAGTTTAATTCTGTTGTTTGCTTTGTCTCCTGGGCATAGTTTGGTGATGGAATCCATTCTAATTCATATACCTCTCATCTCTTGAAAACTATATCAACATCAATTCATTTAATTTCCATGATTTGTGATACATGCATAAGATCTCCCTGATCTCTACAAGTGGATCCTCTGAATCCCTAGTTTCCCTTCTCTGAATTTTCTTCTCAGTTTAGATTAATATTTCATCATTATTCACACTTATTCACTCGGTTTTTATTTCATCTTATTCTAGTTCTAGTTCTACTTAGTTTCAGATAACGTACAGGTTTCAGTCCCTGTGGATTCGACCTCGGTCTTACCGAGTTTATTACTACATCACAACCCTATACTTGGGGAGTGAACAGCACCAACTTCATACTAATGAGACAATCTTAACCATCTGATGTTACCAGCTGAATTTGTACAGAGGGTTGTGTTATTTTTACCCGTTCTTATTATTCCTGCCCATTGGATGTGTAGGATCTTTATATTGATGTTACTTTTGGGCTCAGATCTATCCATGATGTGTCTTATGATCTTGATGGTCTGGATTGATGCAAAATTTCGTCAACATCTAAGTTGGTTGTTCGATACAATTTGCCTTTGTCAAAATGATGGTGGACTATCACCACAGTATTGTTCAGCCTAGGAGTCAGGGGTGGCAGTGGTCCGTACCGGGGTCTACGTTGGCCCTAACCCAGCCCTGGGGCTAATTGCACTAAAAGGTCTTGGCCCATAGACCTGGTCTTTTTTTTCTTTTTTTGTTGGAGATTAGATTGTTTAAGATCTTTAATCTTTTTTTTTTTTTTTTTTTTTTTTTTTTTTTTTTTTTTTTTTTTTTTATGGCATTCCCTCTGTCCATGATGCCCTAACATCTAAATGAATAATTCGTCTGAATGGTCTTTCATCATTCAAACATAACTTGCAATCCAAAGTACTTAAACTATGTTGAATGGGAACTTTTCACACATCTTTATTATATTACCCATTCTTCTTGACGATTCAGCCAGCTAGAGCCCAGCCCACAGGGGTGGTAATGAGTAGGGTTGGCCATTGGGTCCGCTAGCCTCACTGCTTCTGAGGTCAGTTGCCATCGGGTCAGCTAGCCAGATTGCTACGCTGAGGTGAGTTTGGGACTAGCTAAATGGGTAACGTGGGCCGGGTCAGGCACATGTGAGAAAATGTGACTCATTTAAGCAAATGGGCTGGCCACATGACCCAAATCCTGCGAAGTATGTATATATGTTTTGTATGGCTACTATTCGGGTGTGGATCGCATAACTTTAGCCTCATATTCCATTATTGAATCAAGAATGATCTACAACACCTGTTTGGTGCAACAGTGCATGAAACACCCAACTTCCTTGGGGCCCACCTATAAACCTTTAAGCTCATGTATGTCTCCTGCAGCCTGAGTTTGGATCAGGATGATATATATATATATATATATATATATATATATATATATATATATATATATATATATATATATATATATATCATCCTTGTGAGTTACTCTTGATTAACGGGTTTGATGAAAATACACATCATAATGATCCTACACAAACTTAGGGTTGGCATTCCACCCCAATGTCTTTTGTGTTGTGTCGTACTTTAGTTGTGGATCTGAATGATTTTTTTACTCCAAAAACTAAATATTGAGGACAAAACCGGATAGATGGGAGTGGAATTTACATATATGTACAATGTGGTGGGCTCCACAGAGACAAGTGTTTTACTCGCTGCTACGTAAAACTAATTGGGGCAAGTCTCTAAAAGATGGAGCGCTGCTAACAAGTTCAATAAAATAAAGTTTGATGTAGATAGAGTTTTGATTGAATAAACTTCGTCCACTTAGATTTATAACATGTAAAATGTATGTATTTCTATTTTCTAGTGCAACTGGGACGAACCATTGATTCGACTGTCCACTTAGCTATCGCCAACTTGGATTGACCTTGACCCTGATATAGCTCTGACCAGATGATCCTGATCATCAAATCAGGAGATAAAAATGGATGGTCAAAAGAAATCTAGGCACCAGAGCACATTCAACATGCTAAAATCAACTGATTTTCACAGTTGGGATCATTTGATAGTGAAAATCTGTGTCATGGGAAATTCATGATGGGTCCCACCATCTGGACCATTTAGATCAAAGATTGGACCGTTGAGATGCTTAGCATATATGAGTTTCACATACGTATGATGATATTCTGTATACAAGTTGCACCATACCATCCATCTACCGAGCCCCAACTTGGTGAAATGTCCATGGCTCAATAGCCAATCTGACGGTTCCATCCTAACCATCTAATTAGTAGCCCAAAAAGAAGGTTACAGTGAAAACAGCACTTGATCGTAGTTCTAAGATTCACAACATAGAAGAAATGACATGCTCGTGGGCCCATGTGCGGAGATGGTTGGATGACTGGACCAATGATTCTGACCATGGATTGTTTTTATCTTACCAAACGGTTAGAAAACATGAATAGTCAACGGTCTATGTTCAATACTACCAACCGATGGTCAGGATCATCCATTCAGTCATTCATCATGTCTTCTTTGGACCATTTCAAATGGTAGTTCTTGGTGTATTGACCATGGGGCTGGAACTTGAGTTCGGTCAATTAGGATTATTGAGACAGTTGGAATTTGCTGGTCTTTAGACCCAGCTTTGTGTTAGGTTGGACAAGGCATGTAAGGTCAACTAGGGTTAACGTTTCTTGTTATTACTTTGTTATTTATATAAGGAAATTTAACAACAAACTACCTTATCAATATATAATTTATATTCCAGAACTTTTTTTTCAGAAAGGTTTTCAAAAAACTACCTCAATATGTAATTTATGTTCCACTGCCCTTATAAAAAGAGATTTATCCGTATAACCACTTTCTAAATAAATGCATGCTTTCAAAATATTTAAAGGAAAATGCCCAAGGTTTATAAATATGGAGAAAAACAGGCCCCTTAAACGTTGACAAACGATCGAAGACGAAGACGATTCCCCCTTTTTAGGGTCATATACCATTGCAAGGAGATAGGCATGTGAAATATTCCATGGGGTCCACCTTTATGTATGTGTGTAATTGACACCTATTTCATATATACATTTCGCCATCTCATTTTAGATACAACTAAAAACAGGTTGGGGCTGTAGAAGTTTGGATCAAATTGATTTTATGCCTTCCATTCATCCATGCATGCGTGACCTTATAGGTTGGATGGCCCTGATAAACATCAGGTGATCCCCAGGAAGTTTCCAACAGTGGGCTTAAAACTTGCCATGGCAGTAGAAGTTCCCGTCAAGCTGATACTGTGGGAGCAGAGTGAGCGCTACCTCCACCAGGACATAGCTAGAGACGGACAGTCCTGTGAAGGGATCTATGGGCCGCCCGTGATGTATTTTTTGGCATGAGCCCAAAAAGGAGATAGATTGAAGACTCGAGTGGAACACCAAAGGAAGCCATGGGGATTGGATTTTTCCTACTGTTGAAACCTTCTTAATGCTCACCATGATGTTTATCTATACCGTTCATTTTTTCAAAACCGAAACAAATACAGATTTCAATTGGACCACACTTGTCACGTTAACAAATTCGGTACCTGAGTAGGCTGTACCTGACTCCGAATCCTAGATCATGAATTATTATTTAGACAACTCACAAACATATATAGTTGCACGGATCGTGCATTAGTCATCCAAATTTTCTTAAATACAATAAACATCATTATAATAGTCTTGGCTCTCATCTAAACAACCACTACATCTCTCTCTCTCTCTCTCTCTCTCTCTCTCTCTCTCTCTCTCTGTCTCTCTCTCTCTTCTCGCTCTCTCGTCTCTCTCTCTCTCTCTCTCTCTCTCTCCTCTGAACAGAGATGAACGTGATGAGGATAAATACTACTCCGAATCCACAGAGCTTCTCTGGACTCCTCTCACAGAGACTTCTCGAATCCACGAGGAAAGAAAGCAGAAAATAGAAATAAATTCTAATAAATTCGAAACTGATTAATTGATCATTAAAAACAAGTTCACAACCCTTTAAATAGGGATACCAAGCAATGAGAAAGAAATTAGAATCAAACTACAACTAAAACTCCTAGAATTCTCGACTTACTATAAATAGTAAACTTACTATTTATAGACGGTCGTGATGTCTACTAGTGCACAAGATTTTCAGCCAAAAATAGTAAGTGCCCTATTTGGCTTCACCAAACCATTCTCCTAATTATTCTAAGCTCTTTTCACGTTGGGTGCAACTCCTAAAGCCCGACGGATGAAGTGTTATAATCAAACTAAAACTTACTATTTATAGTAAAAATGAAATTAAAGCAGGGAAACGACTGCCGATCTAGGGGTTTTCGCAATTTCGGGCATTGAAACCCGGCATAGAGGGGTTGGTTGGCTAAAGTAGCTCGTTCTACCCCAAAATCATATATTTTACGTCAGATAACTCATTCTGGATTGCGAGATACGCCCAATCTAAGGTTCGACGGTCCAGATCACTTCTGTCGTCGACTGGGTCTTTTCTGATCCATCTTGGCTATGAAACTGTCCGTGACCCGCTCTACATCACTCTCTCAATAAATACAAACCTGATGATTAAACCTTTGCCCTCTAAACTTAAATATGCATATTTGGGTTAAGATGATACATATTCAATTGTAATTTCTTCCCACTTGGATAAGAAGTAAGAAAGTAAGTTGATTTCTACTCTCAAAGAGCATAAGATAGCTCTTGGATGAACCATATTAGGCACCTCAAAGGAATCAAACCCCTTTTTATTTATTTATTTATTTATTTAAGGAAAGCATTTGTATTATATTTCATAAGAGCAAAACTGAATGAATAAACTATAGCTTTCATGTCAGCCCAACAACAAAAAGGGGACGGGACGACCTATCGTATGAGAAACTATGTACATCAAACAATGGAGAAATATAAATAAGGGAGGGGTGGGCTATGCTGCTGGTACGAATCATTCCAAACCCAACCTTATCAAGAAAAATCAAGCCCCTTATCTGCCTTGGAAGTGAATCTAAATTGTCATGAAGGATTGACGACTGGGTCCCGTTCTCTTCTCTTGCCAAGCCGTCAGCCAGACCATTTCCTTCACGAAAAATGTGGTTGAAGGAGAAAGTACCGGATTGCTTCAATGCATTGATTCTGTCTACCCACGGTTTCCATTTCCATGGGCACCTTATATCGCCTACAAGAATGTCTTTAGCCAACTTTGAAACCGTTTCAACCATTATCCTATTCAACCCTATATACAAATAAGGGAATGAAACCCCTTATTTGTACTCACCGCATCCACCTCGAAGATAATGCAAAAACATGTAGACAATCACAATGTCGTCTAAATCCAAACATGAAAGGTGTGGTTAAGGTTGAGGTGTTAAAGCTTTTGGATATGGGTATTATCTACCTTGTTTCTGATAGCCAATGAGTGAGTCTAAATTAGGTGGTGCCCCAGAAGTCTGAAATTACCATAATAACAAATACGAACAATAAACTCATGCCAACTAGATTTACCACAGGTTTAAGAATATGTATTAACTACCGGAAGCTCAATATCGTCATTAAGAAAGACCCCTTTCCTTTACCATTCGTTGATCAAATTTTATAAAGGTTAGTGGGTCACTCCTATTATTGCTTACTAGATGGGAACTCAGGTTACAACCAGATAGAGATAGCCATTGAGGACCAAGAAAAGACTACATTTACATGTCCCTTTGGCATTTTCGCTTACCAAAGGACGTAATTTGGATTGTGTAATGCCTCCTTCACATTTCGAAAATTTATGTTGAGTATTTTTTTTTTTTTTGACATGGTGGGACAGTTTCTGGAGGTCTTTCTTGACGACTTCTCCATTTTTGGTTGTTCTTTTAATGAATGCCTTGAGTACACATAAGAATGGTGTGGAGAAGATGTGAAGAAAGGAAGCTTGTGTTGAATTGGAAAAAATGTTACTATGGTTTAAAATGGAATAGTACTTGGATACATCATATCGTCCAATGGAATTGAAGTGGATAAAGTCAAAATTAACTTAATCTTTGACCTACCACTACCTAAGAGCATACGCAATGTGCAATCCATCTTAGGACACATTGGATTTTACTGAAGGTTTATAAAGAACTTTAGCCTAATCACTCGTCCTTTGTGTAACATTCTTCAAAAGGAAACTCCTTTCGAGTGGAGCGAGGAATACTGAAAAGCTTTCACCAAGCTCAAATGTATGTTGACAAGCACCCCTATCATGCAACAACTCGATTGGAGTTTCCCTTTTAAAATCATTTTCGATGCAAGTGATTATGCGATTGGGGCAGTGCTAGGCGAGAGAAAAGGGAAGAAGCCCTATGTTATTTACTATGCGAGTAAAACTCTAAACCCTACCTAGGTAAACTACTTCATTATGGAAAATGAACTCTTAGTCGTCGTAGTACTATGTTCGCTTTGGACATGTTTAAGCCCTACTTGATCGGGTCTAAGATAATAATCTTTACTGACCATGTGACACTGAACTATCTTATTTCTAATAAGGATGCTAAGCCCCATTTATTGAGGAGAATCCTTCTACTCCAAGAGTCTGATTTTGAAATTCGAGACAATGAGTAGAAAATGTAGTGGCTGACCATCTCTCATGGCTCGTTTGATCTGATTTAATAGAAACGAACCTCATCAATGACATGTTCCCTAATGAACAATTCTTTAAACCTTTCCTATTACCTTGGTACGCTGACATTACAAACTATCTTACTATAAGTACAATTCCTACTTATTGGACTGCGCGAGATAAGAAAATTTTTTTCACCAAGGTATACAAATTCTTATAAGATGATCCTGATTTTTTTTAAATATTACCTAGATGATATTATAAGGAGATGTGTTCTTGATCATAAGAAATACAATGTCATCTTCTTTTGGCATTCATATACGTGTGGTGGCTACGTTTTTTGCTAAAAAGACTACCGCGAAAATTTTATAGTACAACCTTTATTGGCCTACATGTTCAAGGATACTAATGAATTTTGTAATGCGTGTTAGCGATATTAGAAACTGAGAGGAATATCCTATTAAAATATGATGCCACTGAATTCTATTTTAATTATTGAAGCATTTGATTGCTGGGGCATCGATTTCATGGGACAATTTCCCCCATCATTTGAAAATCTTTATATTCTTCTTGCTATCGATTATATTTCCAAACGGGTTGAGTCAATTTTGTGTTGGAATAATGATCATCAAATGGTCGTTAAATTTTTGAAAGAAAATATCTTATTTAGGTTCGTAATGCCTTAATCCATTACTAGTGATTAATGATCTCACTTGTGCAATAGGCCATTTAAAACGTTAGTAAAGAAATATGGTATTATGCATAAAGTGCGTACCCCTATCACTCACAAACGAGCAGCCAAGATGAAATATCAAATAGGGAGATTAAATATATTTTGGAGTAAATGTTGAACCTAGATCACAAGGATTAGTCACTTTAACTAACCGATGCACTGTGGGCTTAACTTATGGCATATAAACCTCTATTGGTATGTCACCGTATAAAGTTATTTATGGGAAGATTTGTCACTTGCTTGCGGAGTTAGAGCATAAGGCATATTAGGATATAAAGACTTTCAATTTCAATGTTAACAAAGTTGGCTCGCTATGTAAATTTTAATTGAACGAACTTGAATAAATCCAAAACGAGACTTACCAAAACTCTCATATATATAAGGATAGGATGAAGGTGTTCCATGACAAAAATATCTTTAAGAAAAATTTCGAACCACATCAGAAAGTCCTTTTATATAATTCGAGACTTCATTTTCTTCTCTCTTTTTTTCCCCGAAAAATTGAGATCTCATTGAACTGACCCCTTTATAGTTAAAATGATTTAGCCTTATGCGGTTGTTGAGATAGAGAATACAACGAACTACAACATCTTTAAAGTGAACGGTTTAACGTCTTAAGGTATTTGCAGAGAACTTTGCTTCAGATGACATGTCCATTCCTGTGAAAGATTCTGTTTACCAAGACTGGCCTTCTACTTTGATGGAGGTCCTTCTCGCTATTTACTGCTTTCCTATGTTAGGTTAGAGTAGTTTAGGCTTATTTTTGTTTGTTTGTTTTAGTTTGTTTGGCGACTTGGAAAATCCTCTTAGTTGATGGCAAATTCACGCATTCACTTTGAACCTTCTTAGGTACTCTCTCTTACTTTTTTTTTTTGTCTCATGTTATGATGCATTGCATTTTTTTAATATATTTTTTTTATTTTACATTGAGGTCAATGTACATTTTAGGTTGGGGGTGAGATTCCTATGAATTATTAGTACCTTTGCAGTTTTTAAGCAAATTCTTGGAAATATTTTTGAAAATTTTTCATTTTTTAAATTTCAAAACTCTTTTTGAGGACCGATTTTCTATGTACCTAAGTGTGTTTAGGTATGGGATGATGAGATGCAATATAATTTGATTGTAGAAAGCCCAGAGTCCAGTTGATTAGTAGATTTTTGAACGAGTTCCTTTAATGAATTAGTTAATAAAAAGATTTAAACATCAATTGAGTCTGGTTCACAATTCATATATGACTGATAATCCTTAAGACAAAACTTGAATCCATAATGCTTTGTTTAATTATTACTTAAAAGTGTTAAGAACCAAGCCTGAAGTCTTTATCTACCCTGTTATAAAAAGAAGAGAAGTGTAAAAAGGAAAGGAAACCGACTAAAAAGAAATAGCGGAATCAAAAAGGGTTACCTATTGCATGTGCTTAAAAAAAGTAAAAGGAAGACGTCAGTGTAACAGTCATCGATGAAAAATCAAAATGTGAAAAAATAAATAGTAAGTGAACTAGGTTCAGAATCAGTGACTTGTGTTAATCTGACTGCTTATGGGTAGTTGTCATAGTTATGGTAGAAGGCTGAATTTTATTGATGATGAATTACAATTCATAAGTGCTCTAAGAACTTAGATGTTTGAATGCATTCTATTAGTCAATTAATGAATGGGAACTTCATTTAATTGTTTGCTGGTCATAGCAGGATATAGAATGACAACATCTTATTCTTGTGTCTCTGAACTTGATCATACATATCCCTTAAACTATACAAAATATTGATACTCTTAAAGACATTTGGAGTTTTGGATTTAGATTTAGTTTTCGCATGTTTTGCTCAAGATTACCAAAATGTTGGGGAGGTGTGTCAAATGTGAAATATTTCATTATTTACCCACACTTGTGTATTGGTTTTATATGCATAGATGTATGAAGTTGATCTAATTACATTCATTTTACTATGTGAGGTGATTTAGAGAACTAAGACGAAAATGTGATTAAAGTAATGATTTAAAGCTTAAGAAATAATCAAGTAGAGGATTGGATGTTTAGAAGATAATATTGAAGAATTCAAATATCAAAGATCCAAGAAAACCAAGTCTTGAAGAGGGAAAAAAGTATGGAAAATCAAATCGTCAAATAACAGAAATAACAAGCTGTTCGGTCGAACCGAAGGCAGGTTCGGTCCGACCAAAAGTACCAAAAATACTCCAACAACAAACAATGGATTTTAAGTCAAATTCGACACGATCGAAGGACTATTCGGTCTAACCGAATTGATGTTTGTTACGATGAAAAGGTGGTTCGGCTCGATCGAAAAAAGATAGAGAGTTTAGTGAAGAATTTAGAGAAATTCAGCTCTAATTGAAGAAATGTTTAGCTGGCTTTAATACGACCAAATGTGCTCATTGGTGAGACCGAAGCGTAACAAAAGTATGTGATTTTGAAGTCGGTTCAAAGTCGGTACGCGATTTTTCTATTTAAAAGAGTGTTTTAGGTCATGTTAAACATGAATTAGAGCTAGAGAGAGAGAGAGAGAGAGAGAGAGAGAGAGAGAGAGAGAGAGAGAGAGAGAGAGAGAGAGAGGGTGGAGCTTCCAAGTAGCCATTTTCTTTCATAATCTTTCAGTTCTAGTTTATTTTTAATGTTTTTGTTAAAGTTTAGCTTAAATATGACAATTGTCAGTTTAATCCTTTAGATAGGGCTAAGAGATGGAGCTTTTAATTGTTTTTAATGTTCTAGTTTACTTTGATTGAAGTTTAACGGTTTGAATGTTAAATAATTTATTAATTTTAGTTTTAATAAATTTCTAGTTTTAGTTTACTTTGATCCATTGTCGACTCTGGACACTTTGGATGCTTGAGAATAATAAGATTATTTGCTTATATATTTTTAAGGGAATTGATCTATAAAATTTATTGATTTTTCGTAGACTACACTAAAGGCACAAAAATATAGGGTAAATTGAAATCTGTCATAGAATAGGTGCCTCGATTTAATATTTGTACTTATTATAAATTTGTACTTGTTAGAAATATATCTTATGATAAGTATATAATAAGTGTAAGGAATTCGAATGTAGAACTAAATAAATTACCTATTCATATTTCTACACAAAATATATGTATGAGGGCCCACACAAGCGGTGGAGCATGTGGTTTAATTCGAAGCAAAGCAAGAAGAACCTGAACGATAGATACTTTGGATTCCTTGCGATTAATAACTCGGTGCTTCAAGTAGGAATTGAATCAATTAAAGTTCATATTTGTTTTGGTTTGTGAATTTTGAATCAACCGCTCTATTATCCGACTGGATAGGATAGGATTTTGATTCCATTTATGTCATCTAATTGAATCCAGTAAATTAAGCATTAAGAATGGCTAGAAGTGGATCCTTGGTACTCTAGTGTTTTATTTTATTAATTTTTTCTTTACAATTCTTAGAATTCTATTATTATTTTCCTCTAATTCAAATTTCATAATTAGTTCTAGTTTGAATTATAGTTCTAAAGTGTTTTGAGAACGTACTAATATAAATCCTTGAGGATTCGATCTCAGTCTCACCAAGTTAAAACTACATCAAAGTCCTGCACTTGGAGTTATCATCCTTCTAGATCGATCAAAATGTGAGTGTCAATCGAAGTGAAAACTTTCCTCAAGATTACACATCTATCATTACAGTCAAATATAGTTACAAATATAACATTAACTTTACATGCGAATCTTAATTAATGCATGAATGTATGAATAGTGTACATCAGTCTAGGGATGCACATCTAACTGGTAGTGTAAGTAAAACCCACATGTAAATTCAATACCAAAATGACTCGTCATCCACAATGGACAATTATCAACATTATAACCCGTCATTATAAAGGATATACAACCACATCATGACCTGACATCTCAAAAGAGATAATTCATTGATATTGTGACCCGGCATCACAAACGACATACATTAATATCACGACTCGACAAAAAAAATAAAATTGACAAATCATCGGCATTATTTAGCATTCATAAAGGACAAAAATCATCAACGTCATTGGATAAAAGTACCATGAATGCATGATTAGCTAACATTTTATTAATTCGGTTTACAAAGTAACCAATTATGGAAAACTTTTATGCGTAGTGGCCTTATATGTCACTATACCATGAAAGATTAGATAATCAATATAAATACAAGTCCGTTCATGGACACTAAACAAATGGCTCGTCACCCGTACCACTTAGGCACCAAAACACGTCATAAGTTGACATAAAATAAGAGCTCGTCACCCATACCACCTAGGGCATTAAATAAGTCACAATGTGTCATGCTATTAAGTCCATAACAATATTAACCAACTAAGTTTCAATGTATAATCCAATAAAGTGTGTTCTCTATCAAAACAACACATAATTTTTTAAAAATAGTTTTCCATACATCTTTCACATGGATGAACAATAAACATATGTTAATTCAATGTAAATTCTAAATTTTTTCATGAATAAAATTTAAACATATTATGATTCATATTAACATGTAAAAGAACATTTTGACATGTAATCTAATCATGTTATATAAGAAAATATATAAGAGTAACAATTTCAACAAAACTATGATTATTCTATTAAATTTGGCGGAAAGTTTGAAGGAAAGTTTTCACCTCTTGAGTTGGATCACCTTCTAACATTGTTAGAATCACATGTATGCTCTTTAAGACCAAGCTCTTATATAAATTACACAATTTGTACAGTTAGATTGACATATTACACACTTTGTTTGGTTTAAATCAAAACCTAGGGTTTCGATCACATTTACACCCACATCTTTAATCAAAGACAAGGAGTGGAGCGAATAGTGCTGAGGTTGAGGGGGAGAGTTTTAATGAGGACCTTCTGGGGAGTATAGAAATTTGAGCTTTTTTTTCTACATATATTCTTGCTACTGCATCGATTGTTACCACTATGTCTACTACTATTGGTACATTTAAGGGTCTATCAAATATATATGTTAATCACGCATCTTGCTTTTGAATTTTCTCCTTTGGGCCTCGAATCATTAATTTTGTCGTAATTGATCATATCACGAGTTACGAAGGTAACTCCCTATTATACACAGCCTTTTTACATTGTCTTAAGATGACTGATGGGTACTAATTCCACCATTTCTGAAAAATGACTTTATCAAGTAAATTCTTTCATGAAATTTTCTTTTGTATTGCATGTTCTTTTATTTCTTAATAGATTATTATCTATAACATTCTAGATTTTCATGGCCAGAGTTTATACTCTTGTTCGAGAAAAACTGAGTGTTAATAATTAAATGAATTGAATGCTTTAAAAATCGCACATTATTATTATTTTTTCATTTAAATCACATCCATTTACATTTATCAAAGTAAATCATTCACGAGAATAAAATTGACTGTATTTATTATTTCATTTAAAAGTAAAAGAATTCAATAAATCATCAAATGCCCTCTTAATGAGAACTTATTACATTATCGAGTTTGCAATGAAAATATAAAACTAAATCATAAAACTATTTTCTTATTCATTCAGTATAATCTTTCATAGGGAGATGATCCTCTGGGTCTTCAATCTGTACATTGCTTGCATCATCTGTACGGTTAGAGAGGGTTAATACCCTACTTATAGTGATGGTTATCCTTTAAGATCAACAATAATTCAAGGGATTTATAAAAGTAATGTAAGGGTTCTGATACGTCACGTACTCCACCACTACGAGGGGTATCATCATGCGCAAATAATCTAAATGAATGTATGCCTAGCAAAGTGTGTGTGACTCATCATATGTAGTGATCATGATTATAATGTGAAAAGTGGTTCAAAATATCTGACTCGCTCGGTATTCTCACACTACGAAATTCGCCGGTGTGTCCAATGTTAACGTGGATTTATGCGAGCATCTCAAGGAGACATAACAACACGATTGAGAGATTTACATAACACGATGTGTTTATGGAGTGACTATTTGCGACATCCAATCCTGAGAAGTGATGTAACACGCATAACGATTTACTTACATCGATTGTGCATCACGCTAACCAACCCATGAAATAACGTGCCGACCAAGAGGACTGCTACCTGTAACGCATTATGTCCACGATGAATATTAAGTCACTAATTGTGATACCTTTAACACATTACTTGCATTGATAGAAAGATAATTTAGATTACGAGGGTTTTGAAATACCAAAACACATGCCCAAGCCATAAAGGTAAATAACACAAGGCTAACAAAATAAAGAAGATAGTAGGAATGGCTAACTCAACAAAGAGGAGAGTGTCAATGGCTAACTCAACAAAAAGGAGAGTAACAATAGCTAACTCGACAAAGACGAGAGTAACAATGACCAACTCAACAAAGAGGAGAGTGGCAATGGCAAACCCAAATAAGAGAAGAGTAGCAAGGGCTAACTTAACAAAATTAGTAAAGGCAAGGGCAACGCTTGTATCCATCGTCTTATAAAAGAAATGAAGGTCACTTATAATTATATCATACCAAAATTTTCAAGGATAAATAATTGTTGGTAGTAAATTAACAACTGTAAGGAGAGAATCATAATATCATGAAAGCATGTAAAAGGTAAGATAATTTGCATAAACTTAAATTAATGCAAGCTTAAAGGAAAAACCCTCACCTCTAAAGTCGAATCGCTTTTCAAGATTGTTAGAACTTGAAGTGTACGGCGTATAGTCAGATTCTATCATGTTTTACATAATCCTTATGGTTAGATTTCAACATTACATGGTTAAGATTAAAGGCTAGGTTTTTAGGGATTTTGATTCCCTAATTTACGTACAAAAATATGAATCTATGTCAGGTACTTGGACTTGAAATTATATCTAAGAATTAACTTGCCTTACTTCGACACCAATTTCCTGTCACAAATCTGGAGTTTCAATAATTTCTTTGCTTAGTCGACTTAGTTTGACTTGGATAGAATGAAACCTACCAACATGGCTTTAAATTTAAGTTGGATAGAATCTATCATTAATTGAAGATTACAGGAGGGCAATATGAGCAATTGTATTACCTCTGAAGATGTTTGAAGTTGTCTTGACTCGACAAAACTAGATGTGACTCGCTCGTGGACTCTCGCTTGTCGACTCACTCTTGTAACCTGGCAAGTCACCGCACAACGCACAACCTCTCTCTCTCTCTCTCTCTCTCTCTCTCTACTGGACGTCTGCTGTTGGTAGGGAGGGATTTTGTATAAATTTTAGAGTCTCCAGATTGTTCTTTGAGTAACCATGAAGTGTCAGGTAACATAGTGCGCGAAAATGAGTTGTGTAGGTGGGATGTTCGTTGTTTCCATAATCCGATTCTCCTAGATCTCCTCCTTCCACTTTTCAAAGATTATATTATGTCTGGATTAGCCGTCAGATGAATGAACTTATATCTTGGAATGGAGTAGTTTCTCATGACCCAGGATAATTCTTCAAACAAGGAAGATGAACCCTTCTTTAATGGCGGATTTGGTTCTCACCCTTCATCATTCAAACCAACTCTCCTGGAAGGTTCAGATTGATCAACTGATGCTCCTTGGAAAATTCTTGTGCGGCTCGGTTCAGTTGGGATTAGTTGTAGAGAGCTTGTTCAAACCAAGTTTAATGTTGTCTTTGCGTGGGGGTTCAGATTCCGTTGCTCCTTGCGGACGTGGGAAAACACAGTTTTGAATGTTGTGCGTTGCATGGTTTATAGTGGATGGAAGGTGCCTAGAGGGACGGCCATGATTATCTTATTACAAGGTCTAAATAGCATGGATTTCATTGAGAATTCCAGGTTTGGTTCGGCACTCACAAGAGCGGAAATAGGAAGTTTCCAATTTGAAAACTCCAAGGATTCCAGGCATTGTTACAACTTGTGCAAGTTACACCCAGTTCCGATTTGGTTGTATGAAATAAGTGGGGTCTACTATGATGGATTTTTTGGGCAATCCATTCTACTCATTAGCCTAGTCAGGTCATGTTGGCCCATGAGCCCAAATATGAAGCAGATCCGAGCTTTAGATAAGCTTATCTTGGAAATTTTCATAGCGGGTGCCAAAATGGACTTGATATTAATTAACGGTCCATGTTGAATGATCTGGGCCTAATTTTGGGTGAAATGTGTAGTTAAGATAGGTAAGGGTTAGAAAAAATTTGGTGGTTGATTCATGGTGGGAAAAGTCTAAATCTAAAACATCACCTTTTGCGTCAAAAAGAAGGAACGGACTTCAGCGTTCAACGGTTTAGGATCATAAATCGGGGTCTAAATTTTGTATGATATCATAGTCATGTGAGGCCAAGGTGTGGTCCAAGTTTGAGTTTCGATGGACAGCACAAAGTGGTTAAATCTGAAGATCTAGATTTATATAGATTTGGTAAGCCTCAAAAGAATAACTTTGTGCCTAAGTAAAAGCCAACTAAAGTGGGGTCTTCATATTTTACACTTGGTCCATATGATGGCCAATTCAAGTCGTTCATATAGAGGAAATATCCTACTACAACTACATATGAGCTTTCCTTACTAGATAGACACCAAAATAAACGGTTAAGGACTGATTTGACAATTTGGCCACTTTTACTATGATCGAAGGGCTGAAATTCGATGTGTATGGTTAATTTATGATACATATGCATGATAAAAAATTTCACATCAAACGGAACTATGTGATCTAGAATTCAATGGTCTAGGTTAATGGCATTTTCGTAATTATTGTTGATATGAGAGTTTTGGGAAATCTAATGGTTCTACATGGTTATAGATATGTTTCTAAGTAATTCTTACAAAATGACTTATATCTAAATAATTATGAATAAAGAGTCATTCACCAAATTAATTAGGGGATGTACATATATCAAACCACACAATGGATGGTTAGATAACATGTTGAAAATAAGAAAACTTGATGGTTAGTAATCTAGTCATGTATGTAGGTGGGTGTATAGTTAGTTTTGTAAATAGATGATCGCAAGTGGGTTCACTTGGACATATGATGATCTTGTCTTAAAATCAATGGTCGGATGGCTTGATCTATAGATGAAGATTATTCTCAACGGTGAGATTCATGTTGGAGAATAGATGTAAGGTCAGAATAGCTACATTGGTATCGTACATATGTATATATTAAATTAAATTTCATAGTAACACTCGAGAACTTTTAATACTCGGGTATTGAAAAGTTCGGGGTATTATAATTTCTGAAAAATGACTTTACCAAGTAAGTTATTTCATGAAAATTTCTTTTGTATTGCATGTTCTTTTATTTCTTAATAGATTATTATCAGTGAGTTCTCTCATTAAGTAATTTAATTGTTATATTATGTTATTTCCTACTCATTATGTTACAGGGTATCTGTAGACCCATTAAACGATTAGTGGTAGATGTGAGGGTCAAGGGCTTTACTTTTTGGACCTAACGAATATCTTACTATGTTCATTATTAAGGCCACATTTACCAAAGAGAGGATTCAACTATGACACACCCTCATGGGTTATGTGTCATTCGGGTCATTGTATTTTTTTCCTCATAAAATTCTCATAAACTTTAATCTTCAATACGAAACTTCTGTATTTTCTAGGCAATTTTGAACAATTTATCTATAAGGATCTACCATCTTTGTTATTAATTGGATAGCACTACTTTATTTCTTTTATTGATGGTTATACTCATTTTATTTGAGTATTTCTTATGAGAAGTGGAAGTGAAGCCTTATGATTGTACACATATTCATTGAATTAATAAAAAATAAATTTGATATTAAGGTTAAATTTTTGTCACTCCAATAATGCCTAAGAATACATAAATCAAGACTTGAGAACTTTTTTAACCACCTAGGAATTCATTTTTAAACCTTTTGTTCAGTAGCAAAATGAATAAATAGGCACTTATTAGAACTAACTCATTCTTTTATGATCAGCATAGGTGTTCTTTGATCATATTAGGTTATTGCCATCCTTACTGCACCCCTATTCACTATTCTGCCTAGAGTGTTTGGATGTGTTTGTTTTGTACACCAATAAGGTCATCACTACGATAAATTAGAACCCTTGTTCGTCAAGTGTATGTTTTCGGGGTAATATTTCACTACTCAGAAAGGTTATAAATATTTATCCTAAGGCTAGACAAAAATCCCGCCGTGTCAAAAGATGTCATATTTTTAGAATAAGCTATTCTTTGATTCCTAAACTACTAGCAAGCTCAATTTTTCTCTTTTGATTGTATGTGACCCCTCATGCTAGAATCAACAGGGTCAACCCAAACACAATTGGCATAACATGAGTTTGGGTTTGGTTAGGTTGGAAAACTCCAGGCCTATTTGAAATCAAGTACGGTTTGGGTTGGCAAATTCAGATCGGTTTAGGTCAGGTTGGACACAATCAAATATATTTGTAGGGCTGTCAATCACACTCTGACCTTATGTATCCAATGGACCCAACCTGATTTTTGTTAGGGAAAAATAGTACAAGTCTAGAGACTCGGCTATGGAATGGACCAACTCTACTGACACGGCCCGGGCTCCCGAGGTAACAATCCTGACCGAGGCACGCATGCCCAAATCCTAAAGGAGAGACTTAGCTCGGCCTTCAAGGAACCAATCCCGTCCGAGACTTACAAAGTCCTGAGCCAAAAGGCAAGGAATTTGCAGAAAGATCTTGGCATTAAACAGAGGTGCACGAAGTTGGCTTGACAAACGAGGCAGCAACATCCAAATAGGCCAACTAAGGCCCAATGCTCAGTAGCCACATGACTGACCATAAAATCGACCTATCCTTGGGTCAGTTATAGAGTCAGCTATTGGATTAGGAAGGCGTGCTGATTATGGATTGGTCTCGTCTCATTCGACAGAAGGAAAGTATCTCAACCTTTTATACCCAGTTGAAACTTGCTTATCAATAGAGTCAGCCAGGCCTGATTCAATCGGTAAAATCTACCAAGAAACGAAGAAACGGTGTAAAGTGAAACATTATCTCGAAAATTCAGTAAGAAGATCCCCAATCCCGATGATCTCGGGATTGGCTGGAGTCCTAAATTGGATTGACATTGAATCTCTGAAATATCACGAAAGAATCCTGGCACAATGGGATCCTCCCCCTCCTATAAATATAAGAGACTTCAAGGGTAAAAGGTACACAAAAAACTCTCTCTAAAACTCTTCAATACGATCCTAACCCTGACTTTGGCATTAGAGGGTCCTCGGCTCTAGCCAAGGTCTCCATTGTCTTCTTCCTGTGCAGGTAAAGGATCCGAGGAGGACGTACCAGATTTTTGCCGTCTGTGGGAAACAATACAAAAAATCGTTCTCTCCAAGTACTGAGTAATCTCCAATGGCAAAAACAAGGAGAATCATCCAGAACGAGCCTAATGTGGTCCCTGTCACTGGACCACCGGCGACAGAAGGCCCGTCGGGTATGAATAGAGCCCAAGGGGCCCAGAACCGACTCGATAATCGACAAGGTTCTGCGGCTCGTCCAACAACCTCTGTTTCGACCAGGCACACTCAATGGAATCGAGGAATCGAACGGTTAGATAGGGCGGTCCAGGAACTCAAGACCGATATGAACTACATGAAGCAAATGCTGAAACAGATCCATCGCCAGCAGGTTCAACCGCCCCAGAAGGATGATGGTTGGGCAAATGCCCCATGACAATTCGTCGATCCTCAGCCTGTCGCTCCACGATCTGTTCCTCAGCAAAGCCAACACCAGGGTCCGGCTGAGCCTGCACCCTCTCATATTTCCATGACCAGTCCGCTGCCTGCCACCGATCTTCGACACGAAATAGATCGGAGAAGGCACAGCAGGCCCCCGGTCGAGGGTACGGCTGACAGCGACTAACCTTGGAAAGCTGACCTTTAGGACCTACAGAAAGAAGTGCTGGAGGAGATCGCAGATATGAAGCAAAACTGTAATATAAATCAGACAAGGCCCGAGGTGAAGACATCCCCGTTCACAGAAGATATTATGCATGCTCGGCTATCGGAACGATTCCGCCTTCCTCAAATCACGCCCTTCACCGGCAAAACTGATCCAACCAAGCACATCGAGTCCTTTGGGACCTATATAGAATTGCACGATGCCTCGGACATCGTGATGTGTCGGACCTTCTCCCTCACTTTAGCCGACGTAGCTTGGCTTTAGTTCAAATAGTTAAAGCCAAAGTCCATTAGCTCGTTTACTGAGCTCAGCGACGGTTTCCTCGCCAATTTTATTGGTGGGAAGAAAAAGTTAAAGCCATATACGTACTTGAACAATATAATTCAAAAAGAGGGAGAGCTACTTAAGGAATATATCAAGCGCTTTAACTTCGAGTCGCTCCAAGTCCGGAAACATTTGGATGAGACAACCCTCAACTCGATCATGCAAGGCGTCAGAGATATGCCGTTTCTTGCATCCTTGGACAAGAACCTGCCTACTACTCTGACTGATTTCATAGCTTGATTGGATAAATATGCGGACGCCGAAGAAAACCGAATCCTGCGCAAGGCCGCTCAAAACGCAAAAACCCCGGCCAAAGAGTCAGTAAAAGAGGAAGTTTACTCGGCTAGTGGTAAGAAGCGTAAGAATGATCGATCCTGCAACGAACGTAGGTCGGGTAAGTAGTCTGACCACAAATTCTCGACGTATACTCCACTCAATAAGCCACAGGAACAGGTATTGATGGAAAACAAGGGCCAAAGATTTGTCAATTGGACATATAGACGCCATAGTAATCCGAATCGACGGAATAAGAGTAAGTATTGCCATTATCATCGCGATCATGGGCACAATACAAGTGATTGTTATAACCTGAAATAGAAAATTGAGAGGCTCATCCAAGAAGGTCATCTCAGAGAGCATATCGACCAAAGAATCAGGACGACGGAAGAACGCCCAGGTGACAATCGACCTATGGAAGAAATCCGAACCATTGTCGGTGGTCCTCGAGGCAGAGGCGACTCGAATAATGCTCGAAAAAATCACACAAGGAGCATCTGTTGGCCTGAGTCCGAGATCTTGATTTTAGCTAGGCCTTCAAAAGAGAGAAAAATGGAAAAGTACTACGTGTTGTTTATTGACGAAGATGCTCAGGACATTCATCACCCACATGATGACGCCTTAATCGACACCCTCATTACAGCAAACCGCAAAGTTTTTCGTATTCTCATCGATACAGGATCGTCTGCAGATGTATTATTCGTTCAAGCATTCGATAAAATGGGCATCAAACGATCGACATTACGGCCAGTCCGAACCCCATTGATCGGATTCTCGGGTGGACAAATCCTTCCTAAAGGAGTCATCTCACTGCCACTCACTGCCGAAAATTTTCCGCATCAGGCGATGGTTATGGCTGACTTTCTGATAGTCAATAATCAACCATCAGTTTACAACACCATCCTCGGTCGACCCTCCCTATTCTTCTCCGAGCTGTACTGTCAATGTACCACCTCTACGCGAAATTCCCTACTGAGTCAGGAGTAGGAGTCATCAAGGGCAACTAACGGGACGCAAGGCGCTGCTATCAGTCGAGGTAACCACGATTAAATCACTGGACCGTCGAGCCAAGACTCTCGAGCACGGTCAACCGGTAGAGGACCTCATTCTACTACCTCTGGTCGAGACAGACGAGTCCAAAACTGTTCTGATTGGCTCATCTCTGCAGTCGCCTGTGAAAGATAAGTTGGTATCTCTACTCTGACGGTACGCCAACATATTAGCGTGGAGCCATGAAGACATGCCCGGGATCAATCCTTCGGTAATTACTCATCGCCTCAATATTGACCTACCGACCGATTCGACAGAAGACGACCTCTCGACCTTGAAAGGTACGTCATCATCGAAGAAGAGGTCGACAAGCTCCTTAAGGCTAAATTCATCGAGGAGATATACTATCCGGAATGGGTAGCTAATGTCGTACTCGTTAAAAAAGCCAACAGGAAGTGGCGAGTTTGTATTGATTATACCAACTTAAACAAAGTCTGCCCAAAGGACAGCTTTCCTCGATCTTCCAAGGATTGATCAGTTGGTAGACAGCACGCCCGGACATGAACTTCTTAGTTTTATGGATGCTTACTCTAGGTACAATCAAATTGTAATGCATTAATCAGATAAATCTAAGACTACCTTTGTCACAGACAAAGGTCTTTACTGTTACCGTGTGATGCCATTTGGCCTAAAAAATACAGGAGCAACCTACCAGCGGTTAGTGAACAAAATGTTTGCTCGGCAAATCGGCTGAACCATGGAATTGTACATCGACGATATGCTCGTCAAAAGTATTCGGGTTGTCGATCATATTATTGACTTAGAAGAAATGTTCCTTATACTTTGCAAATATCAGATGAAGTTGAACCCGAGCAAATGTTCCTTTTGAGTAAGCTCGGGTAAATTTCTCGGATTCCTAGTCAGCCAGCAAGGGATCGAGGGAAATTTGGAGAAAATCAAGGCGTTGCTTGACATAGAATCCCTGAGAACGATTAAAGATATACATGACTGACTAGACGGGTAGCTGCACTCAACCGCTTCCTTTCCCGAGCTACCAATAAATGCCTCTCATTCTTCAAACAATTGAAAGTACGACAAATGGTAGATTGGATGGAAGAGTGCGAAGCAGCATTCCAGCAGTTGAAGTCATATCTCGGATCTCCTCCTCTCTTATCAAAGCCCGAGCCTAGGGAAGCCTTGCTGTTATATATGGCGGTCTCCGTCGCAGCCATAAGCTCGGCCTTGATACGTGAGCATGAAGGGAAGCAATTACCGGCGTATTATGTCAGAAAAGCACTGCTCCCAGAAGAAACCCGATATCCACCTTTGGAGAAAGTGGTCATAGTATTAGTTTTGTCTTCACGATGACTACGACCATACTTTCAAGCACACTCCATCATCGTCGTAACTGACCTCCCATTGCGTCAGATTCTCTAGAATGCAGAAGCTTCCGGCCGCCTAACGAAGTGGGCAATTAAGCTCAGTGAATTTTATATTCAATACAAGGCGACGGTAGCAATTAAAGGAAAGGATGTGGCCGACTTCATAGCTGAAGTTACCCCACAAACCGATCCACCTACCGAGCTTGTAAATGAGTCAGCCAATCAGCCAATGACTGCAGCTCCCGACACATCGCCCGACCCACCCCACTGGCAGATTTACGTGGACGACTCATCCAAATCTAAGGCAAGCGGGGTAGGAGTCGTCTTGGAAACTCCCAATCAAACTTACATGCAATATGCCTTAAGACTTGAATTTCAAGCCTCGAACAATACAGCAGAATACGAAGTCATATTGTTCGGCCTTCGGCTAGCAGTCAGTCGGGGTGTTACTCATCTCAACGTATTCAATGACTCACAGTTGGTCGTCAATCAGGTTACTAGCATGTATCAAACACATAAAGAGCAGCTGAAAGCCTACATGAAGAAAGTCAAAGAGTTGATAGACGGTTTTCGACAATGTACTGTCATTCGGATCCCCTGAACGCAAAATGTTAAAGCTGACCTATTGGCAAAACTTGCCTCTACCGATGAAGACGATATACGCAGGTCCGTTCTAATTGAGTATGTCGCTAAACTGAGCATCGACGACCTGCCTAGCTCGACCGTGCACTCGATCGATTTGGAACCTACTCGGCTTGACCCGATCGTCTAATATCTCGACAATGGAAAGTTGCCTGAGGATCGCGCCGAGGCCGACAGCTGAAAATCTGATCTTCCCGTTATACCATACTCAACGGTGTACTATATAAGAAAGGGTTTTTCGCTCCTTTGCTACGCTGCCTAAGACACGACGAGGCTAACTATGTACTGTGGGAAATTCACGAAGGGATTTGCGAAAATCACTCGGGCGGATGATCGCTTGCGCACAAGATCTTGCAGCGAGGGTATTACTGGCCGACCATTCAGCACGACGCTCGCGAACTCGTCTAAAGTTGCGACAATGCCAACGATTCGCGATCATTCCAAGACAGCCACCCGGGAAACTGACCCCTATGGCCGGTCCTTGGCCCTTCGCGCAGTGGGGGATGGACATCATCAGATCGTTCTGTATGGGGAAAGGCTAGTCCAAATTTACCGCTGTCACGGTGGATTACTTCATTAAGTGGGCCGAAGCCGAACATTGGCCAGGATAACTGAACAAAAGATCAAAGATTTTGTTTGAAAAAATATCATCTGCCGATTCGAGATACTTCGGACCATTGTTACTGACAATGAGAAGCAGTTTGACAACAAGCAATACTGAGGGATGTGCGACAATCTCGAAATAAGGAATGTCTACTCATCTCCCCATCATCCTCAGATGAATGGACAGGTCGAGGTAGTCAACAAGATCATTAAACAGCATCTCCGAACCAAACTCGACCGAGCTAAAGGATCGTGGGCTGGAAAACTTCTTAAAATACTATGTGCTTACCGAACTACCGCTCGAACGGCCATGGGAGAGACTCCTTTCTCCCTTACATATGGATCAGAAGCCATCACTCCGGTCGATATCAGAATGCCTTCTTCTCGAGTCAGTTCGTTTAACGAACGAGACAACGAAGAACTGTTGGCTCTCGGACTCGACCTCTTAGAGGAACAAAGGGAAAGGGTTCAACTACGAATGACAGCTCGGCAACAATAAGTATCTCGGTTCTACAATGCCCGAGTCAAGGTTAGACGATTCCGAGTTGGGGACATGGTCCTCCGAAAAATGTTCCTAAACACAAAGGAAGTTAGTGCGGGCACATTGGGACCCAATTGGGAAAGACCCTATGCTATCTCGAGCACCGTCCGACCTGGAACTTATCGGTTGGAAGATCTAACTGGCCAATTACTCCCCCATCCGTGGAACGCCAAACATCTAAAAATCTATTATCCCTAAGTCGGTCGTTGAGTGACTGGTTAAATTCTATTATCAGACTAGCAAAAAATGGAATGCATGTAAATTGAGTCAAATGAATGTGAAAATCAAATATATCCATTCATCAGTATGATTTTTATATCGAATTACATTAGTTCTCACTTTGGACTTACATTAACAAAGTGACAAGGAAAGACGCAAAAAAGAAAGTCAGCTGAGATAAGCGACGTTCCCCCCCTCCGATTGCAGATGCTCTCGAGTCCAGCTTGAAGCTTGATGTGCTTGAAGTGCTTGAAGCTTTGTAATCCAAAATTAGCTTCAAGATTCACTATGAGCTAACTTAGGAGGTGGCTCGGATTCAGCTACTGCCGCCATTCAGAGTAACCACTGGCGTTGCCTCAGAAGCAGCCTCGGAAGTAATCTCAAGATCATCCACTACCGTACCAGACGACCTAGCTGCCCCGACATCCGGATCGTTGGATCCAGAGCCACTCTCGTCGAATCCCGAGAGATCAAGTTCGGGGAAGGACAACTTCATTAGGTCCATGCACTTAGCATAGCCATCCTGATACAAGCAATCCCGCTCGTCCAAATACTCACGGGATTCTAGATAGGCCTCTACGGCCTGGACCTTAGCATTGGCAATGACACCCTTAGTCTCGGTCCTAAGTTGAGTCAACTTCTCTTCAGGTGAGACATAAGCTTGTTGATTCTGCTAGCTCTCCTCTTGGGCCTCTTTCAATTGTGAGGCCAAACAAGCACTCTCGGTTGTGGCCCCCTCGAGAGCCTGCCTGGCAACCCCTAAATCGCCAGTCATTATGTTGAGCCGATTCAAAGCAGTAGTCAGTTGTGTTTCCGCCTCCTCAGCCCGTTTCTGAGCGTCGGCCAGATTCGAGCAAGCCCTGAGCACACAATGGACAAACTGCAAAAGGAAAACAAGAGGTCAGCCAAGCCTGAGGAAACCGACAAAGCAAGCGCAAAGTTCAGTGTTGAGGGTTAAATATTGCATATCAGACCCTAGTTGTCACCTGCTTTTATGAACATGATATTGTTTAATGCCATACTTTAATCGTGTTTGTGGTGCAAGGTGAATTTAGGAAGCTTGGACTGAAAATGATGCTGAATGCAAGGAATTGACGTTCCAAAGTCACCAAAGCAAGGGACGGACCCCAGGGGACTGAGATTAACGGATTTACATGCCAGAGAATCGAGAAAATCGAGGAACTGAAGCTCAAGTGGCCCGAAATTGGTCCAGAATGCAAGATCACAGGGTTCCCACCATCTGCTCGGCTCGACACTTCATACATGGCCTGAGGAGCATAAATTAACCGTACACGTAGAATTTCATCCGTTGGATCCCTGTGAAAGTCACCCAATGGATAAATCAGCCCATAAATCTCGATTTGGGGCCCACCTGATATCTGGATTTGCTTCAATTTTGGTCTCAACTCATTAAATGAGCTGAGGAAATGAATGGACGAAATGGATTTCTCACGAACATCACAGTGGACACTGCATGTATAGCGCGTGTACATGTGGTACACGTGACCGCGTCGCACCGGACGGTCAGCCCGGTCAAAGCCGGGCTGACCCGCGCCATTTCCCACTCGGAGACAGCGGATGAATGTTATCCGTCCGTTTTTGAGTAGTGGGCCCCATCCATTGTCCATATGGACAATCCAAACCATCCATTGCATCCAGAGGGGGAGAGTAACCCTCGCCTAGGTGACCGTTTGTCCCCATGCACACATGAATACGTGGATCGTCGAAAAATGCAAGATTAATGGTGACTTGATTTTGTACAGTGGACCGCATAAAAACTCGACAAAAACCACTCCTTCCTAACTGAAATTTCGCCAGAAATCCAATGAGCGGGGTGGATCTTCCAGAAAACATCACTATGAGGCCCACCAAACACGTCAGCGCATGTATGTGTGTAAGCCTACGCACGTCCGTGGAAAATCGGATTTTCCGGCTGTTTGTGGCCCACTATCTTCGATAATCTTGATGATCCAAACCGTCTATCGTGTAGCTCGTCCAAAAACGCCCCAAGGGACGTTGTTTCTTTAGAAAAAAATGTGAGGAAAGTGGAAGTTTTTCCATGTGTTTCTTAGCTGCGAAAATAGATTATGCAGACGATTTTCTTGGCTCCAGCCCCCTGATCCCCTTTTCTCTCTCTCTCTTCTCCTCCTTTTATAAAGGTTTAGGTCGGATGGAAGGGAGTTTCCGCGGCCAGCTATGTCCGTCAGCCAAGATGACCGTCTGCGTAATATATTTTCGTAGCTAAGAAACACATGAAAAAACTTCCACTTTCCTCACATATTTTTCTAAAGAAACAACGTCCCTTGGGGCGTTTTTGGACAAGCTACACGATGGACGGTTTGGATCATCAAGATTATCGAAGATAGTGGGCCACAAACAGTCGAAAAATCTGGTTTTCCACGAACGTGCGTAGGCTTACGCACGTACATGCGCTGACGTGTTCGGTGGGCCTCATAGTGATGTTTTCTGGAAGATCCACCCCGCTCATTGGATTCTTGGCGAAATTTCAGTTAGAAAGGAGTGGTTTTTGTGCGGTCCACTGTACAAAATTTAGTCACCATTAATCTTGCATTTTTCGACGATCCACGTATTCATGTGTGCATGGGGACAAACGGTCACCTAGGCGAGGGTTACTCTCCCCCTCTGGATGCAATGGACAGTTTGGATTGTCCATATGGACAATGGGTGGGGGCCCACTACTCAAAAACGGACGGACAACGTCCGTCCGCTGTCTCCGAGTGAGAGATGGCGCGGGTCAACCCGGCTGACCGTCCGGTGCGGCGCGGTCACGTGTACCCCATGTACACGCGCTATACATGCAGGGTCCACCGTGATGTTCATGAGAAATCCATTTTGTCCATTCATTTCCTCAGCTCATTTAATGAGTTGAGACCAAAATTGAAGCAGATCCAGATATCACGTGGGCCCCAAATCGAGATTTATGGGTTGATTTGTCCGTTGGGCGACTTTCACAGGGATCCAATGGATGAAATTCTATGTGTATGGTTAACTTATGCTCTTCAGGCCATGTATGAAGTGTCGAGCCGAGCAGATGGTGGGAACCCTATGATCTTGCATTCTGGACTAATTTCGGGCCACTTGAGCTTCAGTTCCTCGATTATCTCGAATTTCTGGCATGTAAATCCGTCAATCTCAGTCCCTTGGGGTCTGTCCCTTGCTTTGGTGACTTCAGAACGTCAATTCCTTGCATTCAACATCATTTTCAGTCCAAGCTTCCTAAATTCACCTTGCACCACAAACACGATTAAAGTAAGGCATTAAAAAATATCATGTTCGTAAAAGCAGGTGATAACTAGGGTCTGATATGCAATATTTGACCCTCAACATTCAGCTCTTACCTCGAGAAGCATCTTCGCCATATGGGAGAGAGTCGTCATCGAGGAAGCTTCGAAGAGGGCAGCGAAGTCCTTTTCGATCCCATGAAAAATCGCCCAAGGGATCATGTCCTTAACGGGCCGTTAGAAGATCGATGTCTCCTGTTGAGTCGTCTCCCCTCTTGATGGCTCATCCCCTCTCTACTCCTCCCTCTGCTCCAGAGCCAGCTCTACAACAGGTCTTGGCTCAGCAGCCCCTCAGGATTCAGGAGCCACCTCGTCTGCCGCTCCCGCCCCTTCCTCCGAGTCAGGAACAATCATGGTCGGGATGGTCGGGGTAGGTTGTCCCTTAGTCTTTGAAACCGTCTTCGGCCTCCGAAGAGGCCAAGGCTCTGACCTTGGATGAGCCTTCATTTTGGAAGGCGGACGGAGGAAGGGCCGAGCCGCAGCCATCTCTGCATCAACCACAAGATGAGTCAAACAAGAATCAAAGGGAATAAAGAAGGGCAATCAGAAAGTACCTGTTAAGGCCGAGTCCAAACTCGATTAAAAAAGACGCTCCGGTTGGAGAAGCCTCTTACAAGACCTTCGCTCCGGACTCAACGCCTTCAGATCTTTGATCTGAGCTAGAGCGTCGACTCCAAGACTCAGCCTTCGCCCGGGAATATCTGCGAAACATACACAATGAGACTCAAAGACTTAGAATTACCGGGAGGTA
The DNA here is from genome assembly GCA_021015155.1 of Magnolia officinalis. Lineage (NCBI taxonomy): Eukaryota > Viridiplantae > Streptophyta > Magnoliopsida > Magnoliales > Magnoliaceae > Magnolia > Magnolia officinalis. The sequence goes on from JAJHSJ010000015.1 coordinate 14,056,747, forward strand.
GAGAAAAGTGCGCACGCCGAGTCACTTTCTTGGGAGAAAACACGAGGAACGCTAGAGTCGATGGGCCCAAGCTCGACAGTCTCCCAGCGACCACATGCCCAGAACCACATATCTCTCTAATGCTTATTGGAAGTAGGAGGGTCGGTTATCAAAGATCCGCCCTTATTCCGCCAAGCATACAAAAAATACTAGTCGGGCTACTGCGGGTTCGGCCGTACTTGGTACAAATAGAGAAACTCATCGACGGTCAGTGAGGGCTGCTCCATCTCAGTATATAACACTACGTATCCGAACAAGTCCCTCCACCCATTCGAAACTATCTGCTCAGACGCTATTCAAAGTCGGGAAAGTAAATCCCGAGCTATCCACTGAAGAGGCAGACGCAAGCCGCATTGCAAAGCGACCTGAAAAATCTCAATCATCCCGGCAGGTGGACGGTCGGGTAGTTCATTTGGGAGAGGGAGGCGAAGAATGACCGAGTCCAGAACATGGTACCCGGCCCTGATCTTGTCCAATTCTGCCTCGATTAGAACCGAGGGAACGGGATCCCTCTGTTCGTCCTCAACTTCCTCTCCCTTGGCTGCTGATTCAGTAGCACTTGCCGATTTTCGGGTAGCGACCGATTCACTAACTCCTTCGACCGTCTCACCCTCTCCCTCCTCTGCCTTCTCCTTAGGAGGATTGGGCCTGCCAGGGGTAGTCCCAACGACGCCCCTCTCCGAGATGAACTCGCTGGAACTGGACGCTCCGCTGAAGTTCCTGCCATCCTTTCGAAGTGCTGGAAAGCAACATTGACATCCACAGTCATCTCCGCCAACAGCGAAGGTGATTCCGAAACGGTCCCAAAGACGTCTCGCTTAACCTTAGTCACCGGAAACTCCCTCTAGGGGGCTCAAGGGTCCCTGCATTATCACTACAACTGAAAGCACAAGGGAGGGAGAGAGTTAAAAACTCATCAGAGATAGTAGGAGTGGCTGAAGAAAAGACAGAACGTGGAAGTATGAGTCAGAAACGGAAGGAAAAAAATGATGAAAAATAGTGGAAAGTGGCAGAAAACAGTGGAAAAAAACGTGAAAATAGGAGCCCAGCGTCCTGCTCCCCCTTTTATAGCCTTGCCACGTAGCAAGGGCATTTAAGGAGTCATCGAATCGACGCCTGCTTCGACTCTCTCGCCCGACACGTGACACACCTTGGGAGATGCAAGCACTTTTTTCGCCACGTGTCTGGCTCTCATAAGGCGAAAAGACATATTGGCGGCTTCTCGCTCGAGCGGCCTTGATTGACGAACCGACGTATGTTCTGGACGATATAAAACGCCTTGACATATACGTTGGCTGCCAAGCAAGCAATAAATGCTCTATCATAAAGTCGATCCCAGCTCAAGCCAACTCAACAACTCTCTACTCTTTAGCGTCAACAAAGTTGATGCAAGAAGTAAGGAGGCTTACTGTTGGGGAAAAATAGTACAAGTCTAGAGACTCGGCTATGGAATGAACCAACTCTACTGACACCGCCCGGGCTCCCGAGGCAACAAGTTTCACCGAGGCACGCATGCCCAAAGCCTAAAGGAGAGACTTAGCTTGGCCTTCAAGGAACCAATCCAGACCGAGACTTATAAAGTCCTGAGCCATAAGGCAAGGAATCTATAGAAAGATCCTAGCATTAAACAGAGGTGCATGAAGTTGGCTCGACAAACGAGGCAACAACATCCAAATAGGCCAACTAAGGCCTAATGCTCGGAAGCCACATGACCGACCATAAAACCGACCTATCCTTGGGTCGGTTACAGAGTTGGCCATCGGATTAGGAAGGCATGCTGATTATGGATCGGTCTTGTCTCATCCAACAGAAGGCAAGTAGCTCAACCTTTTATAGCCAGTCGAAACTCGCTTATCAATAGAGTCGGTCAGGCCCAATTCAATCGGTAAAATTTACCGAGAAAGGAAGAAACGGTGTAATGTGAAACATCATCCAGAAAATCCAGTAAGAAGATCCCTGATCTCGAGGATCTCGAGATCAGCTGGAGTCCTAAATTGGATTGACATTGAATCTCTGAAATATCAGGAAAGAATCCTGACATGATGGGATCCTCCCCCTCCTATAAATATAAGAGACTTCAAGGGTAAAAGGTACGCAAAAAACTCTCTCTAAAACCCTTCAATACAATCGTAGCCCTGACTTTGGCATCGGAGAGTCCCTGGCTCTAGTCAGGGTCTCCATTGTCTTCTTCCCGTGCAGGTAAAAGATCCGGGGAGGGCGTACCAAGTTTTTGCATCAACAATTTTAATAGATATGGGTCCAACCTTCTAGACCCTTCGGGTCTCACCTCTTGGACCTGTTAAAAATTGAGTTTGGTTAGATTCTGTACAAGGTGCACCAAGTCAGGTCAAGTTAATTTGAACGATACAATTATCTGTATTTATTATATAATATAATTCTAGCAATACAATGAGATTTCTTCAGCCATACGTTTTTAGAGAGCCTATTTACAAATCATGCATGTGTGTCAAAGTGACACATGCATGTGATCTAATCCATCCATTGGTGTGCCCAATCATGTGAAGGTCATTTCTTCTCCCAACCGTCAAGTTAGGTCGGGTCAGATCCAAAGGTTGGATCCTCTTGAAGTTGGGTCGGGCTACAGATGCGCTCGTAAATTGAGCGGTTCTCATCGTCGCCTTGACGTGCGGGTCACGCAAGGCTTAATTCAAATTTGTAAGGTCAACATAAATATAAAATATAAAAGGAATAAATTGTAAAATAAGAAACCAAGCACCACTCGATTCTCATAATCAAATACTTGGACGGCTCTCCTTTTATTAACTAACCACAACAGAATTTCTATATATATATAAAAAAATGATTACAAAAAAATAATAATAATAATAATAAACGACCAAGACTTCCATCGTGTAAGTGCCCGTGATACTCTGGTAGAGTGAGATAGTTGATACTCAGGAACTCAAAATTGTACACGTGGCATACACCAACAACAATCTAACCGCACAGATAATGTATTCACATGAAGATGGCCCATCTTTAAATAGTCAAATTGATTAAACGATCCTAACCCATGATTGATAAGCCTTTGTTTGTTTCTTTACGTCCATTTTACTACTTCTCATCACAACCGTACGTTTTATATTCGCTAATCAGCTAGTTGGTATATTTTTCTCCTTGTACTTTTCAGTTCTCAAGGCCATCAAAACTGGGTCCCTTGATTTGAGTGGTTTGGTTTTGGCTACATATATGATACATATGCAAGTTCTTAGTGCATGAGTATCAACTATTGACTGAGAACCTCCTGCTTTAAACTATTTCCCACGCCCCACCTACGTATTCCAGATATGTCCTACGGCCGCCTCTAATTAACAGATTCTTAACCAGTGGAGTCGTTAACTGCAGAAAATCACTCTTATTCCCGTTGACTACAGATATTACCGTCCCATACTTTTCATTCTTCGTCCTTTTCCAGATCACGGCACTGCCATCCTTTTCTTTCCCATTCCAACTGGTTTAACAGACGCATGAGGATAGGTGAGATTCATGATGTTGTGGCTTATCTATGCCGTGCATCCGTTTTACAAAATCATTTTAGGGCATGAGCCCAAAATTGAAGCATATGTGGGTCACACCAAAGGCAGTGGGATAATGACACCTTCACGGTGGCCCCCACGCAAATCTTCCCATTACTTGCTAGAAGCAATTCACTTCCATCGTTTTTTGGAAGTCAACCAACGCCTCGCAACAGGGACAATAAAGAATGATGGAAGTGGATTTACGTGCGCTATAGGCACAATAAAGAATGATGGAAGTGGATTTACGTGCTTGGTGGAGTGTATTGGTCTACACACATGTAATTATCAAACTGTACACGTATTATGGCTGTTTGATAATACAACCGTCCAAATCCAAATCATTGATTTAATCATGGGGGTGAGTGGTAATTCATACTCATCACATTTGGCATGTGCGCACCTATCTAGGTCATTCAAATTGTTGGTTTGATTACGAATTGGACAAATTTCTGAACTCATACCTACCAAACAATCATAACCGTCCAATTGCTTATCTCATAAATTAGAAAAATCCTTGATCTTCACACGTTTACCTATTGATGCTTGCTTTATGGTTCTAGTTATGTGACAAGTGTGAGCATGCCAGAATTGAATTTGGAGCTCAATTCAAACCGAACAACTATGACCCCATGCACCGAGATAGGAAAATATGTGGTATATGACCGAGATTGAGATCAATCACCTATTCAACCACTCGTTCAATATGTAAATAGGATCAAGTGATATTCGAAGGGTAAGGTTAGTCATCTGAAAATAGATTACACATTTGTCTTATGTATGAAATAACCTTTTTTAATACAGATAAAATATCAAGAAAATAATTTTTACAGTCAGTCATAGAGCAGCAGTCAGAAACTTTCCTGAATGGAGAATTGAATCTAACATATAAGCGTAGATCTGAATTATAGCTAAGATTACGAGCTATGCTTTGAATTATACCATGAATTGTAAACAACAGATGAAAAGTAAATGATTACACTAAGAAATGTAATTGACTGGTAGAAAAGGTAAAGTGATTGCACTAAGGAATGTAAATGACCAGTAATTGAAAAGATAATTGAAAGATATATTGAGTTTGATTGGGTTGGCATGTGACAATATTTCTACTGAATTCCTCTACTATTTATAGCCTTAACCTGGCCATTTAGATGCTTCTCACGTTCTGACTGTTGCTGTAACCGTAACCGTTTCACACTATAAATAAAAAAAATAATAAAAAAAACCTTGTTTGGTTATCCTGGTAACTACTTCTACGCAATCATTCTTCAATCAACTACTTAGTGGATGATGTGGTATCGTTGGATGCACTCCAGTTGTATTATTATAAAATCCTATTCATATATCCTCACAAATTTCCAAATACACCATGCAAATCCATTCGGATCACACGTAAGTCACTTTAATTGATCACTTTCGCAAGAATTGGTGACAATGAGATAAACATTACCATGTTATGAAAAATATGCCTGATAATTATTGTTTTCAAAATGGTTGTCATTAATTAATTATAAGCGCCGGTCAGTCACTTGGCTGATTTTCCAAGTCTAGTGACTCACCTAAGGGTACATGGCCTGAACTCACCCAAGCAAGGGTGATTTGTTTGGTTGACTCATGTAGTCGAAATGGATTGGGTGTGACCTAGTCTAGCTAAGTCAAATCATCCACGTCAGATCCAACTCATCAGTCAATCTATGGCTCATGCAGTCATCAATCTATGGTTATAGTCCATGGATCTATAGCATAAGACAGATTGAAGTTCATGGGCTACTTTGTGATATTCACGCTAATTAGATGATTTGATCTATTGGTAAGTTGGACTTCTTTTTTTTAGAGCCTCCCATTTTCAACTGCATACATTGGATGATTAAGCTTCTCTGAAATGGTTTTAATTTCTACTAATTGGATGGTTAGGATAATCCAATTAATTACATGGTAGCCCATGAAGATCATGTTGGTCCCCATGGAAAGCTCGGATCAGCTGATAATTAGATTGTTCAAGCGTCTGATGCTAGTTTGTAGATCCATCAGAGCATTTGATCATTTCTCTTCTCAGCCGTAAGGTTTTATTGTATTAGGGAATGATAATGCGTAGGCCACGTTTGGAAACCATGAATAGAAAAGGGGTTTTCTTTTAATGTAAAGATTTGCATGTATTGTTTGGATATTGACATAAGAAAATAAGTGAGTTTTCATTGGAAGGAATATGAGATTTCTACTGGCTATTCTAATCAGAACACAAAATTGAAATTCACGTTTCAATAGTCATATGGAAGGCATCATTGGACAAGTAGTGTATTTTTCTTTCATTTTTCTTTAAGTTCAATGCATCACTTTATAGCTTGTTTAGATGAGGAGAAAAGAAAGAAAAATAAAAATCAAATGACCTTTTCTACTATGAGATGTTCCATCATGTTTGAGTAGTAAAAGAGACATTAAATTTCAAAAATGTAATTATTGTCCCCAACTCACAGACAATTTCTCATGCAAAATATAAGATAGATGTCAAGAGTTATAATCTGATATTCTCTTGTTATCAAAACAAGACCTTCCAAAATAAATTCAATATTTATGATGAAATTATAAAAATTATTATTAAATAATCATTACAATTTTCTTTCCTTTTCTTTTCTTAGCATCCAAAATGCGTTTAAAGATTTGTACGGTCAAGTTCCTCAAGATCTTTGATTTTACCAAAAACTGCCTCCATTAGATGAAAGTCCAAAATGGTGCCTCTTTGAGCTGAATTGACCAAAATGCCATATGTATATTTTATTATTATTATTTTTTTTTTCTAAAAGGCAGTGGAATCAAAACACCTGGGGCGAAAGCCAACCTTTCTGGCAGGTGTATCACACCATGATGATCAGATAAACCAAAAGCAAGCAGATCCAACATGTGCCTACTTTTTTACTTCAACAATAATCAGGTGGCGTTTGGACTGGTTGGATTTAATAACACAAAACACACACATACACACCATGTAGGCGCCACAATGCTCAACTCTGCTACTTATAGGAAAAACAGGTGAAGCGTATTTTGGTAATTTTCCCTCTGATATGAACAGTTTTGTGATTTGAATTACCAGAGAATTTTGCTGTTTTTCGCCCGTTACTTCACATCGTCTGAATAATTCTTCATTTTTACCATCTTTTTAACGTTAATTCAACCAGGAAAAGCCAAATATTCCTCGATAGAAATGAACTTGTTGGCTTCCATGCACGTAGATGCATTTAGAATCGTTGGTGTCTGCATTACCTATCTGCAAGTCCATTATAACGTTCAAATTTCTATTCATCTTTGCTATGCTAAAACTACTGCAATCTGATGGTCCTCAACATCTGTCCCTCGACCTATCTTTGATGAATGATCTTGCCCATCCATCTTCGCGTGCCATTGACTTTATGGTTTTGATCATCCAAGCAATAAGATTTTTTCTCAAGGAAGCAACTAGGTGCATGGAAAGGTTTCCATATGCCTAGCCCACCGGATCATTTCTTTTCTTTAATTAGCAAATTTAAAAATTGGGGATTGATGCATAGGCCATGTGCGGCAAGGCTCGTCATGTCAACGGTTTGGACAACTAGGCAATGGGCCCACTTGTAGGTAGAAACTGAAATACCAAACGTTCTTGCTACCTCTATATAAAGACCTATCCTTGCATCCAAACTAGATTCAGATCTTCTAGGCATGAAACCAGCGAATATGAAAAAGAGCTCGATTTTTACCCTCTTCCTCTTCTTAAGCTTCCTCAATTCATTATCAGCAAAATCCGTGGGAGGGCCACTTGCACCGGCTCTTTATGTATTCGGGGACTCTCTAACCGATAGTGGCAACAACAACGGTCTGCCGACGCTAGCTAAAGCTAATTACACTCCATACGGTATTGATTTCGTCGGCGGGGTCACAGGAAGATTCACCAATGGCAATACATTTACAGATATCATCGGTAAACAAAAACAAAGAAAATCTTTTACATTATTGCGAAGAGAATTGTTTGTATGATAATGTTTGAACTTTGAGTTGGTACAAGTGGGGCCAGTCATTCAGTGATCCACATACCAAAAATCTCCACTATGGAAAAAAAAATAAAAGATCATAATCCTTCAAGGGGTGGCCCAATGACCAGAAGGTTAAGGAAAAACACAATAATGGTTGACACTCAACCGAAAAGATGGAAAAATATTCCATAGCTAGGATTCTCCAACAAGGGAAATTTTTGGTCAATGCCCATCATCTTAATGGTTTGGATCACTGAACCATGGGCTACAATTGTACAGACTGAAAATCAAACATACTACATAAACTTTCAGCCTTTAATATCCAATTTCTTGCATGAATGTAATGCGATAAATTCATTTGATGGTATGATAGAAACCATGCATCAGATTCATAAACATACATCTGGTGCAATAATATAATACAAATATGACAGACCATGTATCAAAAAAAGGTTGGTGATATTAGAAGGTATATATTGTATAGTAGGGGGTGTTGAGATACAACACATTCAAACAATATTTTGAACCTTGGCCAGGAGGTTGTGATCATCATTTGTTTTAGATCTTCATAATATCTGCTGTATTAACACCAGTAGTGGTGGACAGTTTTATCCATGCAATTACTTTCTTCAAGAGAGTTGAACTTCGAGTATTTAAAAGATATGAATAGGCATTTCAATTAAAGATACAGGTAATTTTGATAATTTGGAGGGTATGGCTGCTTGGTGATCTATGACTCAGATTTAACCGGCAAAAAGCCTTTAGAACTTAACCCCCAAACGCAGATGTACCTTTTTTCCCTCTTGATCTGTCTCCCAAGTCCCATCTCTTCTTCCCTTCCTTCACATGCCTTGCAACTGCCATACAACCTAGTAAGATAATAGCTGCTACAATATTGTTTCCCCTTTCATATCAATATTTTAATTATGTGAGTGCACATCTATATAGCGTCCATACCATTCCCACCGTTGCTCCAACTGGGTCAACCCATGGCATCACTGTCCAGCTTGAATGATTGATGGTTGAACCAGAAAATTCATAAGATTCAAGCGGTCCAAATTCAGAAGAAGCTCTTATAGAGATCTAGTCTCACTAAACCACCAGTTCGGTTCGAAACTGGCCCAATCAGATGTATCAAAAAGAAAAGTAAAAGATGTTTACGAAAGTTACGGAGAACATTTTATTCGTATTAAGGTCAGAATGTATGACTTATTTTCTTCTAGCTAAACAATATGGTTGACACAATTTTTTATTTTGCTTTACTTATTAATTACTTGGATTGGTGTGTGTGTGTGTGTGTGCATGTGTGTGTGTGTGTGTTCACGCGCATGCCCTATGTAGTGTATGATATTCAACAAATGTTGCATAACAATAACAGTGGGAGCCATTGGACGATAGGGGCTGTATCATCCATTCTGAAAATATTGGTTGATATGAGCCTGTGATGGTCCGATATAGTGCTGATACATTCTTCATTTAAATTTCTTTCGACCTTGGCAAGTTCTAATGGTCTGTATTGTAATGACTATAAAGTTGGTCGTTACAGCCATTGTTGCCGTTATTGAATACCTTAATGTAATGTTAACGAGTAATATAATTTCTCATGAGCAAAAAAATTATGCACATTTAAATTGGGATTAATCTCATTCTAAATGTGACAGGGATTCCCACCCATCATTGAAAGGATGGTCAGATATTGGTTTCAAGTAACAAAAGTTAGGGCTCCTTTTCTGCTAATTTGGGTCAATTTCTTACTTATTTTTTCTTGCTTTTCCGTTGCAGCTCTGTTGCTTGGGCTGCCGTTTCCCCCACCATACTTGGGCCTTTCAGAGGCTGAGAGATCAAAAATCATAACAGGTCTGAACTACGCATCTGGGTCCGCAGGCATTCTTGCAGAAACAGGAAGCAGTTTGGTAAGAAGGGTAGCAGCTCCATTCTAGTGTGATATATGGTCCAAATGGGCTGGGCTAGCATGTCCCAGATTGAGCCCAGTCCGCTTTCGGATGGGTTTTATTTGAGCCTTGTGGCCTGTGGGTTAGACTGGCCCGATCATGCCTGAACCGGTCTAAGCCTGATTTAGGTCTGACCTGGCATAGACATAGGCATAATGAAGTCATTCGCTGGTGTGGAGTGAGAGATTCAAAGCACAATTTTATTTGGAAAGTCAATTGCTTCAACCAGCAAGATACACCTTTTTTTTTTTTTTTTTTTGGAGCACACCACTTATAATTTTATTGATTTGAAAAGGGTTCTACACAGACATTCAGGTAGACATCAACAGAAGGGGCATTGACCATGTCATATAGACCATCTAAACACATAAGAATAAAAAATAAAAAAAATCCAATATCAGGGAACTAAAAAATAAAATATAATGCCTCAGATGCATGACCTTCACCCAAGCCACCAATTACTTTCACCTAACCCTACCAAGACATGCGCTTCATTTGTAACATGTACGTGAATTTTATTCATAATCTATTAAATAGCTTCTATTACTTAAGTATCCTTATTAATTTAATAATTAAATATTAAGTTGAATTGAGTAGAGTATTTGAGTTGACCCAACCTGGATGAACATTGAGTCGAGTTTTCAGGTCTTGAACTATGGACTTAGGGACTTAGGTTCATGTGTTGAACATCTGTCTGTTGAAGTGGATAGAGGTGAAGAATGGGCCTATCTGTATTGAGTCTCTGCTATCTGTCTGGTTTGCTATCCTCGGCATCCCATGAGACAAGTCTCCTTCCCTTTGGTATCAGATTCAGTGCAGTTGTTTGTGTTCATAGACTTGTCTATGTGTTCACATGTCTCTGTTATTTCCTTTTTGGTAGAGGCTCCTTTTATTAAGCTTGATCTTGTATTTGCTTAGAGTCAGGTTGTGGCCACCTAGTCTATAGTAATTTCTTTTATATCATCAATAAATTTACAATTACAAAAAATAAAAATAAAAAAATCATGTGTTGGCTTGGCCAATTTCGCCCAACCTGGTCTACCCAGTTGAACAACCTAGTGTTTAGCCTGTAAGGAATTGCAGCATAATTAAGTGGACCATCATGTTTTATACTTGGTTTTGCTTCTAATGTGCATATGCTCATCTGTGCATTGACATGGACCATCTGAACTGTAGACCTAGACGAAGGTGGCCATAATTCAAGAAAATATTGCACCCGTTGGATTATCCTAGCGCCCAACAGACAGCGGTTGTAACCAAAACGACTCGTCAGCCATGTAAAGAGTATATCATATCGTCCAAATGACCTGATTTTTTGGTCTATGGGTCACTGTTGCCGGGGCTAACATGTTGCATTCCACAATGTCAGGATCTCACCAGTGAATTGTACATGATGGTTCAAAAGAATATGGTGGCAGTGTAAGAAGAAAGAACTGCCACTCTTTCTTTCCACACTAAAAAGGGGATTTGGACATATAAACCCCGTCGTTTTGTCCATTGCTATAAAAACCTCTTCCTTTAATATGCCTATTTCCAATTGATAGATCATCTTTTTTTATTTTTTTATTTTTTAATTAATTAAATTTTTATTTTTATTTTTTAAGAAGATGGACCATGGCCACCATGTATATATAAAAGGATGAGATGTACAGCCATTTGGGCGGTTCCAACAAAAAGAACCGGAGCGGCCTATCATATGGAGCAATTACAATGCAAATGCGAAAGAAAAGAAAAAAATCTGAAGGCCATGGAGTGCCCAGGAGAGCCCATCTATCTTTTATTCCATTTGCCATATAGTCAGTCTACCATTGCAAACCATTTACTGTATTTTGTATGACCAAAATACCCATTAACTGCTATTACGTTTGTATGCCATCCAACCTGTTGAAAGGTTATTCCCACCAAGGAGGGAAAACACAAAGATCAGCCTTCCATCGCTAACAATCCTTTCAATCACTTTTCCATTAGATAGGGGTTTATTTTGAAATAACAATAAGGGATGGGTCTTTACATCAATGGACTAAATTATAGGGGCTTATATGTCTTTTTTCTTTTACTATAGGGGCTTATATGTCAAAAAGCTCTTCATTTTGAATATAAAGAGGGCCAAGGAACCTACAACAACTAATATAGGCTCCTCTGACACTTTTGGACAACACTAACTACTGTAATACTAACCATATAAAAACTCACTTAGGGCCCTCCCATGGCTTTTTTTAAGGTGAAGATGGTTTAGTGTCATCGCAGATTATCGATAATACCCCATGGGAGAGCCCTACTTTACACATTAAACAGAAACTATACAAAGATAACAAATTCATATACAGTAGGAAATCCTTAATTGACTAAACTAACTTTATCTAAATAGAATTATTTAGACCTTTCTTTGAAAGATCTTCCACTAAACATTGCTAAAGTCAACTTTCCCATACTTAATTACGAATATGGGGAAATTTCGCACCTGTTTTCTTATCCATTATTTAAATTTCTAACCAGGAATGCGGAATATGCTACAGAATGCTAGAACCTTACAGTAGACCATCTACTATGATTTGGGAGTTACTGACATTACATTAATTCGAAACTCATGCAAGAAGAGTAATTTAGGTCATTATCAACCACTCTTGCTTCCACGACATCAGTAGAGAGTTCACCATAAAAGTGATGAAATGAGAAAATAAGATTCCTAAGGTGATCTCTACAATAACCCCTACCTCCACTATGCTCCAAAGATGAATCAAAGAATCCACAGGATGTCTTTGTCAAGTTGGTAATTCGAATCAATGTGCAGAGTCCTGCTCCAACTGTATCTAGATATAGTGACAAATACTATATATATATATATATATATATATATATATATATATAGAGAGAGAGAGAGAGAGAGAGAGAGAGAGAGAGAGAGAGAGAGAGAGAGAGAGAGAGAGAGAGAGAGAGAGAGAGAGAGAGGCATGTGCATGTGCGCACCTTTGCAATGTGTCATGGGGTCTAATCGGAACGGTCCATGTGATGCGGCATCCCATGAAACCCTAAGGATCAATTTTTGCCCTGATCTAAAACTCTGGTGGGCCCATAGTAAAAATTGATGCAAATTAAGGGAGAAAATTATAAGGTCCACCATGATGTTTGTGAGAAATCCCCTCCGTCCATATGTTTTGCGAGATTATTTTAAGATATACTATTATAACAAAAAAAAAAAAAAAAAAAAAAAAAAAAAAAAAAAAAAAAAAAAAAAAAAAAATGGGGCAGAGATACAAGATGGAATATTGCAAATCGGAGATAAGAAGACCATAACATTCTTTAATTTGATTTAGGAGAAAATTACCTTCCCATGATTTATAAGACTACTCAAAAAATCAGGGTCTATGGGCACTCGAACCCTTGCAAATCGGAGATAAGAAGACCATAACATTCTTTAAAAGACTTCTTAAAAAATCAGGGTCTATGGGCACTCGAACCCTTGCAAATCGGAGATAAGAAGACCATAACATTCTTTAATTTGATTTAGGAGAAAAGTACCTTCCCATGATTTATAAGACTACTTAAAAATCCGGGTCTATGGGTACTCAAACCCCTGATCAGGTGTTAAAACTACTAAGAGTCTACCACCGGAGCAAGAGTAAGGGCCCTTCAAAAATCAGGGTCTCAAATCCCAAAAACGTATTCCAATGCTCTACAACAGAAAGGCATTGCTGAGAGTAAAAATGGTCACATTTTGAAAATGGTTGAGTGATTATAAGATTCTCCATACATAGCCGGAGGTGGTATAAACATATCTTTATCTCAATAATCGTCTCCCACTGTCTCTTTTGTAAAATCAACTCCATATTTTTGTAAAATCATAGGGCTTAGGGTCGGCCACCTGTTTGCCTTGGAGTTCAATAAGCCATGATCTTCTGAAAGGTTTGGCACATGCAGCATTGGAGACTTGGTCATCCTAACTAGCATTAGACTCTATTTCTTTCTAGTTTATTACTGGATGAGAAACTCATATTACATTCCAATTGTAACATCACAATGCAAAAACATTAGATTCTTTATTTCGTTAGGTTCAATACAGAATAAGAAACCCATGTCACATTCCAATTTTATTTTTTTTTTTTTACACACGCACACCACACCCCCACACACTCACATTCCAATTGAATCCTGAATTAGTTGTTTGTTAAATAGAAGTGTTAGATTGCTTTTTTCTACTTGGGTAAATAGAACAATCACTGTTTTCACCAGTTTCACAATGATACATAGAACTTCATACTATCTTTAACCTTAATTAATGATGTATGATAATTTCGTGGATAAATATATGATTTTTGGGCATTTAATGGACTACCCAAAGAAAGAAATTAGACTAATATACAAGGAAGAAATGGTATAGATGATGTCGGGCCATCTGAATTTACACCTAGATACCTGCAAAATTAGGCAATCCACCAAACAACTTGGATCTTGCATGAATCTCCTTGTGCAGATGGGTGCATCATACGGTTTCTTACTATTTTTTGGATTTGTGCAGGGAAAGAATATTCCGCTCGGGAAACAGGTTAAATACTTCAAAAGGACAGTTGAAAAAGATCTTCCACAGAATTTCAAGGAGCCACAAGAACTTTTCAAGCACTTATGCGAGTCCATTTTCATCGTCTCAATTGGAAGCAATGACTACCTCAACAACTATCTACAGCCAGATTACTATAATTCTAGCAAACACTTTTCTCCTGAAAGATTTGCTGGATTGTTGGTGCATAGATTATCTCATCATTTGAAGGTAAAACTAGCTGAAACTATGAATATCTATTAAAATATAAAGAATTATGATCCAACATCCTTAGTTTCATTGGAACATATGGATAATCCAATCAATTGATCTAAAATATCCATTAGCAATAATGCAGCTTTAATGGAACATGGAGAAAAAATCACATGGATTGGATGATTACAACCATTTGTTTTATAGCCTGTAAAATGGCTGATCAATTCGGAAGATAGGTCTAATCAACTACTGAAACCATTCATTTGTGGGTCCATTAGGTTGCTTGTGATCCTAAAGAATTGATTTGATCAGACTATCCTAGGTTCTCATTCATAGCTTAGAGAATCGATGGTTGTAAGGCCAATGTTTGGGCGGACAATGAATGATAATGAAAATCAATGATATGATTGGAATGATATTGACAATGAATGGTTTGATTGTGATGAAATTGAGATACGATGATGATTAGTGGTCAAATTTGGGAAATATTGATTATCAACAGCCTACTATTGAAGATGAACTGATTGAATGGATAAGATCAGACCGTTTGTGTGAAATATCAAACATTGATCAGCCCAACCATATCGTTCATCTTCAATATTGGCCATATCAAACAGTTCATCTTTGTTATTGGTCCAATCTATTGCTCATGTTTTATTATCGTTTGAATTGAACCTTCGGATTTAACTTAAATTCAATGGAACTGTTGATTTTCTTTTTCAAATCAAACCATCCCACTTTAACATTGTTCCAATTCCACTGTCGATTCTTAATATCAGCCAATTATAACAATTAATCTCTAATCTTAACATGATCAGACTGTTCATCTTCAATATCAATCCAAATGAACCATTGATCTTTAATTTTAAACTGCTTAAACTGACCATCTATGAAACCGGTCCAATCGGACTATCCATCCTTAATGTTCTTTAAATCGAACCATTCAGCATTGTCATCAGTCCAACCGAGCCGTTGGTTTTAATATCGGCCAAATGTGACTATTTATCTCCAATTTTAGTTCAATTGTACCATTGATCTCAGTATTAGTCCAATAGGACCATTGATGCTCAATTTGGACTAATGGTACTGCTCATCTTTGATATCGCTCCAATTGGACTATTTATCTTTAGCATCATTCGGATCGGGCCATTTGATTTTGAGATCAGTCTAATTAAATCATTGATTTTTAATATTGGCTTAGTCGGACCAATCAATAATAAAGACTAGATTTTATGTAAGTACCGTCCTATCAAAGTGATTCCTAAGAGTTTAGAGGCATATACCCATTGCTAGACACATCAAATTAAGTAATCTTGCAAGGCACATTCAATCAATAAAGAGGCCCGTTTGATTGTCGGTCCAAATAGACCATCAGACCTTTTTTTTATTATATACAACTCATCTAAGTCATCCATTAATTGTGAGATAAAATGCAACTTAAGGTGTGTTCATATGATGGAGTCCAAGTCTATGATTATACCCTTTTTTCCTACTATTCAAACTTTTTAAGAAAATAGTCTGATCATCAATTTTGATAGCCTGAGTTGCCCAAGAGTAACATTCAAGGGACCATTCCTACCATCCAATCAATTTTTATTAAAATGAACGGTCCATATATAGTGTAGAAAAATGTGTCTAACCATCAATCGAGTCCATTCATCACTTGGGTAGACCCGCCACTAAAACAATTCAAAATTTTTGCGACAAGTCAATTCGTCGCTAAATTTTTTTTGTATTTTATTGCAAATATAATGTCCCAAATTCTAATTAGCAATGAAATTACCAATTATCAAGAATTATTTTCATAAAGTAACAATGCACATTTTATTCAAAAAATTAATAATAAAACTTCCAAGTGATTTAAATATAGTGATTGTTGGTTCTCCTCCTATGTTGGTAGGATTGAATGTTAAGGAGCGGATCAATATATATAGGTTACCCGATCAACAGAAAGATTTAAAAGAGTTAAATATGGTAATAAACCCATGATATTGACTGCTAGTAACAATACTACTAATGCACATAGAATTCTTTAATCATTGTTGTCTTTTTAATCTTATCGTATACAATATTATATGACTTTTAATTGAGGTGGGGTTCTTCTCCAAGTCCTTGTAGACTAGCCTATTCTATAAGGCTTGCAGTTAGGCCCGCCATAGTATGTATAGCATCCAACCTTTCCCAAGGCTCATCCCACCTTAAAACTTGGATGCCCCAAAGATCAGGTTGATCCAACTATCATGTGGGCAACCACTTCAATTTGGAAGTTTTTGAGTGATTGTAAGTTAATTTCTATTATGTGACTCACCAAATGGTTGGATAGACTTGATTTTTGAAGCATCCAATCATCACATTGGGGTGCACTTAATGGGTGGTTGGATGGAGTACACAAAGCATGGTGAGTCCTCTTGGGTACAAGTGGGTGAATAGTTAAATAGGCAAGGTGAATTGAAGATGAACAACTTTTTACTTTTTTTTTTTTTTTTTTGGGTTAGCTTGTTAGTACACACCATGTCAGTACACACACTCCATGTTAGCCACCCCCGCTAGGGATTGATACCAAGATCTCAAGTGTTGAAACGAGGCATCTCCACTCAGTCTAGCCAGTTGAGCATTTAATATCTCCACTCAGTCTGACCTGATGTTGGATACGGGTGTTTTGTAGATGAACAACTTCTACACATTGGATATAACTAATCAGAGGAATAATTTTGGGCCCACATGTTGGTATTCAGTGCTGTTCATCTGGTTGGACCATGCTCTTACATCTCCGGCCGTTATCAGATGATCATATCCATCTAATGATGAAGGATGGAGAAGGACAACCAACAGTCAATAGTTGATGGGCCTCAATTGGATAGTAGAATCATCTGATGGGGAAAAACTCTGGGGCATATCAACCGACCGTATGGCCCACCATGTGATGAACCTGACCACTAAAAGCAGGAAAAATGACAAATGATGCTACACCATGCCCTGAATTGAACTTGTTAGAAAGAAAAATTAATTAAAAATAAGGAAAAAAAAAAAATACATCAAGTTTTTCATCTATTGTCTTGTAGTGGTGTTTTTATCATAAACTAATACACTATAGATAGAAAATGAGATGAGAAATTTTTTATATTAAATGTGTGTTTGTTTTTCATTTCCCTCGTGTAAATACATGCAAAAGGGTAATAATTACATTTATGCATGTTTGGTGCCATGGTAATTACGTCCATGCAAAAACCATTTGAAAAGTATCGATGCAAACCCTATTGCGATGCCTGTGATATATCCATGGCATCCATCCATTGTAACGGAAAAATGAGGCAAATCCCAAGCTTGAGTGGCCCACACATAAGAAATTGTGGTCGTAAAAAGTTTTAATGATAGGCATTCAATCCACTCTTTCGTGTGGTGTGGTCTACTTGAGCTTCAGATCTGCCTGAATTTTGAAATCATGCCCTAAAAGCAGTTTGCAAAATGGATGGCATGGATAAGCCATACATATATTATAACAGCCTCACATGGGATTCACACATTCCTCTATTCTAGAGTCCATATATAATTAGTCATTGCTCATTTGCATATAAACACGTGAGCGAATTGAGAAACAAACACCATATAATGCTCCTAGGACACTCAGATGAGTGCAGAAAAACAAAAGGAGGTCAGATCTCTTACGACACTCAGATGAGTGCAATCTTGGGAAAACAAGAAGAGGTCAAATCCAATATAAAGTTTGAGCTTAAGATACGAATTGATGTGTGGGGCCGACTGTGATGTTTTAAAATTATGTATCACAGCAAACCTAAGTTTTGGAATTGCCCCATTTTTAGTAAGCAACCATCTTATTAGGATACGTCTCTCTATTATTATTATTATTTTATTTTTTTTGTTACAAGGGTAAAAGACACACCACCTATAATTTTATTGATTAGAATAAAATTTACGTCTACCAAGGCGAGAATTTGGAAGCACCTCTTGAGCCGATTCTATACCAATGGAGGGGTGCCGAATCTATACGAATGGACAAACCCTCATACAGAAGGGAAAAAAAAAAAAGTGGGGGACCCTCATACAGAAGGGAAAGAATAAAATTTCCATCTACCAAGGCGAGAGTTTGGAGGCACCCCTTGAGCTGATTCTATACGAATGGAGGGGTGCCGAATCTATATGAATGGACAAACCTCATACAGAAAGAAGAAAAATAAAAAAGAAAAAAAAGGGGATCCTCGTACAGAAGGGAAAAAAAAAAGTGTGGGACCCTCTTTTTTTTTTTTTTTTTTTTTT
>JAJHSJ010000015.1:14075399-14362771 GCA_021015155.1 Magnolia officinalis
TTCCCCGTTGTTTTCTTTGGTGTGGCCCACTTAAGCTATGGGATCAAGCTCGATTTTCGGATCTAGGACTAATACGTGTGAGCACATCCAACGGACAGGTTGGATGGTACTTACACATCACTCCGGGCCCCACACAACTCGCACGTATGGTAATTGCCATACGTGCGAACGCGCGTGCTCATTCCTCGCCGCTCGCGTGGGTGTCGTGAGATGGACGGAGAGACCACACGACAGGGTGCCAAATGCCACACGTGTGCATGATATTGGACCATTCACCAGGTAGGGCCCACCGTGGACATGCGGCCGAACCAAAACTCAGGCCATTCCGTTGGTCAATGTAGGCCACATGCTTACATTGAATGTGGTTCGCTGGTCATTTTTCCTGACCATCCATTTTTCTGATAGAAGTGTGGCCCACCTTAGAAGCGGAAGAGTCTGATTTTGGGCCGGATAAATCACGTACGTTGGCAAGCGAACTTTCCCACATGATGAACGGTGCTGATCTCGTACAAGTGAGCAAGGCAAGCATGTTTGCTGCGATGTTCCTCTTCCATTTCACACAGCATGAGTGCATATGATTCCTTTTTCTGTAACTCGTCCCTTTGAACCTTTGCAATGATGATGGATGAATGGCACATTGTTATGCCTGCATGTGGGGCCCACTGTGATGCATGAACCTTACATCCACACCGTCCACCCAATTTAGAAGCTCATTTTAGGGCATGATGCCAAAATTGAAGCAGATCAAACTCGTAGGTGGACCATACCACAGGAAAAATCGTGATTGAATCCCCACCATTAAAAAGCTAATGGGGTCTACCAGAGTGTTTATTTTCCATCCAAACTGTTGATAAGGTCACAAATACCTGGATGAAGAGAGAAAACAAATATCATCTTGATCTAAAACTTTTGTGGCCCACGAGAATTTTTTAATGGTCGATTACCATTGTTTCCTGTATTATGGTCCACCTAAGATATGGATCTGCTTCATTTTATGGATACTTCCCTAAAATGAGTTTTCAAAACGGATGGACGGTGTGGATGTTAAGCACATATATCAAGGTTGGCCCCACGGTCAGGAATCCCACCCACCTCGGGTTCCACTGCGGGGATTCGGTACTACCGTGATCTATATATTTTATCCACGCCGTCCATCTATTTCTACATATCATTTTAGATCGTGAGCCCAAAAGTAGGCAGATCGAAAGCTCAAGTGGACCACACCACTTGAAGCAGTGGGGACTTAAATCCTACCGTTGAAAACTTCTTGGAGGGCCATGTTTTCCCTTCATACATGTCTACCTGACCTTATGAACAGGTTGGATGCAAATAAACATCATGGTGGGCCCTAGGAAGTTTTCAATGGTAAGAGTTCAGTTCCCACTGCTTCACGTGGTGTGGTCCACTTGAGCCTTTGATCTACCTCATTTTTTGGCTCATATACTCAAATGATCTGTCAAAATGGATGGACGGCGTGGATAAGGCCTACAGAGCCCCCTGACATGACCCTCAGTCTCTAGCTAGGTCCTGGTGGGGGAAGTAACCAATCCTCGCCCGTTTGTCCGAGCCCACTAACTATACAGGTGGGACCCACTGGTGAGCTGGTTGGACCAATCATGTATGGATCATGCTCTTAAAAAAAAATCCTCATGTTGAAAGGATTTCTTGGGGCGCCAGATGAACAGCCTGTATTACAGAAAGGTGGGCCTCCTTGTAGGGCTCCTGGCCAGACAGAGAAAAATGGACTCTTTTTTTTTAATCAAAGAAAAAGGAGAAAAACTTTGATACTCTGGCCATGTGATGGATGATATGCAGGCACTTAGACAAATTACTTGGACATTGCCTACGTGGCATACAAGTATTTCATATTAAAATGCCCAAATTATGGCTCCTAGTTTAGATGTATCATGAACCAAAGTTACACTTATTTGATTGTCTAACTTTCAAATTAGTGGACATTTATTGTCAATTAAGAACAAAAAATAGCTAATGGTCTGATGTAAAATTAAATAAACAAAATAATAATAATAATAATAATGTCCAAGAATCAAAGGTTAGGATTGTTCAAATATTCTGATTTTTGAATGGTTAATGAAGAAAATTAGTGATTGGTGATCTTTCAAAAACAAGTGTCCATGAATCAAATGTTAGGATTGCTCAAACAATCTGATTTTTGGGTTTGATTTGATACTGATACAACAAGATTTGTTGAGCTCAACACAACTCATGGTGACTCCCAAGCCAAGCAATGGTATATGAGAATTGCATGGAGTTATATATTTTAATAATTTTTATGTATTTAAAATAATTATTACTGCTATGGATAATGTTTTGTTAGGATAATATAAAATTCCAAACTCATACTAGGGCATTTAAACTAGTTTGGAAGAATAGGATTCGTCTTGCCACATGAAATATAGAAATATTGATTGATAAGAGTATAGAGTTAGTAGATACAACAAAATCACGCGATGGTTAAAATAGCTTGTGTAATGGAGACCAAGTGAACAAGGGGAGCGGATTGTGTGTGACCCCAGGCAAAGAGATATCTTTGTGCATCTTTGTGCCCAGGGCTGTGTGGGGCCCATAGAGATGTTCGTGACAAATCCACTCCGTCCATTTGTCTTAAAAGATGACAATAGGACAAGATTTTAACAATCGGGTAGATCCAAAACTTATGTCGGCAATACCACATGAAAGAGTGGGGATTGAACGCTTGGCAGTACAGAAGTTTTGTATCAGGATTATATTTGTTCCTGCAGTTTATCTGAGTGGTAATCATTCTGTGAACGGTTTGGATGACATATAAACATCATGGTCAGCTCTAGGAAGGTTTCAACGGTGGATATTGTTCCCATTTTTTGTTGGTGTGGCCCACTTGAGTTTTGTATCTGCCTGATTTTTATAAGCTTGTCCTATTGTGGTCTTTCAAAACAGATGGACGGAGTGGATTTGTCACAGACATCTCTGTAGACCCCACACATCCCCAGGCCAGAGTCACGGGCAATCTTCTCCCGTGGACAAGGGTCAACCCTAGTGAAATTGATGGATAGTAGTATATAGAAAAGGTTAATAATATAAATGGAGTAGGAATGGTGGTGGATAAAGATTTAAAGAATAAAGTTGTAGATGTTAGGAGAGTAAATGATAGAATTTTATAAATAACAGAAGAGAAATCAATGTTATTAGTGCACATGCACCACAAGTAAGGTTATAGGAGAATCAAGAGATCATTCCAGAAGGATATAAATGAATCACTGCAAGGACTTCTGAACGAAGAGAGGATATTTGTAAGAGACTACTTAAATGGTCATGTGACGGAAAGAAAGTGGGGGATATGAGAACATTAAGGATATGTGTTTAGGAGAATAAATAAGATAAGGAATGTTATCCTTGATTTCACTAGGGTATACAATCTAGCTAGCCCTAGCAAACACATACTTTAAAAGAAACATGAACATTTAATAACTTTCAAAAGTGAATCATATACCAATTAAATATATTTATTTCTACTTAGGAAAACAAAGCAATCAATATGTAAATATTACAAAATTATACTAGGAGAGTCTAACTATGCAATATAGGTTAATGATTATGATGAAAAAAAAGACGCTTAAATTAATAGGTGTCCAAAAACTAGGTATTGAAATTTAAAAGGAGTGAAAATAATATTATTGAAAAATAAATTGATGGAAGAAGAAAGGTGGACTGTCAAGGAAGAAGTAAATGTTGTGAGGAATGAGATATTTGAGTGCATTAGGAAAATGGCAAAATATGATTTAGGAATATTTAGAAGGAAAAGCTAGTCATATAGAAAACTTGGTGGTGAAATAACCATGTATAAAAATCTATTCACGATAATATATATATATATATATCTATATATATATATATATATATATATATATATATATCTATATAATATATATATATATATATTAAGAGTAAACCTAAGATTGAGGATATTCTTTACAATACATTGGGGAGAAGAGAATATGAGAAAGATGTCTTTACACTTGCAAACATAAGGGTGAGGAAGGGTACCGATCCGGATCATGTTAGATGCATTAATAGAGATAAGCAAAAGGTCAAGTAAAGAAAAATGAGATCAATGAAAGGTAGAGAAGCAAGTTTCAACATTTGTTCAATGACAACCACTCTAAGAGCATAATCATAAAAGGAGCCATAAACTCAAATGGCATCAAAGAGAATGTAGAAAGAGGATATCTACAATTAAAGAAGCTTTAAGAAATATGAAAATAGGGAAGATGCTCGGACCAAATGATATACCAATAGGGGTTTAAAAGTGTTTGTGAGATATTAGGTTATTTTAGTTAACAATGTTCTTCAACAAGGTCGTAAAATCCAAGAAAATGCCGGAAGAATAGAGAAAAAGTACAACGGTATTTGTTTATAAGAATAAAGGAGACATATAAAGCTGCACCAACTTCTGAGCCATACCGTGAAACTTTGGGAGAGAGTTATTAAGCAAAGATTAAGGCATGAGACAAATATATCAAAAAATTAGTTTGGTTTCATGCTTTGGAGGTCTATCACTGAAGCTATTTTCCTACTTAAACAATTGATGGAGATATTAGGAGAGGAGAAAGGGTCTCCACATGGTCTTTATGACTTAGAGGAAGCATACTATAAGATCCTTCGAGAGTTAATCTAGTAGGCATTGGAAAAAGAGTTTCAAAAGGACATTAACATGATTAAGGATATCTTTGAGGGAACAATAATAAATGTGAAGACTACTAATGGAGAGATAAGTGAGTTCTCAATTACTGTAGGCTTGCACCAGGGATTGGCATTAAGCCTATCCCTTTTCGCATCAGTTATAGACAAGTGAACGTGGCATTTGCAAGAAGAGATCCTATGGTTTGTCTTGTTCGCAAATGACAATTTTGATTGACAAGACAAGAATGGCATAAACACAAAGCTAGATTTATGGAGGGCGCTTTAGAATATAAAAGTCAAACTAAAAAAATATACACGGAGTGCAATTTTAGTAACAAAATGAGTAGAAACAGGAATTAGTTAAGATTGTTGACCAAGAAGTTCCCCAAAAACACCACTTTCAATACATTGGATCAATAATTCATAAATGGAAAGATTGAGGAGGATGTTACTCAGAATTCAAGTTTGGCGGAAGAAATGGAGATGTCCCCCATCATTTTATATGATCGTTGTGTACCACTCAAATTGAAAGGAGAATTTTATAAGATAACTATTAAGACCAACCATGCTTTATGGGACAGAATGTTGGGTAGTTAAGGAACAACATGTTTATAAGATGTCTAGCTAACATGAGGATGTTGAGATGGATGAGTGGCAAGATTGAGGAAGGATAGAATTAGAAATGATGTATTTGAGAGTAGCACCAATAGGTAATGAGACGAGAGAAAGTATACTTGGATGGTTTGGTCATGTACAACAGAAATAAAGAACTACAAAGATTAGGAGTTGGTACTAGTTAAACCTTCTAAAAGGGCAAGGAGAAAGCCTAGAAGAACAAGGATGGAGATGGTAAGAAAAAGACTCGATTATTTAGTCTAACTGAAGGTACGGCCCTTGATAGAGTAGAATGGTGAAACAGGATTCATGTAGCCAATCCTAATTGATTGTGGTACGGCCCTTGATAGAGTAGAATGGTGAAACAGGATTCATGTAGCCAATCCTAATTGATTGTAGTAAGGCTTAGACGATGCCAATCCTGATTGATTGTGGTAAGGCTTAGATGATGATGACGACTATAAATATTTTTTATCCAAAGTCAATTAAAGACTCATGTCCCCAAATTGACCTAGGTCAATTAGGGGGCATTTGGATCATAATTTACTTAAGCTAAGCTACTTATGCCTTAAGTAGCTTATCTTGACTTCTACTTATTAAACTGAAGTGATTAAGTAACTTTAAATTTTAAAAAATAATAAAATAATAATAAATTTTACTTATAATTGATCATAAACCAAACTTAATTATCTCAAATAAGTTACTTGTCTATTGTTGCAAGTAGAAAAAGTAACTTATTTGGTGGTATCCAAACGGGTCCTTAGAGATCAAGTGGAGTTATCG
The DNA here is from genome assembly GCA_021015155.1 of Magnolia officinalis. Taxonomy (NCBI): domain Eukaryota; kingdom Viridiplantae; phylum Streptophyta; class Magnoliopsida; order Magnoliales; family Magnoliaceae; genus Magnolia; species Magnolia officinalis. The sequence continues at coordinate 14,081,478 of JAJHSJ010000015.1, forward strand.
GGTATTTGGATTAAGACCCGACCACATAAAAGCTTTATGCAACTCTCAATTGTCATAGTACAAGTGACAAACATGTGGTGATAGGAATGTTGGTTTCATGGTCCACCATGTAGATAGCCTATATTCCAATACGTAAGGATCGAATTGAGATACCAATCTTGATCATCAGCATTTGTAAGGAAAGCTCAGCTCAAATCATTCCACATTCAACCAGCAAAAAAAAAAAAAAAATTCACAATGGAGAAATAAACTAAATGATATTATCGCGATGATATCACAAGATTTTCAAAATATTGACAGTTTGAATTTTTCTTTTTCTTTTTTTGGCAAAATTATCCTGATAGTAGCATAAACATCTTATAAAATTTTAACTAATTCATTATATAACTTTATACTAAAATTTTAAAATTAAATTTTTCTTTTTTTATTGAGATTTTCCAATAAATACTAAGGAAAACATCGAATTTCAAAAATCCCCAAGAAAATCCTAGAAAAAGATTTGCCACATGACTCAGGGTTATCCAATCACTGTAGTAGCCCATCCATGCGGTGGCCCACCAGATCAACAGTCCCAAACACGATCAGTTCCATGTGTACCATGAGGATGGAGCTGCATGTATGAAGAGACTTATTTTCCTTTTTTTTATAGTAAGAAGAAACTTTCTAACCAACAAAGGCACTCAATACAAGTGAAAGAAAACAGTTCCACAGCAGTTAGTTTTGGCAGTTAATTGTATATTCTTAGGCAATGGTGTGAGTTTGCTACACTGTGAGGGAGAATTAACAAAACATCCTATCTCCATGTGGGATGTATTTAAGTTAATCCCAACCGTTCAAACCATTCTCCCTGCTGTTGATGGTTCATGGTCCAAATACCTCACAGATCTCAGGCTTCACCGTTGTTGCGGGGCCCACATTCCTTTTAGCATACATATTGAAGGTCTAGGCTACAAATTAGAATTTCATGAATTTTTATTTGGAATTGAATGAAACATAAGTTGAGGTGAAACCATGCATGTTTTCACAATTCAATTCAATTGTGCATCCAAACGCATAATGTTTTTTTCTACCCCAACTTTGACATCTGCTGCTGAACAGGTATGACTACTCTGGATATGGACAGTCAACTGGAAAGGTTTGGCCTCACATTACAACAGTCTGCATTTTGTATGTTTAAGGCTTTTGACGTTTCTTTTCCCCCCACTAAATGAGTTAATTCTATTGCATTTTGGTAGGCAAGTGAGCAAAATACTTATGCAGACATTGAGGCAGCTTATAGATGCCTTGAAGAAACTTACAGCGTGAAGGAGGAAGACATCATTTTATATGGCCAGTCGGTCGGCAGTGGCCCCACGTTGGAATTAGCGGCCCGCTTGCCTCGTCTGAGAGCCGTTGTTCTGCACAGCCCCATTCTGTCTGGACTGCGTGTTATGTATCCCGTGAAGCGTACATACTGGTTTGACATATATAAGGTTCACATGTTTTTCATTTGGATGAGATCTGATGCTCCCACAAGCATGAAATTCCTCATCTCCAATCATGTTATGATCAAAATGATCGGACAATCCTAACCTTTCGATTCTTGTACCCCATTTCTGAAATGGTAAGGATTGTCTGTTCATTGTGATTTTGGTCCATCAAGCGGTTTGGATCGTCTTACACACATGCCAAGCGCGAGAATTATGTGCTTGTAGGAGCATTGGATCATATGAAGCTTTGATGCTTTGTCCTTGATGATTTGTGAATTGTTATTGACCGTTAATGAGTACCAATCTGTTCTTCTTTTTTTGTGCAGAATATTGATAAAATCCCTCTAGTCACCTGTCCTGTTCTGATAATTCATGTGAGTATTTCTACTCCGATGCTTCTGTCTGTTTTATTTTGGTACAACTGTTGTTGAATCCAGAGATCACGACCCATTAACACATTTTAATTTACGAGGAATTATATGATCATCGGCCTTGATTTTGTATGAGTGGGACCTATGGTAGGGTGATATGGATCATTGATTTTATGGGTCCTGTTATGGATGGTGGATATCCCACAGATCTCACTGATGGGACAATTCGAACCCTTCGATCCTATGCCTAATCGGTCCACATTCAAAGGAGGAAAATACTTACCAAGTGATAATGATCTGTCCACAATTCAGGCTTTCACAAAATAGCATAGCGTGAGTGCTTATTAGTTATGTGTTGGCCACCCAATACCAGACACAGAAATTGCGGTGGCCGATCCAGACCGTCTACCTTGTCAATCCATCCATCCATAGCCCATGGTTATTAAAAAAAAATAATAAATAAAACACACTGATGGGACAATACCAATCATCACACTATTGAATGTTGAACGTGGATGATTTTCATTTTCTACCATGCTATTGAAGACCACCGACAGAACGGCTAGGATCGTCCGCTCAGTGTGTTTTCAATGATGGGGCATCCTAGAATGTGACCCACTAGATGAACACTCTGGATCGACTACCTCCCACGAGCCACTTGCAAGGTATTGGGCCAAGATAAATACATATCAATGCTCAAACTAGTGCAATAAAACTGGGGTAGTGAGTATGTAGTGGAAAGGGGGAGGAAGATATCACTGTCTTGTTCCTCAACAACAAAACTCAAATCCATGAGAAATCCTTGAAAGCAGATGCATGGTTGAAATGGGGAGGAAGAGATCATTGTCTTCTTTCCTCTACTATAAAACTCAAATCCACAAAGCCTTAAAATGTTGCTTAGAATAATAAATAAAATATGTATACAAAGCACTTTATATGACTTATAAGCCCTAAGCCCTAAATTCGTAACTTTTTCAAAATAGTAAATTTACTAAATTAGTAAAGACATCTAATCCGACCCAATCTCTCCTAAAAGATTCAAAACAAATAAGTTATTATAACACTCTTCAAACCCTAAAACATCTTAAAATAGTAAAACCCATGACTTACTAAAAATAGTAATTTTTTACTTTAAACTCAAAATTAACTCGTAAAATGACCTTGATGAAGTGCTTATTGATAGTTTTCCGACAATATATTTTATGTGCAATCTCAATGGATGATTACAAAGTTATAACCATTGGAAGCTATAATGAGCAGTCTTACCTTTTTTTTTCCCAATCTCCAGACATATGGCCTGATTTCAGTTGATCTTGGCACTCCATGCAATTGTCCTTAACTTTCTTTTTCTTTTTTTCTACACACGCCCAGGTACTCACGCTGTAGTGAGATTTCACCACCTATGGGTACTCGAACCCTTGACCTGGTGTTGAAATTCTTGTGAGTCCTTAACTTGTTCTACAACAAAATTTAAAATTTTAAAAATTATAAATTATAAAAATTATTATTATTATAAAATAATAATAATATTTTATAATAAATAAAAAAACACAATCCTAGAACATCAGGAATGCAACACACCCAAGCATCATCGACTACCCAATCAATGGGAACGTTGTTTGAGATTGGATTTTCCTTTCTTTTTTTCCACGTGTGTTCGCAGGGGACATCAGACGATGTCGTGGACTGTTCCCATGGCAAGCAGCTTTGGGAGCTTTGTAAAGAGAAGTACGAGCCACTCTGGCTCAAAGGAGGGAAGCACTGCGACTTAGAACTCTATCCAGAGTACATAAGCCATCTCAAGAAATTCATATTGGCCGTCGAAAGATCACCCAATATCAGATATGTTACTACTCCGAGCTCGGATCTCTCCGAGCCTTCTCGGAAGAGTTCGGACTTTTTCGAGCTCCCTCGGAAGAGCACAGACCAAAGAGAGAAGCCAAGGCCAAGTACAGACTTCAAAGACAAGTCTAGGACAAGCACAGACCGGAGAGAGAAGTCACGGGCCAGCACTGATAAAAGAGAGAAGTCGAGAAGGAGCGTGGAGCGCTCCGAGAAGGCGAGGAACAGCGTGGGCCCACTAGAACGGTCGAGGAACAGCATTGATCGGTCGGATAAAACTGGGAGTGGCTAAGAGTTACTTATTTTTAACTGTGTTATCAAACTGTGGCTTGTGTATTTTTGTTCTTATATTGTATTTTTCTTGACTGTTTGGATCAAATCATTGGCAGCTTTGGGCGTATGATGAGATCGGTTGGATTTTGCAATATCGATTGTTTAAAGCACGCCGTTTATGAGGTCTGAGGGAGACAAAGGTCAGTGATAGAAATAATACCGCTGTAATATGATTTATAAATGTTTTGTTATTGTTGTTGCTACTGATGTTGTTGGTGTTGATAAGTTGAGAAGATTGATGTGGTAATGAAAATGTATGTATTATGTGTTTTCAAGAGAAGTATTAGGAATTTAGTTAATTTAATCAGGTTTCAATTGTTGTTGGTGTTCAGTGGATGATTCTGTTCTCTTGATTTAGTGGGCCACCATATTTATTATACAGGCTTATAACTAATAAAGTCATCCATTATATTAGTCGTCTGAAATTGGACGGATTAAGAAATTGAGTGCGAGATCGGTAACGGTGGTGGGAATTGCCCTGAATTGGATGGCTAGGATTCTCCAACTAGTGGAATGGGTGTTATACAAGGGATGAGTTGGTTAGCATATGTAACCAGGCTGCGTTTGAATGCAAATTCAATTGAATTGCAAAAATACAAGTTAATCATAAGTCACAAAAATCAGTGATGGTGTTCACCTCGAATTTGGATTTATGGTCTTTTCTAGTCCAACATGAAAGTAACATAATCATGATTTGGAGCCCAAACAAACACCAATAAGAGTGCATTTGAATCATGATGGGTGGACAATAGGGTCTCAGCAGGTGATGTAGGGGAAATACTGGCCAACACACCAAAAGCTCCATACTGAAATATCCCTTTATCTAGGCCCTCCCATACAAATCAACTACATCTCACAGTTCCCACCGTAAGACCCACCCGTGGCCATTCTACATCTCACAGACCCCACCTCATGAGCCACCCCACCCCAGTGTGGCGATGCACCTGCATCAACAACGGGATTGTTTAATACATGTATTAGAAAGTCTTTATATTTCTTCATGTTTTATAATAATTTTTTGCTGCAGACCAGCAGACAACCTGGCTGTAAATTGGAAGTCATCATACATCAGGACCAACCAGATCTTGGGGGCCAAGTACATGTTGCATGACCACTATACAAATGAGTAGGCCAAATTGTTTCAACTAGTGGGGTCCATGGAACCACTTGATCAGGCAAGCCTGTATTAATGACCCTGTTACCTACTAGGCAGGGGCATTGTGAAATTTGTACACTCATCCTTCAAATCTGGATTGCGCATGCCAAGAGCACTTGAAACCATTGGTTTGATGGGCCACCATAAGGATAGACCAAAAGCTCGAAATCCCTGTCATTCGACAAATCTATCCATTCCATTGGTGCCCATTGAATGCATACAATTTACATATTGTGCTTAAAATTCCTGTCACTAAAACCAAGCCCAAAAAATCTTGAGCTATGGTCCATCAAATGGTAACCTGCCATATGAACGGTTCTGATTACATTGGAAGTGGACCACGTGTGAGGTGAGATTCAGATTGGGCAATGACCAAGCCCTCACAAGTATTCCCAGTACAATCATTACATCAAAGAACTTTAGTAGAATCAGCCATCCATCAGATGGTCCATCAACTCAAAATATCACATGAGAAACCTTGAAAATCCATGCCCATCTTTCCTTTTTATAAAGAAGCCCCCCATCTGATGTAATGAGAAAGGATTTGTGATGAAGTCCGTTGTCAAAAATACTACAACAGCTATAAATATGCCTTTCAAAATCTCTCTCACCACTACATGGGGGTTGGTTTATAACAGCATTTTTACCAGAAAAAATTCAAAATTTTCCTCTCTTCCCAACCCATTCAAATTTTGTGGTTTTTATATTTTCTATTCTCAACCTGCAACCACTTCTTGATATCACCTTCCAGTGAAGAACTCTCAATTCTGCCAAAAAGAACGACTCAGTCCCTCCAAGGATCGGTCTCCGACCGCACCTCTGAGGGCTCAACCACCTCAGCCTCCGAGCTTTCAGCAGGGCCTGCTTCGGAGCTTGCTTCGGAATCTGCATCCACTTCTTCATCTTCTGATTCCAATCTTCCCCATCTTCCACCCAGGGCAATCGACATCATCTCATATATTTTGCCACCCAACTCGGCTGGGCTATCGGGCTGTGTGCAGGGAAGAAAAAAGGAGAGGAAGTGAGGTAGTGTTTATGCAACAAGAACAATCTTAGCATGACCTCTCTTTTATCTTCTTGTGGTGTAAATTCATGCCGGACCCAGGTGGGCCTCGATAACCTTGGACCATTGGAAAGAAGGGGACAATCTCAGACCATTGGATAAGAGGGGCTTGCGGTGGTGGATTGCACGACCCTAAAATCACACCATTTGGACGACCATAGCCGCACCAATTAGGGGCCAGCAAAATGGATGGTGAAGGCCACTTTTACTCTACCATCTGTTTTGCTTGCCTTTTAACCAGATGATTGATCATCCAACCTGGTGATTTGTGGGAAGGGGTGCAAACTGCCGTGAACCTCTTAAGCAAATGGTCACTAGCAATAAACTATGAATTTGAAATCCCTTCCAGACACAAGAATCGTAGGGCCTGTTTGGTTGGTGGTAATTACCGGTGGTCAATGGTAAATAAGTAATAATTATCTTACCAGGGTATTTCTTAGACAAGTACAGCATCCCATTGAGATTCTCAGATTGTGTGAACCCATATAGTGCTAAATGTGCTACATGGCAAAACTTTGTAGGCCACAATTTATTTGTTTCATCCATGCCATCCATTCATTTTGCCAGATCATTTTAGGGCATGAGCCCAAAAATGAGGCAGATCAAAGCTCGGGTGGCCCACAATTGGAATAATGATGTCCACCACTGAACCCACTGTTTTTGTGTAGTCCACTTGATCTTTGGATCTACCTCATTTTTTAGGCTCTGCCCTAAAATGATTTCAAAAAATGAATGAACAGCATGGATATAACACACACATTATGGTGGTGCCCACAAGAGTTTTGCTTTGAATCGAGGTTGAAAGTCACACAGTTTACGAGATGGTATTCCCTCTCTTCCAAACAGAGCAAAATCCATCCTTTAACTGTTCTAAGAAAGAAACATGAGCCAGGTTCATGGCGCATTTCATGATGGCCGATTGAAAGAAATGACATTATTTGTTCGGCCCAGAAATGATACAGGAGGGAACCGCCTTTCAGTATTCACAGCCATCCATCAGATGGGCCCATGAAGGGGAGCTCCATCCTCAATATCCCTCTATCAGACAATCTTAGCTATCTAATTGTCCGCTTGTAGATGGAAAATTATAGCCAACAGTAAAATAGCAGGGCACAACGGTAAAGATCTCCCATCAACGAGGCCAACCATATGAGAATGGATCAACTAAAAGGTGAACCCACAAGTTTGGCCAAGCAATATGCTTTATCAAATGTTCGACATTTGTCAGGGTTCATAGCCTTACCGTGAATCCACTCGAGATCAACGCAGTATCATACAATAGGTCAACAGCTCTCTTAGCTTCGCTGCTTTCTGGGGCATTCTTGCATGCAGCCTGTAAATTACATCCATATTCCAATGTCAGACAGATATGGTAAGTCTCAGTTCAGGCACATCAAAAGCATCTTTGATAAGATGGCAATTTTCTGTTCCTTATTTCAGCTCTAACATCAGCAACCACCCAGTTCAAAGAATGAAGGTTTTTTAGGCGAACGGGCACATGCCATGGACATGTGCCACCCGGCATCGAGTAGGAAACCTGAGCTGTGCATCAGGTGGAACCCACCGTGTAGATTTCAAACAATCCGGCAATACAATGGCCAGATAGGCCACACATGTGCAAGAACGATGTACAGTAAGAAAACTAAACTAGGAAATTTTTGCCATCCATCTTTTCGGCCTACCTGGTAGTTGACCTTTGAAAAATTTTGGCCAGAACCCACAGGGATGGACCACCTAAGTTCTTGGCTCGGATGTCCTAAACATGCTGCAGTGGCATATGCCATGTGTAGAGGTGCATAAGGCAGGCATGAGGCTAGCAGTCCTCCAAAAGATGACACTTCAACATGACTCATACAAACAACATGCGTGCATGTATGAAATGCACGAACTCACATGGCTGCATGTTTGGATGGCCACAACCATCCATCTAGCAAGAACTAACTTGGATCATCTGAACATGCAGCCCTGTGGGCTCCATCCAGCAAGCCAAGGACAATGACCATGGGTCATGCAACTCATGCAAGTGAATGTGATAACCTCAGTAGAACAAATGAGTACACCAGACTTGAGCGAGTCATCTTACATTGAGATCCTTAATGATGGGATGATCTGGATTGACCTCTAAAATTCTCCTCCCTCTCATGAATTCCAAGCTAGACGTGTCACCAAGGGTCTGTGCTTTCATTAACCTACAACAGGAAGACATGAGATGAGCAGTGTTTTTAAAAATTTGCAGTTGATTCGGAGCTTGGCCAAGTTCTTTGGTTCCATGTACATCCAATACCCAGTTCACTAACTCTGCAAAATACCGAGTCCCAGCAAAGTTTTTAGACCGTGTATGGTGTTTGTTTTGCCTGGATCGTGTGACTCAGGCTCATACAGCATGTGGATCACCCCAAGGGGCCCACATGCAGAGATGGGCAGATGACCAGAACTGCATCTAGTGCATTTTCTAGGGGCTATTGTGGATGGGCCATAGTCCATACCTCATGCTGAATGGATAGTTCTGACCATAAATACTTACAGATAGGGGTGTCAATGGACTGGGCTCAGGCCTGCCAAAAGCAGAGTTTTGAATAGGGCCGGCCCGATGGCTTGGCCCGAAACGGTTCAAAATCTGGCCGAGACCAACCACCAGCCCAGCCCCTTGACAGCCCTACTTACAGATAACCACTGAAAAGTTTTAACAGTTCACACTTCACATTCAACTTCACAAATCAATAGTCAGAGTTATCATTTCGGTGTGGTTAGAGGATCCTGGCCCATCTGAGGTATCTTCCAAAAGATGAATAGCCCCAATCATCCATTGATCTCTACACGTGCGCTCCTCAAGACAACACATGATCATGAACCTGGTCACAAGTTACACAAGCAGCAGAAAAGAGTGCTTGTCTGGCTATCTAAGGGCTAAGCATGGATCCATCAATTACCTTTCCATGTTAGCAGACCATCCAAACTTGCCAGAGACGAGCACACAGGGTGATGTGCTCAGACGCTTCGACACTTGCACTTTGGCCACCTTATCACCAAGCTGTTGCTTAATCCAGTCACAGAGGAGATTGTATTCTTGCTTGTTTTCTCTTTCTTTCACCTCATCCTCGTCACCTGATATAAAATTTCAAGTCAGCAATACATGCACCAAAACGACCCACCGGTAGAAATAATGCAACATTTTTGCCGAGTTCCCATTGGGGTTTAGTGAAAACAATCACCCTAACCACAATCAAAATTCCATATATCATTTAAATAGTTCCCATGGGGACTGGGATCAACATGCAACACTCTGACCACTCATCTGCTGCACCACCCCACATACAAGCCGTAGCTCAAAAACCAGGCTGATTGGACAAGTTTAACTGCTCAATCAGCACATAGCCCCGTTTTCTGGTGGGGTTGGTGCATTCATGCTCCCGATCCTAGTCTTCCACAGATACACAACCAAAGCAATTCATATTGGCCAATCAATCTACAGCTTATCACACACTAGTTATCTTGTACGAAGAATACTTACCCAACTCCAAATCTTCCTTGCTGATATCAACAAATTTTTTCTCTTTGTAGGTCTGTAGGTTTTGAATAGCAACCTCATCAATGGGCTCCACCAGATACAGAACCTAAAAAGATGAGAGAGAGAGAGAGAGAGAGAGAGAGAGAGAGACTAATATCAGAAAATCAAGGACCATCTGATCCAACAGCAAGAATCTCCCATGCCATACAAAATGCAAACCTCAATGTCCTTTTGGACCAGCTTCTCCAAGAACGGGGCCGTTTTCGCACTTTTCAGGCTGTCCGTGGCCAAGTAATAGATAGCATTCTGGTTCTCACCCATGCTTTCAACATATTCATCTAGGCTTATCAATTCCTCCTCGCTCTTGGATGAATAGAATCGCAACAAAGGTGTGATGCGCTTGTGGTTTGCTGAGTCCTCAATGCAACCCAATTTGAGAAGCTTCCCGAAATTCTCCCAGAATTTTTTGTAATCCTGCAATAAGTTGATTACAATGTTCATGACCAAGTGGTAGGACCCAAGCAGAGACAATGGTAAAGGCTTGAGTCACTGAATCTACCTCTTTGTTTTCGTTTTCCGATATATCCTGAATCATGTCGAATGTTTTCCTAACAAGCCTCTTTCGCATAATTCTTACCTGTAAAAATTATTAAAGAATAAAAAATCAATACACAAATAAGTCTATGTTGGCCTTGGAAAGTCTCGGCGATTCATTTGCCTTTCTTGGAAGCTCTTCCTCCAGGTGATCACCCGCCTCTTTTGGGTTGAAGGTGATCATCGACAGAATCGAAACCAACTACAATCCAAATGAGTACCAGTGATTCACAAAGAAGAAAGACAGGTCTAGAGGCCCCCACGTCAACATGCTCATCGAATCCAGACCGATTGTCCTCTCAAATGATAGTTCTAAGTTGGTTATTGAAATTGGGGGCCAGCCACATACCAAAACTTTCCGAAGTGGGGCCTTGTTTCGACACCAGTAGGGTCTTGCAGTCTTCCCAGACTGCCATTTTGGGGGGCTACAATCCCCCTCTTATCTAAGTGTAAATTGTATTTATTATTGTAACATTTAGGAGCTGTTCAAAGTGCCAGTAAAACCATCATTGGTTCGGCAAATTCGCTATGCTTGGGGTGGCTAGGAAAACATAAACTGCATTTTGCAATTTACTGTATTCTCAAGAGCAATAGCAAGATGAGAACCAGGTAAAACATTTTCATATCTTGCCATATCAAAGCACATATCACCCATCGCTGAAAGGCAAAAGTTCAAACAGGAACTGATTTGTAGAGAAGGCAAAACAGTGCTGAAATATATTGGATATTGATTCAAACAGTAAAAAATTTGGTTAGAAGAAAAAAAAAAAAAAGGGAAATCCTTTTGAGGCAGCTCCACTTTTCTACACTGCCCCAAACACTTGGGTATTGGTTCTGTCCGGAATCTCAGGTACACATTCCATCTCATCATTGATTAGAATTCCTATTAGGATGTTTAAGCCAAGAAAGAGTGGCACTTACAATTCGACTTTCTTGAAGGATTTCTCGAGAAACATTAAGAGGAAGGTCATTTGAATCAACAACACCCTTCACAAAGCTCAAATATCGAGGAAACTGAAAACAGCACAATAAAACCAGTAATGCATTCGCATGCCATAAAAAGAAAATAATCAGATGATAGCAGCATCAACATCCAGTGCCAATGATAAGAGACAGATTTGATAAATCACACAACCAGGAGCAGTATCAACCTGCTTGCAGTGTAATAGTACTTACCAGCTCACCATCAAAATCATCTGAAATAAACACACGCTTAACATATAAACGTATGTTCTTCGTCTTTGGGTTCACTATGTCCTCATTGTTAAGAGGTGCCATTCCAGGTATGTAAAGAACACTTCTGAATTCCACCTCACCCTGCTCACACGAAGTTAAGGTATTACATGATGCTCCAATGACCGAACCTGTATTCCATTATTCGCCAACAATGGTACAGGTGGGACCCACGCATTAGCAATCTACACCAATGACCTGGTCTGTGCCATCCTAGGATGGGGATGCCATGCCTTAATATCGCTCTTATCAGATATCCTAGTGATGAAGGTGGAAAATAAAAGTCATCGTCGGCATTTTAACACGAGCCCAATTGGAACATCCACATTAGATCTATACTAGGGACTACCTGGATCACTAAAACGTGGGACCCACAAGTACAGCTTATTGAGCAGAGCAAATGCTCAACTATTATCTCCTTAGGAATGATCAGTGTGTTACAGCTAAAGCAACTTCCGCTCGTACCTCTGTTGTGAAGTGGGTGTATCCAAGTGGGTCCAAGAACTCATTAAATGTCTTCTTGTAGAATTCGTGATATTCATCTTTCTCTACTTCCTTTGGATTACGCATCTGCACATGAAAAACCAACAGCTCAATGGCTAATTCGTAAATGTAGAGAAGCCAACAAGATTATGAGAGAAACACAAAGGCCATCATCCATCCACTTGATCTTCAAGGCACCTGCGATCTGGCCATTCATCAGAAAGGCCCCACCATGAACATGTCCTGGCCCAAAAATATGCTGGTCTGCTCATCAAGTGCGCCACACATGCATGCTGAATGTGGACAAGCATCAATTTATCTCAACCCTCCCATTGTTACATTCACGTGTCCCTTCAGATGAGCGGAACAGCGTTGTTGTTGCAACAGGTCACAAGTCAAGGCACAAGTGATGAACGGCCCAAATGTCAGAGTGTACCATGCTCATGTGTGTGCCACAAACAAGATCGTCTCTCTTTGCCCAGATATCATTAACAGGGCTCAAGTCAAACTTCAATCTTCAATTTATTGCACACTGTAAGAGAAACAATTCCATTACCCAAATAGGCTTTGTCTCATTTGCGAGTTCCCAGTCCCAATATTTCTCAGTTACAGTCTTCTTCTTCATCTTCTTTTCACCCTGTGAACAACGAGGAAAACATGCAGCTCAAATATGCCATCAAATTATAGAAAGCAAGCCATCAAGTCCATCAGTTAGAAATTCACACACACCTCCGGCTGTGCTTCTTCGCCCTCTTTTGGCTCTTCCTCTTCTTCCACCTATCCAATGACACCACATCAATTTAAACACATTAAGAAAAAAAATTTAAGTAGCGACCATTATTTAATAAACAGAAGAAAATGGATAAAGGAGCTACAACAAGCCAATACCAAGTGACCCTATTGTTACTACCTCAAAATTGAGACTGCTGGCTCTTGGAAAAACAAAAACAAAAAACAAAAAACAAAAAACAAAAAACCAAAAAAAACAAAACAAAAAATTAAATGCATGCAACCCCACGGACAACAAAATCGGACCAACGCCCAAGAAGAAGATTTTGTTTCTAGAAAATTAATGATGTCACTGTCAAACTGTGGTTAAAATAAAAGAAAAGACACTAACCATATGCCAATGGAAAATGACTCAGCGTCTTCTTGAAAAAATGGGTCAGTAAATCAAGTGTACGAAGATCTAACAGAAACGGCAGTTTAAATAAGTAGAAAGAAAGAAAGAAGAATCAGATAGGCAATAATAAACTTGGTTGGTTTTTTTTAAGAAAAAGGTTGGCATAAAGAAAACGGTGCGGTCAATATAAACCTCAGCAAGTTTTTCTGATACCCTAAAAGCATCATCATTGAATCCTTATCCCAATTAATTGGGGTCGGCTACATGAATCATATTCCGCCATCTGACTCTATCAAGGGCCAGACCCTCAGACCATAAGTCACCAAGTCTTTTCTTACTACCCCCATCCATGTCCTCTCGGGCCTTCCCCTCGCCCTTTTAGAGCCTTCAACTTGTACCAACTCGCTCCTAACCAGCATGGTTCTTGGCCTCCGTTGCACATGACCAAACTGAATACCGAGTTCGAGCACCAAGTTTTTGCACCATGCTTCAACCATACTTGTCACCAACTTGGAACTAAAAGCCAGATGGAAAGAAAAACCAAGAGAGATGTCTCTTCCACACACACACACACACACACAGGAATAAGTAAAATGATAATAGTTTTTCTCTGCATGCTCAAATTGCATTTTCTTCCATAATCTGCACCAGCAGCTTAGCAAAATGATTGTAGAAGCAGAGAAATGCATCCTCACCTCCACGGTCCTTGATTTTTCTTGCCAGGTGTAGATGGGGAAGGAGACAAACTGCGAATAATTTTTAACCAACCCCTGAATCCTTGTTGGCTCCGCAAATTCATATTTATCATCTGGCTGCAAGAGCGACAAAGCAAATATTTTGAAAACCTACAAAAGGACACATGCCTGCAGTATCCACACCACTAATGGGAAACAAGTAACGCCATACCCTGAGATAGAGAGTAATTGTGTGCCACGACGCAGTTGGTTTTCAGGATCCGTCTCTTCCCTTATCACATATGAACTACTGTCCGCTATGGCTTCCCACACAAACTGCTTATCGGACTTTGGACTCTTTGTTGATACAACCACCTACAACACAATTTGAAGAAAACTTAGAACACACCTACAAATAAAGCCCAGTATACACACAAGGCACCCAAAAGAACCAAATTTTAATAGTACATTTGAGTGTTCCTTGTTCCCAAGTCAAGGACAGAATGCACTGCCACTAAACATGTTGAGACGAACCATCAATTAGATAAGAGTGGGGCCTTCCCATTATTGGCTGAATCGTGTTTTCAAGTGGAAAAGTACGAAAATGGAAGCCTGCTTAATGCGGTTTCCGTTTTTTGCATTGCCACAAGAACCAGTTTGGAGGTACGACAAAATGCACATGAAGAGTTCCCTAATGAAAGATTTAGAACAAACATCAAATTTCCAAAAGACAAAACATAGTATAGAGAAGGCTGAATACCCTGTCTGCAACGAGGAAAGCTGAGTAGAATCCAACACCAAACTGACCGATCAAGCCATTATCCGCACCAAGATCCTGATTTTCCTATAAATCATATGATCCACTGAGTAAGCTCCCATGGGCAGGTTATGGATAAATCTAACTCCATTTGACAAACACGCACACAACAGGAGGAATATTAAATGTGCATGCAGATGAACAGAAAATTAAAATAAAGTAAACACCTTAAGCGCCTTTAGGAATTTCGAGGTACCACTCTGAGCAATAGTTCCAAGACAATCAATGAGTTCTTCTTTTGTCATCCCAATACCAGTATCACTGCAAGTTCAAGTACATATTGTAAATAACTACTATCAACGGTAGGAATAAACTTGAGATAGTTTCACGTACGTTATGGTAATGGTCCCCTTTTCTGGATCTGGCTTGATGCGTATCTCCAATTCCCCAGCATCTCCAAGAAGAGAAGGTTCGGTCACACTTAAAAATCTTAGTTTATCCAGTGCATCACTTGCGTTACTGAAAGCAAAGAATACAGTCATCAGTGACATTTAGAGATACACAGCATACTTGAGGGAGGAAAAGGAAAAACAAAAACAAAAAAATACACTGGAAATATGGTTGTTCTCTTGGCCTGAACATTCTTAAAAAACACAAAAGGATATTTAAGATCCCATGAAGCCTCTCGCTTTGAGACAATAAAGGAGGATAGCATGGATTTGGAAGTTACTTAATGTACATTGAGCGAAATGGCCACAGGCAGAGACGACCATTGAGCCACATTTTTTCTCACTTACCATTTTGGAGCCAATTTGACAGAAAAATGCAAAGTCGAACAGCCCTACCCAAAAGGTGAAAAAATTTATGGCAACATTCTCCAGCATTTGGATAGAGTGAAATGCTATTTGGACTGCATTTGCAAATTGGGCCTTGCTCTTCCATATTAATTTAAACTTTAAAATTTGTATAAAGGGTACAACATACTCTTTCGAGTAACATCACCAAGGATTGATAGAGTCTTCAATGATCTACACAAGTCTCCTAAGTTAGTGGGCTCCCATGCTAAAAAGCTGATTGTGGAATGGGTTTCCTATGTAATGGGCGTGAAAGATTATAATCTTTTGTTTTTAGGTTCCTAACGTTCTTCTCTGGCTGCTATCTCAGCAGTCTCTCTTGTTTTTCCCTTTCCTTTCAATGAATTTTCTCTTTGTTGCTTTTTTTTTTTTTTTTTTTTTAAAAAAAAAAACCCTTTCAAGTAACATCACCAAGGATTTAATACCCGTTTCACCATACCGTATCATTTACCACCAGTATGGGTTGCATTGCCCTGTACCGATATTCAGGCTGATAGCCATACTGTTCATGGACAAAACCAGTACATGTCAAGCAGGCAATACATATCGGACGATATTTTACTCTTGCTATAAATAGGAGTCAAAACTAATGGCTTTGACTCAGCTTCATAAATTCTAATGCCACTAAATCATAGCAGTAGGGGATCACAAATAATGGCTGAACACATTTCTATAACGCACCTAAGGGCTCGTTTGGGAGTTTGTATTTGGAATGTATTGGAATCTAAATCACACTTACACTAGAATCAAGGTGATTTTGTATCCTCAGTTGTATTTGGCAGCTTGTAATTGGAATGCACTAGAATCCAAACCTTCCATTTGGGAGCTTGCATTTGGAATGCATTGGAATTCTTAAGTATATTCATAGGACCTGAATTTGATTAACTAAATCACTTTGAATATCCCAAATTAGTTTACATGTCATATTTGATAGAATGATTGGAATAAGCCCATTGAAATATATACGCTAGCAAAAACTGATGAAATTCCGAGCCTCGGGTGGCCGTGGGCCACAAGTGTAAGGATCACAAACGAGCGACTTACGTTTTTTAACCGTCCATTTAGATGGACAAAGTTTGGACAAATCATATCATTCTATTGATGTGATTTTAGTGTTGCAGCCAATAATTGGATTGTTTTGGAGTATCATGAGCATGCCACTTGTACAATAGATTAGTAGCCTAACGACACCTTTGTAACAAGTGCAACTCTCCTACCTTTAAAAAGAGAGCCAAAAAGGCATTTTACTCCAATTACACTCGAATCTCAACAAAAATGTAAGGTTTCAAAATACGCCAAAACTGTGTATTTCAAATACCTCTGATTCCATTTACCTCCAAATACACAGCACCAAACAATGGATTTGGGGCCAAATCCCCCCAAATATACTCGAATACAAGGTGTCAAATGGCCCCTAAGTATCTCAATTCAACATTAACAACAACGACAAGCTGCAGGAGAATTCCACCAAGCGTATAGATAAAAACAAGAAAATCATCCACAACAAAAGCAGCAGGAGGAGATAGCTTTGAATAACAGAACCCCGAATACTCTAAATGACCAATAAAAAAATCGAATCAGTAGCAAGATACAGACCTTACAAGCTCCCGGAGAAATACTTCCTTGTGGCTATACAGACTGTGAACTATCAAGTCCAAAAGGCGGCTGACCTGCATAATTAAGAAACCATGAGAACAATCGATCAGATATAAAGAAAGGCAACAGAAGAGGGGGAAAATCCAAATACTTCTAATGACACAAATTAACAGACAATCTTTCAAAGAGAAATGAAATAAGATCAGCTGAAAGGCCCATCAACTAATAGCCATAAACCATCACACAAAATCCTGGAAATAAATAATAAAAAAACAAAGATCTGTCATAAAGCCAGTTCGCAGAAACGAAAATAAAATAAAATAAAATAAGAAAAGAAAAGGAAATCCTTCTGCAACAGCAACAACAATGATGATGATAATGACCACATAAAGCAATGTTTTAAAAGCAGGACCAGGATTCAGCACATTTTTATGGGCGGTTCAGTCCAACGAACAGTCAATGAGTCAGACCTGGTCTGACTCGTTTCAGCTCCACAATCTGATTAATATAAAATCATAAAGCCAGAAGGAATTAACATGTAACATGTCATTAGCAGACTGGTTAGTGTTTGACTTCTGAGTATAAATTGTTGGTTCTAGCTTTCAATTTTTGCACTTGCATTTTTTAACAGAGTATTTATGCACTTAATCGAGCCAGGTTTAAAATAACTAGGCCCATTTAGGTGGCGCTTCCCGTCCAAACTGGTCTGACATCCGATCTGGTCAGGGTTTTAAAACAGATACGAATCATTCTTCCTAAAATTTGGTTAAAAATTCATCCATTCCCCCAATATTGCAAATCATAAATTTTAATTGTGAATGAAACCATCAGTACAACTTGAAACCTACCTCAAGAAACGAGCAAATATCCCAAATTCATTCAAAAGAACAAGATGAATCCCAAATTCGTTTATAATTACA
This sequence comes from Magnolia officinalis, assembly GCA_021015155.1. Taxonomy (NCBI): domain Eukaryota; kingdom Viridiplantae; phylum Streptophyta; class Magnoliopsida; order Magnoliales; family Magnoliaceae; genus Magnolia; species Magnolia officinalis. The sequence goes on from JAJHSJ010000015.1 coordinate 14,099,454, forward strand.
TGAGGAAACCTCGAAAAAAAAAAACCTCCTAATGGGTCGTTTGGATGGTGGTAAATGGTTTACGTTGTAGATGATTTACTAGTAAATCACTTAAAGGCTGTAAATGGTTTACAGCCTGTCTGTTTGGCTTTAAGTTGTAAATGATTTAATAGTAAATCATTTACAGTGTTTGGATAGCCTGTAAATGGTAAATGAAATATGCTTTATAGGCTTTCATTCAAAAAAATAGAGCCCTTGCCATCTCATTTACTAGTAAATGAAAACTCACCTTCTTGCTGGTAAATGAGAAGGGGGCGTTGCTAGTAAATCATTTACAAGTAGTAAATGATTTACAAGCAAATTAGAGCATCCAAACACAAGTAGTAAATGATTTGCTAGTAAATCATTTATTAAAACCACCAAAATATCAAATTCATTCAAAAAACAAAAAGAAAACCTCCAAAGGAAAAAAATAAATAAATCACCTCAGGAACTCCATTAAATCCCATTCTTTCAATAATAAGAACCCTCAAAATGCTGAAAATTCTCACTTTTAATCATAAAACTTCACAAAAATCCCAAATTCAAACAAAGGAACAGAAGAAGAAAGATGAAAATTAAGAGCCCAACTCAAACATCCAGCTACTTAAAAAATTCAAAAAAAAAACACAAAAATTTATCCATCTGAAATTATAAATTCCAAATCTCTCTCTCTCTCTCTCTCTCCTCTATCTCTCTCTCTATCTCTCTTCTCTCTCTCTCTCTCTCTCTCTCTCTCTCTCTCTCTCTATCTCTCTCTCTCTCTCTCTCTCTCTCTCTCTCTCTATATATATATATATATATATATATATAGAAGAAAACATCAAAAGAAGCAAAACCCACCAATAAAAAAATCCAACTTCCATTACTTCAACCAAATCTTGAGAAGAAAACCTCAAAAAGAAACAAACCCACCTCAACAACTGCACAAATCTACAATTACTTCAACTACCGAAAACCCCACCTCACAAAAAAAAAAAAAAAAAAACAAAAACAAAAAACAAAATGAAAAGCCCAATTTCCATTACAAAATCCCAAATTCAATCAGAAAGAAAACCCACCTCGGCCTGGTACTCAAACTTCTCCCCGGAAGCTTCAGGAGCATCTTTCTCCGCAACCGCTGCATCGCACCTAACCGATACCATCCGACCACCTCTCCTCTCCTCCACCTTCCATTTCAGACCCAAATCTGCAGAGAATCTGCTTCTGAAAACGGTTTGCGGAAGAAAGGGAGTTGCGAATTTCAATCCTCTTCCACTATTCTTCAAAGAAGATCGAAAATGGAAAGATGGGATTGAAGCAGCTCCCACGCTCCTGCTCAGAACAGGCGCCATTGCGTGAAACCCTAGGGGCAGAATCGTAATTTCTTACAATTCTTTGGTTTCAGAGAGAGAGAGACCGAATCCAGAGATAACAAGCAACAAAAACCCTTCGCGAGGGTTTAAGGGAGAAAGGGTTATAAGATGAGACAGTAGAAGCAATCTGTGCGTTTGATACCACTTACTTAGTATGATAAATGATTACATTTCAGTCCGTTCACCAATACCATCCAACTCTTATGGTGGGCCCCACACTGATTTACGTATCGATATTGATTGGAACATATAATCTGTGTGATTCTTCCCGTTGGATTTTGACCAGATAATAATTTTCTTTTTAGACGGTCAGTGTACGGTCTTCAATTGGACGGCTAGGAATATTTAATCAATTGGGGTTTTTGGAGTTGTCATCCATCCATCAATAAGGGTCCAAGTATTTTGATGGTCTGGATCGACCAATGTATATTCAAGATATAAGTTGGTTTGACTTGCTTTTGCTGGTTAAACGGTGTTAAACAAACGCCATGGTTTAACAAATGAGAGAGAGATAGAGAGAGAAAAGAGATGGTTCTAGAAGAGGAGAGACTTTTGGAGTATCTTTGCGAAGTTTATAAGGTGTAGATGCTGCCACGTCAGCAACATAATATCCGAAAAATTTTTATGATGGAAAATGAGGAAATGAAGGAAAATGTGGAATGGGAAAACCCGGTAGTCAGCGGGAGAACCTGAATCTGTAGTCCCTTGAACGGCTACAAGCAAAACAGCTGCATCTTGGATGTTCATCAGCCCTCATTCAGCGTCGCTGGTGGACACAGTGGTGGCCTATTCAAAAAAATACATCCGAATAGACCAGTCTTAACCATCAATTACTGGATCTTTACTCGTTGAATATGAACCGTTGACCTTTAGATTTTGACCATATGTTGGTCATGAGGGCCCACATGATGTATGTGTTGTATCCACACCGTCCATCCATTTAGGGCCTGTTTGGCCTGGCAGATTGGATGGGATTAGATGGTATTGGAGTGGATTGCACGGATTTCAAGATAATAATAGTTAAGTCATTGGATTGGTGCAAGATCTATGGGATTGTTATATCGCGGGATTGCTATATCCGGTCTATTTGGCAAGCCCGGCCAATCCCAGGATTAAACCTTCCAATATCTTTCAATCCCTCGAACCAAACACGTCCCAAGCAATTTTGTAGGGATTAGGGTGAATTGGATGGGATTTAAAGGTAATGATGGTGATGTCAGTGGATTGTCTTAAGATCCATGGGATTGCTATATCTAGGGAGCGTCTGTTTGGCACGCTTGGCCAATCCGGGATCTATCTTCCAATCCCATCCAATCTACCCGGCCAAACAAGCCCTTAGGGCCTGTTTGGCCGGGCAGACTGGATGGAATTAGATTGTATTGGAAGGGATTGGAAGGAGCAATCCTGAGATTGGCCGGGTTGCCAAACATGCACGTTGAACTTCTACCCGGAATGGACCAATCCCATGGGATTGTTAGCAATCCATTGACATCACCATCATTACCTTGAAATCCACCCAATCCCTCCTAATCCTATCTATTTTGCCTGGGACATGTTTGGGTGGACGGATTGGAAGGGATTGGCCGAGCGTAATCCCGGGATTGGCCAGGCAGGCCAAACATACTCGGTGATAGATTTTCTGGATATAGGGATCCCATGGGATTGCCAGCAATCCACTGACACATCCATCATTACCTGTCATCCACCCTAATACAATCTAATCCCATGGGATGGGCCCATCCAAACACGCCCTTAGAGACATCGTTTAAGGGCAAGAACCAAAGAATAAGGCAGATCCAAAGTTCAAGTGTACCTCACCACATAAAACAGCGGGACATTGAAGCCCACTGTTGAAACCTTCATAAATCCACCATAATATTTATTTGAAATCCAACCTATTTATAAGTTAACACACACATGGAATAAAGTAAAACACAAATATCAAATGGTTCCAAAACTTCTGTGCCCCAAAAAGTTTTTAATGGTAGGCATTCAATCCCACTATAGTATGTGGTGGTGGGTCCACTTGAGATTTAGATCTGACTCATGCTCTTAAATGATTTCTCCAAATGAATGAACAGTGTAGATACAACACATACATCATGATAAGGCCCACTGGGTGGCATCACTTCACTAGCTACTGTCGAATTCAATGGCTAATCCGCGTCCGTCCACCAGAGTGTTTTACGAGGGATGGCCCTGTAGTGGCCTGGTAAAGATCTCATGTTTTAAGGTCGATCTAGCGGCGGAGCACCTGAAATTGTAATCCCTGGGAGCACATATATTTGTAGACCACCGATTTATATTGTCGTGCATGCCTCTGGCCTTCCTGATATTATATTATGTGCTGAGCCATGCCGAACTCTCCTGGGTCGTCCATTGGGTGGGCCTACACATCGTTTGGGCTCTATATTGAATTGTGGGCTAAGGGGTCTTTACTTATATCTCAAGGTAGACTCACAAGAATTTCAACACAGGGTCATGGTATTAATTTCAACATAGTGAAAAACTACTATCGTGTGAAGGTGTGAGTGCACATGAGTAAAAATAAATAAATTGTGAGCTAAGGGGAGCTCCCTGGATTAGTTGCCCCACATTGATGTATTTGTTGTATATTCATATTGTTTACATGTATTTTCATTTTATTATAGGACTCGTCCCAAAACTTGAGAAAATTCAAATCCCAAGTGGACCACACCACTAGAAATAGTGATTAGTAATCATTAAAAACTTTCCATGAGCTAAGTAAGTTTGGATCAAGTTGATCTTTATATTTTCCCTTCATCCAGGTCTTATTGACATTATTAAAGGTTTGATGGTGAACTAAAAATAAATTGGAATTTTTATTGGTGAGACACTCAATCACCAATGTTTCATGTGGTATAGTCCACTTTAGATTTGGATCTGATTAATTTTTTGAACCACATCCAAAAATGGGCTGAAGAAATGAATGGACAGCATGGATATACAACATATGAAGGTGGGCCCCACGATAAGGGTAACACCCACTAAAGTGTTGCCTGGGTAACACCTAAATTGGATTGCATATTGAGTTACTCGGTATGTTCTTATTGTACTGAGTAAATTCAGTTGGGCCTGCATTAGGCTTGGCCTATTCAAAGTTTTGACTTTTCGGGAGGGCTTGGCCCATGGACGACCCTAAAACCACATCGTCATGGCATATTGAGTCTTGCATCAAGTGAGACCCATAATATAGATGATTTTATCCCAGGATTAGGCGAGTAAATGTAGGCAACATGTTCGATTAAAAATAGGTTGTTTAAGAAAAAAATTTGTCAAACGGTCCACATCAAGCATTCAGATGGGGTCCACTTAAAGAATGGCCAGCATGATTTTGAGGATGGATCATCTATCCAGTGGAACCACAAAGTCCAATGTTCCACATAGGTGATGTTCGGTACACTTAACCCTGCGTACAGCGGTGCATGGGTTACTAAACCTGGGTTACAAACTCGCCTCTAGCCCCACATGTGCTAGTTATGCCACGTGTTGAACATCAAAGCCTTTCATTAGGTGGGCCCCACTATTTTGACCATTTTCCCAAAAAGCAGGTTAGGTCTGTCGAGCTAGTCTACGAAGGGGATTGCATGCATTAACTGCTTAATACATCTTGGCAGGGGTTGTGGGGCCCACCATGATGTATGGGTTGTATCCACGCCGTACATTCAATTTTTTGGGTCATCTTAAGGTATGAGTCTGAAAATTAGGCAGGTCCAATGCTTAAGCGGACTGTATCGTAGGAAGTAACGGTGATAAAAAAAACTCACTATTAAAAGCTTCGTAGGCCATCGTTATAGAGTTTTAGATAAAGGAAGAATACAATTATTATATTGATCCAAATCTTTTGCCGCTCACGAGAAGCTTTTAATGGTGGGGGTTCAATCCTCACACACTTGAACCTCATATCTGCCTCATTTTTGGGTTCATATTATAAAATGATCAGAAAAAATAAATGGATGGTGTGGATAAGCAGGACGCATTCTACTTCAATCTCCGAAACCCATTGACATGAAGAGAATATGTTCATTAAGTACTGGTCCACTTCATCTCTTGACTGGGCCAATTTTTTGTGCCAAGTCATATATATTGTGGGGCCCACCTAATGCAAGGATTAGACGTTTGAAACACGTGTCAAACTAATTAGACAGATCAGATCGACTATGGAAAATTGTTGACAAAATCAGCATTAGGTGCAAGGCATCCCATGTAGTTTTAACTACTGTCGGTCATTTGGATTCAACCTCAGTAGATCAAACAAGCTTAGGGTGGTCGACCCAAGGTAGGTCGCCCGCTTAATTTAACAATCTTGCAAAACTTGATCCACCATTATAATAATTTAGATTGTCAAATATATAATCATAAACACGAATGAAATTTAATACCCTACTAAGGTATAACTATTGAACGCATGTACGAATCAGTTACAATCTAACCTACCTCAACACAATTCAACCTATATCAACACATAATTATTAAACACCTATACAAATCAGTACGATTCAACCTACAGCAATATATTCTGATCTATATCAACATTTCTTAACATTCAATATTGAAGAATTTTAATATTAGGAATTTCATATCACTCAATTATTTCATCGAGCATGTTATAAACCAAACAACAAATAAACGCATTTAATTATTTAAAATTCCAAGTAGAAGCTTGAGGGTAGATTTTCACCTTAAAGTTGAAAATCTTCGATTCGGATGCAACCATAGCATCAGAAATTTAGGAAAAACACTCCAAATCCTAATTAATTGGTAATCTCATCATTAGTAACTTAAATTTTAACTCAGTTAGCTTTTAATAAAGGGTTAATGGTTTTACCTAATTAAATTCGAGCAAACCCTACTCGATTCGACGAGTCAGGGCTTGAAATTAGCGTAAAATCAAAACCCTAATAAAGTCGAGCTTGATTACGGTTCCCACAAGAGCATAAATTATCCCAATCAATAATCAAGACTCAATACCTTAAAATTAGGATCTCCAAAAAATAGAGAAATATTAAAGGTTTTCTAGCCCTAATCCTTAAAGCATTTTTATAATTAGGGGAAGGATGCATGTAATACCCGACTTAGCCTATAAGTACGACCGTTTGGTTAGTAGATAAAGCTCACCTTCCAAAATAAAACCAGGTAATGCCTGCATATACAATTCAAAAACTCGAAAGAACCTCTAATAGTACCTAGGAGGTACACCCCTCATAATGCGACTGTAAATAATCGAAACTGATACCATGGTGACCACCCCCAACGAGATGAATCTAACAATAACTTTCGCTCGTGGGCACGTGACCTCGAATGCATTCTATGGCATGAAGAACCAACACTTTTTATGTGCAAATATTCATAAAATTATATATGAACGACACCATCATGAAGTAACGATGAGGTCATATTTGAAACTATTCTATTAAGATTAGTTTAAACTAAATATAGACTTAAGTGTAAACTAATCTACTCCATGCCTCATAAAAGTCAATTTAATGAAGTGAGTAACTTTATTAGGTAAAAGTCAAGGCTCTTCCTTAAATCAAGGAGAGCCATGAAACCTAGCATTTTTTATTAAATAAATATTTACTATAATACTACATGGAACCTACTTAGAGAAGATAAAATTAGATTAATTACAGTCAAAAGTTTTTCTTAATTCAAAGAGATCATGTCACCTCACCTAATTCTAGAATTCTCTAACCTCATCTAGAAGGTCATTAAAACCCTCTAATCAAGCCCTAATAAGATATATGTGGTTAATAATTGAATTAATAAATCATATATGAAGAAAGTCAACAACACAATTCCTTGAATTAAGGAGATGTGTCCACACGACTAGGATATTTATAGAAAAGGTATGGAGGACATCTATGATGAGCTAAAAAGTCCTTAATTCGGGGATTATCATGGGACAATCTTCCATGAATCAAGGAGGGTCATACACCTCATAGATTATAAGATTAAGCTCTTGTCTATATAAAGTAGGCATGGTTGAAACTTTGGGTACTTAGTGCCCAAACTTCCTACATCCCTTAGCTATTTTCCAGCCCTACTTAATTAGGTCTTTAAACTACTCTCCAAATAACTCCGATTAACCCTTTAAATTAAAACGTTCCTTACAATCAAGGTCATCCAACCATTCAAGAAAGATCATCCCTCTATCAAGGTGAGTGCTCTCCCCTTCATCTCATTTGTTATCCTCATTTTATGTTAATTTCATTCTCTTAATGATATAAATGTGGGACCATTGATGAAGGCCTCACTTAATGTTCATATGTCATCCTAATAGCCCAATGGTTTGGATGGTTCAGAAGATACCACAATCAGCCTCAATTCAATGGTTGGGTAGGAGCCACTGATCATGGCCCCACCATGATGTTTATTGGTCATCCATCATACTCAAGAGGTCACAAGTACCTGGATGAAGGGAGCACACAAATACCATATTGATCCGAGACTTGTGGCCCACTTAGATGTTTATGAAGAATCCGTGACATCAAATTGATGGGCCCACTGAGATGGCCAGTCCTTCAAACTCACACATGCACACCCATGCACACACGTGCATACATTCCTATATATGATCACAAAAAAAAAAGGAAATTGCATGTGCCAGCATTCACACTGCTGAAAACAACGTGCACTAGTTCACACGCTATTAACAACAACATGTAGCTGTTGGGTTGATGTTGTCAAGGAAGCATGATGTTTGTAGGTAATCCACAACGTCCATCTGATTTTCCATATCATTTTAAGCCTCGCACCAAAAAAATGAAGCCAATCAAGATCTCGGGTAGGTCACACCAAAGAAAATAGTGACATAATGACTTCTACTATTAAAACCTTTTAGGCCCACCGTTGTAAGACCCGTATCCTAGTTCGTACTGTTTCGATGAATCCTGCGATCATTTCCGTCGGAGTCCGGTAATCCGCGACTGATAATCGACGTTGCGATCGATCGTAAGTCGTATCCTTTAGATTCGAGTCGGTTTAATCCGAGACCTGTATCATTGCGACCGCACCGTCGCCACGGTTCCAACGCCGCGACTCACGCACCGATCTGATACCCTGACCAGAAGATGTGAGTCGGCGTTTATTTCGAAGAAACGCTGCGCTTTCTCGATTGTAACGCACCGAAAAATGGGGGGTCGTGCATAGACTCGACTCCCGAGTTCCCGAGTGTCACTTATCATACATTTTATAGTTTTATGGTTAATCAAGCTTAAATGCACAATTTGGAATATCCTGGAGCATGAAACATAATCATAACTGATTTACTGAAATGAAATAAGTTCAAATACATATACAAGTCCAAAGAATATGAAAAGGGTCGCATAAGGCGTTGCCCATCAAAATTTAAAATAAAATGATATGTCCACAAGAATAAAGCTGAGTCCACAACTCAGCGATCCAATTCCCGCCTGTCAAGCCGATGGAGAGCCGCCCATCAAGTACTAAAAGTAGGACAGCTCGTACTCCTCGTCCAAGCTCGCCTCGCCAGGCTCCTCATGCCCTGAGTCACCTGCATCTATGAATGGGTCTGGTTGGTGTTTAAAACACCGTCCCAGAGTGGGAGTGAGTGATCAACTCAGTATGAACTATTGGTCTCAAGTTACAACAGACATCAATTGTAATATGAACTTAATGAAAAGCAGATAATCATCAACACCTAATAACTCTTATTTAAAATGCATGCATATGGGATGATATGATGCATGCCCTCACCACAACACTCCCTCAAGCGACTTCATCTAACGATCGCATATGACAACACTCCCTCAGAGCGACCTCGACTTCCGAGTCGCCACCCTAACTAATGCGTGCAATGCGATCGTGTTAGCCGAGTTATTATTTAAGTCCATTCATCCAACAGGTTGGGGATTCTGATTCACTATATGTATCAATGCCCTAAGCTGGTTGGGAGGCCAAGACCCCCTCAATGCGTGAGGCCGAGACCTCGTGGTCCGTGATCCCGTCGGGTTTTTCATCCCCAACACCAAGCACATGAGGAGTGCCGAAAGGAAGGGATCGCTCGCGGTCACTACAGGGAGGCGCGGTACCCCAGTGTAGGCCGACAACTCGGACATAGTGTCTCATTCCACCATGCCCGTCTCACGAGGCTGTGGACCAGTTTCAAGTGGATTTTTTTTTATGGGCTACAACGGTTGTAGGGTGGTTCAGGTTCCATACATATGTGAGCAAACAGGGTTAACATACAGGGTTAGTCAGATAGTAGGCTAGACCGCACGAGTCAAACGAGCATGAGACGAGTGACCTCGGGCACAAGAGACCCATGTAGTCGAACTACAGCCCCCCGAACACACCCGCCCAAATCCATGGGTTTAGCCTCAAGACGGTCCTACCGACGGGGCCGCCTTCGTTCTCCTTGTATTTCTGACCAACCAAAGAGTTTGGATGGTGATTCAGAACATGCCAACTAACAAGATTATCATTTAGCATATGCAATATCACACATTCATATTTTTCAACATAGAACTCATAATTCCTACCATGCAAAGCTACAATGTGTAAAATTCAAGTGTATGTGTGTGGTGTGGGTTGATGAGGAAGTTAAGTACTTCCTACATCTCATAGAGCCAAATTGCATAAGGATTAGTAAGACATACATGCTAGGGCAACATCATGTGAAGAAAACCAAACATAACATAAACATGAGATCATCAATTCATATCAAATCATGTAAGAGATAAGAACAACATCATATGAAGAAATCAACATGACATACAATTCCATACAATTTCAACAACCCAACAATTCCTAGAAATTTCCCTAGACACTCCAAAGGCATCATCCAAATATACAAAATCATTAAACTCGTGCTACAATTAGTGCTAGGCCACCTAAGAACAATAGTCCGCACCTTCGAATTCGTTGGAGGCTTGAAAACGACTTAGAGATGAGGGTTTTGGAGGTTGGCCGACCGGAATCCCTAAAACAATTCAAACATGAGAGAAATCCATGCATTTTCTTCTTCAATACAAGGATTTCAAGAGAAATGAGTGAGGAATCTTACCTAGATGGCCCACAGATGATTTTCGGTGGTTGTGGTGTAGGGTTTCCTCTTGGAGAAAGTGTAGGAGGTTGTGGGTTTGATCCTCTTGGGCCCCACCTTGATTGAGAGTCCACCTTGCACACCACCACTCTCACTACTCCCTTGCTCTCCCTTCTTTCTCCTCTTTCTCTTCTCTTTTCTCTCTTTTCTCTCCTAGGGCAAATTCGTATAGGAGAGGAGTGCCCAAAAGAAACCCCTTTTTATAATTTCAAATTTGGTGCAAATGGCCCCAAGCTTCCACAATTTCTTAAAATAGACCACTAGGACTCCCTATTGGTGTTGGGGCGGCCCTAACACCCCTCCAAACACCAAATTTGGTGTGTAGGTGCCCTATGGCTTGACTAGGGTGCATGCAAAAATTTAGGGCGAACGGATGAACGGATATATGATCTGAGCAAGCGTTTCCGACCTTTTAGTGGCCCTTTGGGGGCCATTCAGATTGATGGGGCATTTCTGGTGGCCCTCTGGCCATGAAATTTATAAGGTAAGTGATTCATGGCCCGATGAAGGGCTATGTAAAATTTGGGAGAGATCGGATATGGGGTTTGATCGTACGGGTCCGATTTACGATCAATCGTCATCGTGCTACGATCGGGGCCCAGATTTGGTGGGCAGGCGTTGAAAAATACATTAAACCTTCACCGTAAATTTGAAAGAAATCCGACGGCTGGAAGGCCCGGAGTTTCAGTTTCTTTTGTCAGTGCCAGATTTTAATCTGGCATTGGTGGGGCGCATTGGGCAAGCGCCAGATGGTACTTCTGGGTATCCACTGGGTCCGCAGTCCGCGATGGACTACAAGCCCAGTGAGATCTATGATTTTCTAAAGTTTTAGATTTTTCTGACCCTCCTCGGTTGTTGGGTGGCCCACATGAGCCATCTTTAAGTGTAAACAGTCATCTGGCTTGATGGCCCGTACTTGTCCCATCATAACTAGACTGGTCCACCCCAGTATGAACTAACATTGAGTGCTAATGGTCATTAAGTGATATTATAAGTTAATAAAAAAATAAATAAATTTCAAGGATTTTTGGAAATCCAAAACAGTGAAAATCCGAGATGTTACAATCTACCCCCCTTAAAAACAATTTCGTCCCCGAAATTGCCTAAGGGTAGTAAGTAAAGGTTTCATTATTTCATCTGCCTAGGTTTTGTTGAATTCAAGTTCATATGCATGGTAAGGTGTGTACTTTTTATACTAGTTTGGCTCATTCTAGTCTACCCCCCTTAAAAGTTTTCGCCTTTGAGGTTTGAAAACAAATGTCAAAATCATTATTATCGTATTAAGAGGTTGTTGGTAAAGTTTACCTAATGGTGGTATATTTTACCCTTTTAGGATCGGGCTAATACGGAAAGACAGTTGTGGTAGGCTTGATCCCATACGTCGATCCTCTGCCTGACCAGGGTAGAAAGATCGTTGTATCTCTTCCTAGTCCTGGTAGATCATGGTCTTCTGCTCGGTCAAAGCAGTGAGTCCGTTGGTGTTCACCCAGGATTAAGAATTGGGTTAAGCCGCGAATATATCGCAAGTGTATGGTCCCGTGATTCTGTAGTCTGATCAATCTTAACATTTGGAAGACATCAAAATTCTTTAACAGTTCAAGCTTCACATTCATAATATTTTTATGGGTGGTGAGTTTCCCGCGATGCCTATGATCAAACGACTGTCCTAGAGGGGTTTCCATGACCTTAAGGTTCCTCTTGACATTACCATTTTAATCCTATAGTTAGTGAGTTATGAGCAAATCACGTTTTGGTTTCATAAATTTTAACAGGAAAGGAAGAATCGAAAGTTTTAAGGTATTCTGGTGGTTTAGAGTGCTAATAACGTTAAGATGGACGCAGTAAGACAATCATACATACAAGCATTTATAAGGTGATAAGAAAATTCAAAAACAATCCATACGTTCATATTAAATTCAAAGTGCCATTAGTATGGCTAGTTACATCATACAACATGGATTACATAGTTTTCTAGACATTCCAACATAAGGAAAAAATAACTTAGTCAAGCAAACGTCCTAACTATCCTTCAACACAAGCAGGTAGAACTAATCGACTCAAAGCAAACTATTAATTATCGGAAAGGTTATGCTACTACTCTTCTAGATCGGGCAAAGATGGGGGTACTTCTTCCCCATGAGGGAAGGAATCACCAGAATGGGGAAGAAGGAAGTAACGGTTGCTAGGAATGCCATTTTCCTCGGCAGGGAAATGGATTTTGGATGAGAATGTAGGTGAGGGTGGGAGGGGAGATCCTAAGGATGGGTTTGGGAAGGACTTGAAAATGTGTTTAGAATTTGTTTGGGGAAAGTGGGGTGGAATGGGTTTGAGAAAATGAAATTTGAGACGAGCTAGAGTGAAGATGATTGATGTGGGTTTCGAGAGTAAATGGGTGAATGGAGTGGGATTAAGGAAGGTTGGAATGTGCATTTGAGATGAATTGGTGGGAGTAGAGGAGGGATTGGGATGAATATTGTGTTGGGTTTTAGAAGTGGTTATGTAAGTGGGGTTCGATGGAAGGGGTTTGAGATGGGTTATGGAAACGAAGTTTGGAGATGGGAAAAGTGTTGAGAATGGGTTTGAAGTATGGAGAGTTGGGAATGGAGTTTGAAGTGAATGAGCGAATAAGCTTTGTATGGATATTTTGTGGGTTTTGGGATTGAAGGAGGGTTTAGGGAAAGTATGTAGGAAATGAGGTTGGGTTAAGCATGAGAAGAGGAAATAAGGGTTTAGAGTAAAAGAGTAAAGGGGATGTGGCTCAAGTGAATGGGTTTTGAGGATTGAAAGATGGAATGTTGAGAGGGTTGTGGAAGATGTGGTTTGGCTATGAAGAAGAAGAAATGGGTTTTGGAGAAAAAGAAGAGAAGTGGTGGAAGTGGGATGCCTTTGTATGGTTTCCTTGGAAATGGATTGAATCTTGGAGAGGGAGAGGGTTCTCCCCTAGGGTGTGGGAGTAGTAGAGGGTATTTTGGGGTAAGAAATTGGGTATTAGTGCCCTTAAGTTGCAAGAGAGGAAGACCCCACTCGTGTGAACATTGAAAGGGAGGAGGGGACCCATATTTTGTAACGTTTCTTATACTTTTAGTAACTGGATATATTTGAAAATTTATATGATGGTTTAACATCAAGTTTTAAGTCATCCTACAAAATTTCATATCATTTGGAGTTGTAGATAAATTATTAAAATTCTAGGAGCAACAGTTGTTTGAAATTAAAAAAATTTGGACAGTTGATAGAACAGTTTAATTTTAACTATATTATAATTTTTATTTTATTTGTTTCTCATTTTTATATAAAACTAGACTCATCAAGCTTCAATATGGATTTTGAATCACCTAAATCGGAGTTATAACGAGGGAGATATGAATTTTTGAAGTGGACCTAAAATTTATAGAAATTCTGGCGGGGCAACACAGGTCGGCGGGGTGGAAACGCGGGTCGGCGGGGTGGCCACGCGGGCGGCGGGGCGAAAACGCGATAGCGGCGAGAGCCATGTGGCTCGCTGGAGTGTCGGTGGGGCGGCAACGCCGCTGGCGGGGTGAAAACGCGGGCTCGGCGGGGCGAGAACGGGCTTGGCGGGGTGAGCGGTGGGGTGACCCCGTGGGCGGCGGGGTGAAAACGCGGGTTGGCGGGGTGACCCCCCCGATTTTTGACCCGGAGTTCCGTCGGCATTCCCGGGCGTGGGAAAAGCTCCCCGGGAAGTGTCATATATGATTTTGGGGTAGAACGAGCTGATCTACGCAATGGGCCTATCCATTTCATGAGATTCCTCCCGGTTAGTGGTCAAAATCCAATTTTTTTACATTTTCACTATTTTCATTGAAATTTTGTTCTCCCTTAAGTCCTCATCCCAGAATGGGTCTGAACTATCAAATTTGGCTTAAGACTATGGTTTCGACCGTCTAATCCCTTAGTTTCGGTTCTACATTTTCTGTATTTCCGATAAAATTTCATTTGCCCCCACTTAATTGTTCCCGAATGGGTCAGGATTAACATGCTTGGTCCGGTATTGGCTCATTGGGCTCGGACAAGGGCTTCTACTATCCAATCATCCAGTATCCGGCTCGTTCCTACCAATGTCCCGGAAAAACTAAAGGGCAGAGGGACTTAAACCTATCCTGCTTGACTAGTAGCATTAAGCTACACGAAATGAGATTACAATGCTAATCCCAACTCACGATTGGGAATGGCAAGTCCGGAATGAGTGTGGGGTGAGATTCAAAATTGACTCCATAGGCTTTGCTGGATGAGCCTTGGATTGAGAGGTATGTCGCGGGATTTCCAAATCCCTTGACGATGAACTTTCCAAGTATATTTGGAAGGAAATCCGGAATTTACCTTTAATTGGATACGTTTTGACAGGGCATCATGGAACATGGGATGCGCTCATCCCCAGGACACTCCTTCACACCTACATTCATCGTTACTCTAAAATCCATTTCACCCAATTCTCACCTAATTCAGTTGGCCCCACAGGCCCTAGGAACTTGGCGGACTAAACTAACTAGACCTTCTATTCAATCAAATCGAATTTTGTCGTTAAGTCAAGACCCTCGGATTCCCCTCTCTCGCCACCCATTCCTAACCCCTTGCAAATTCTTCCTTCCGTCTAAAGTTGTTGGTTCAGGGTCTGGGATGGTTCCTAGCGTTATACGTCTCTGTTGCGTTTTCCAATACGTATCCTCTCAAGTCAGCGGACGCGTTAGTGAGTTCATGACCCATGGCCGAAGGGATTCCAAACTATTGCTCTGATACCATCTGTAACGCCCTGGAAAATGGGGGATCGTGCATAGACTCGACTCCCGAGTTCCCGAGTGTCACTTATCATACATTTTATAGTTTTATGGTTAATCAAGCTTAAATGCACAATTTGGAATATCCTGGAGCATGAAACATAATCATAACTGATTTACTGAAATGAAATAAGTTCAAATACATATACAAGTCCAAAGAATATGAAAAGGGTCGCATAAGGCATTGCCCATCAAAATTTAAAATAAAATGATATGTCCACAAGAATAAAGTTGAGTCCACAACTCAGCGATCCAATTCCTGCCTGTCAAGTCGATGGAGAGCCGCCCATCAAGTACTAAAAGTAGGACAGCTCGTACTCCTCGTCCAAGCTCGCCTCGCCAGGCTCCTCATGCCCTGAGTCACCTGCATCTATGAATGGGTCTGGTTGGTGTTTTAAAACACCGTCCCAGAGTGGGAGTGAGTGATCAACTCAGTATGAACTATTGGTCTCAAGTTACAACAGGCATCAATTGTAATATGAACTTAATGAAAAGCAGATAATCATCAACACCTAATAACTCTTATTTAAAATGCGTGCATGTGGGATGATATGATGCATGCCCTCACCACAACACTCCCTCAAGCGACTTCATCTAACGATCGCATATGACAACACTCCCTCAGAGCGACCTCGACTTCCGAGTCGCCACCCTAACTAATGCGTGCAATGCGATCGTGTTAGCTGAGTTATTAGTTAAGTTCATTCATCCAACAGGTTGGGGATTCTGATTCACCATACGTATCAATGCCCTAAGCTGGTTGCGAGGCCAAGACCCCCTCAATGCGTGAGGCCAAGACCTCGTGGTCCGTGATCCCGTCGGGTTCCTCATCCCCAACACCAAGCACATGAGGAGTGCCGAAAGGAAGGGATCGCTCGCGGTCACTACGAGGAGGCGCGGTACCCCAGCGTAGGCCGACAGCTCAGACATAGTGTCTCATTCCACCATGCCCGTCTCACGAGGCTGTGGACCAGTTTCAAGTGAATTTTTTTTGATGGGCTATAACGGTTGTAGGGTGGTTCAGGTTCCATACATATGTGAGCAAACAGGGTTAACATACAGGGTTAGTCAGATAGTAGGCTAGACCGCACGAGTCAAGTGAGCGTGAGACGAGTGACCTCGGGCACAAGAGACCCATGTAGTCGAACTACAGCCCCCCGAACGCACCCGCCTAAATCCATGGGTTTAGCCTCAAGACGGTCCTACCGACGGGGCCGCCTTCGTTCTCCTTGTATTTCTGACCAACCAAAGAGTTTGGATGGTGATTCATAACATGCCAACTAACAAGATTATCATTTAGCATATGCAATATCACACATTCATATTTTTCAACATAGAACTCATAATTCCTACCATGCAAAGCTACAATGTGTAAAATTAAAATTCAGTGTATGTGTGTGGTGTGGGTTGATGAGGAAGTTAAGTACTTCCTACATCTCATAGAGTCAAATTGCATAAGGATTAGTAAGACATACATGCTAGGGCAACATCATGTGAAGAAAATCAAACATGACATAAACATGAGATCATCAATTCATATCAAATCATGTGAGAGATAAGAACAATATCATATGAGGAAATCAACATGACATACAATTCCATACAATTTCAACAACCCAACAATTCCTAGAAATTTCCCTAGACACTCCAAAGGCATCATCCAAACATACAAAATCATTAAACTCGTTCTACAATTAGTGATAGGCCACCTAAGAACAATAGTCCGCACCTTCGAATTCGTTGGAGGCTTGAAAACGACCTAGAGATGAGGGTTTTGGAGGTTGGCCGACCGGAATCCCTAAAACAATTCAAACATGAGAGAAATCCATGCATTTTCTTCTTCAATACAAGGATTTCAAGAGAAATGAGTGAGGAATCTTACCTAGATGGCCCACAGATGATTTTCGGTGGTTGTGGTGTAGGGTTTCCTCTTGGAGAAAGTGTAGGAGGTTGTGGGTTTGATCCTCTTGGGCCCCACCTTGATTGAGAGTCCACCTTGCACACCACCACTCTCACTACTCCCTTGCTCTCCCTTCTTTCTCCTCTTTCTCTTCTCTTTTCTCTCTTTTCTCTCCTAGGGCAAATTCGTATGGGAGAGGGGTGCCCAAAAGAAACCCCTTTTTATAATTCCAGATTTGGTGCAAATGGCCCCAAGCTTCCACAATTTCTTAAAATAGACCACTAGGACTCCCTATTGGTGTTGGGGCGGCCCTAACACCCCTCTAACCACAAAATTTGGTGTGTAGGTGCCTTATGGCTTGACTAGGGTCCATGCAAAAATTTAGGGCGAACGGATGAACGGATATATGATCTGAGCAAGCGTTTCCGACCTTTAAGTGGCCCTTTGGGGCCATTCAGATTGATGGGGCATTTCTGGTGGCCCTCTGGCCATGAAATTTATAGGGTAGGTGATTCATGGCCCGATGAAGGGCCATGCAAAATTTGGGAGAGATCGGATATGGGGTTTGATCGCACGGGTCCGATTTACGGTCAACCGTCATCGTGCTACGATCGGGGCCCAGATTTGGTGGGCAGGCGTTGAAAAATACCTTAAACCTTCACCGTAAATTTGAAAGAAATCTGACGGCTGGAAGGCCCGGAGTCTCAGTTTCTTTTGTCAGTGCCAGATTTTAATCTGGCATTGGTGGGGCGTATTGGGCAAGCGCCAGATGGTACTTCTAGGTGTCTATTGGGTCCGCAGTCCGCGATGGATTACAAGCCCAGTGAGATCTATGATTTTCTAAAGTTTTAGATTTTTCTGACCCTCCTCGGTTATTGGGTGGCCCACACGAGCCATCTTTAAGTGTAAACAGTCATCTGGCTTGATGGCCCGTACTTGTCCCATCATAACTAGACTGGTCCACCCCAGTATGAACTAACATTGAGTGCTAATGGTCATTGAGTGATATTATAAGTTAATAAAAAAATAAATAAATTTTAAGGATTTTTGGAAATCCAAAACAGTGAAAATCCGAGATGTTACATCGATCCCAAGAGAATCTCTACACAATGTCAAATCAATCACATCAATCAATCAATCACATCAATCAATCAATCACTTCAATGTCAAGTACAAACAACCCATGCTTTCTCTATCCAAAGTCAACTCTTTCTTACCCTCTCTCTTACACACCCATACCTAGTCAAGTACCACATCCATCACCTCACATCACTCACCCTTTCACCTCATATCTCCCATCCCTCTCTCCTTACAACTCTCTCTCTCTCTCCCTCTTTTCTCACACCATTTTCAAGCAAGAGAGAGAGCCCACACGTCCATGGTTTCCATGAGAGAAAAGTGATTTTGTGGCCCACCTTTCCCATTCCAAACCCATCATCCTAGCCATCCATTTCTCATCTCCACCATCAAAGAGGAGCACAAGGAGGGTGGCATTCCAATGGACCGAAGAGATCAACCGGTGGGTGCTTATTAGGCTAGGTTTTTCATGTTTTTATGATGGACCAAGTGAGGCCTACCGATCAATGGTACGGATCTCACTTGGGACTCTAAGATGTGGCCGATGGCCCACCTTGATTATCATTTGATGTATGATTAGATGAAAGGGAGGGCCCATAGTGTCGTGGTCCCTCCATCACACGTGTGTCCCACTTCTCTCTCTCTCTCTCTCTCTTTCATTTTCCTTTTCTTAAGATGATATGATTGTGTGGCCCACTTGAATGGACCCCACCATGAAGTGAGTATTTTATCCGAGCCGCCTATGAGTGGGGACCACCTTATATGTATTGCACCCACACCAACCACCATTTGGTGGCCCACCTAAACAGGGCCCACCTCAATGCATGTGTTACACCCAAACCGTCCAGATGCTGGACGTGAATGGGGAAAAACACAAATATTGGCTTGTTTCAAAGCCTTGGGGAAGGGTGTTCCATGTAGGCCCACCTTGATGTGTATTTATGGCCGTTGTTGAGGCTCACCTGGATGAGTACTTGTGGCCGTTGTCGAGGCCCACCTAGATGTGTATTTACGGCCGTTGTTGAGGCCCACTTTGATGTGTACTTGTGGCCATTGTTGAGGCCCACCTTGATGTGTAATTGTGGCTGTTATTGAGGCCCACCTTGATGTGTATTTGTGGTCATTGTTGAGGCCCACCTTGATGTACATAAGGCCCATGTGATTTGGCCCATTCGAGGTATTCGTGGCCCGTTGTTAAGGCCAACTTTGATGTATATGAGACCCATATTACAAGGCCCATTGTGATGTTTTCAAAGGCCCATGGGACATGGCCCATTGCAACGTACTTAAGGCCCATTGATGTGGCCCACTTGATTAATGAAAGGCCCATATGAGATAGCCCATTTGATGTATTTGAGGACTTTGGATCGAGGCCTAATGAGATGAATATAGGTCCATTGCAATGTGTGATTCCCCATGGTTTGTGTAATGATATTTATGGCGGACCGTGCCTTGGGAGCAATGTTGGTTTGACGTCCACATTGTAAGTACAATGTCGGTTAAATGTCTGCATTGTGACTCTCCTTAGGGCCCATTGATAGGCCCGTACTTGTTGTGTGTAAGCCATCTATGCCCATCTGCGTTGTAAAGATAGTTCATTACATTATAACATGCTTAGTATAATCTCATCATTCATGATCATACGCATCATATGCATGCTTGAGATGAGGGGTGACTGATCATAGCATATGCCTTCGGGCAGACTGTTACGAGCTCCCTGATAGGTGGAGTTGCCCTGCATGAGAGCATTGTTTACGCAGGACTGTTGCATGACTGGTAGTGTGACTCATGCACTTGCATTGTGTGATTGTGGTTACTGTATGTCCTAGCGACACCAGGGCCATAGCCTCCACAGACACATCGTGGGTGGCTGAATTGGAAACCGAAAATGTTAGTTCTAGCATACGGGCGCCATAGATGTCCCTGGGTGAAAATTCCTAAACCCGATGGACCAGAGGATGACTCCAACGTCGAGACCGAGTGGATGTACGAGCGCATGAGGGCCTAATACCAGGAGGTCGCGTCTCCCACTGTATCGTGGTCGGTTGGAAAGGGATGTGACCTTACTGGCTTGAGTGAGGGGGCAATTTCTAGGTTGAGTTTGACCAGCTTGAGGAATCGGTCCACTATCGACGAGCCGGGCCCGATATTTACAGGCGGATAGTGAGGTCTCTTTTGCTCTTCCAGTTGTGCGTCCGGATAGGGACGGCAAGCTGGCGTAGAGTGTACTAGACCCCAGTGATTATCCAGACTGATAACTGTATTGACATGAGGATTGACATGCTTGAGCTGCATTATGCATCGCATGGCCTTGATATGGCCAATATCATTTATAATCTGAACCGCTTGGCCTTGGTACGGCTGACTGCATTCATGTACTCATTGGCACGATTCCGCATTACTCTGACTTGGCTTTCTGAGCACGCTCATATTGCGCACACGCTTACACCACCCTCTAAGCTTTCTATAAGCTTATGCACGATTAGTGTGTGCAGGTGACGCCAGGATGCAGCTGTAGACTCGCCGCAGTTTGAGTGTGCAACCGAGCTTCTGGAGTTTTTGTTATTTGCACTATCTTGTATTTCCTTTTATACACCTTGTACTCAAAGTTTTTTATCATAGTGGATTTTGTGATGGTGTTCTTGTGGTTATTGTTCTTGGGTTATGCTTGTGGTTATGCTCATTACGAATCAAATTGATCATTAGAAATCCTCCTTGTAGCATCCCAGGATCGGAACCTGGCGTATGGGCGCTGGGAGCTGAGAATGGGGTTCTACGGAGGCTGTCGGCGCCGGATTTGGCGATCGGGAATTTTGTGAGCCCGGTTTCCGAGTTTGGGGCATGACAACCGTGATGTTTCTATATACTTAAACCTATTGAACATTGGGCTCAGTGGACCCACCATGACTTGGAGAACCTGATAGACGGAGTGGATCATTCTCTCGTGCGCCCCAATTAAAAAAATACCAAAAAAAAAAGAAAAGAAAAAGAGAGAGAAACTGGATGCTATTGTTGTCAGCGTCCAAAGGACGTTGCAGCAAGCAGTGTCCCTACTGCGTTTGAAAGGCAAGGCATGTGGGACCCACAACACGCCCTACCATAATGTATGTATCTAATCCACACTGTCCATCGGATCTTCCAGATCATTTTAGGCCTTGGGCCGAAAAATGAAGTTGATCCAGATCTCAGGTGGGCCACACCATTAAAAACAGTGGCAATAATAATATCTACTATTGAAACCTGTTAGGGCCCACTGTGATGTTTTTATACACCCAAACATGTCGAATACTGGACCTGTTGGGCCTGCAATGAGTCTGAGAACCTAACAGACGGAGTGGATGATTCACATGTGAGCCCCACTTATGAAAAGCAACAAGAAATTTTATTTATTTATTTATTTATTTTAAAAGACATCTCTGGTGGGCCTAGATTTGGGCCTATCGATAACTATATGTTCTCCTAATCAAAGTACAAATCAAAACCCATATAAGTCCACCATGAGTACTTCGGTGTGTATTAGATATGGGCCACCCTACATTATTGAAATTTGAGGCCCAACATCATGGATATCTTGAATAGTCATACTAGGCACCTAAATCGCCCAGTATCATGCAGTGATCAAATCATGCAGAATGCAATTAAATTGTTAGTAGGGCATTCATACTGTAACATCCCGGATTTTCACTGTTTTGGATTTCCAAAAATCCTTGAATTTTTTTTTATAAATTAACTTATAATATCACTTAAATGACCATTAACACTCAATGTTAGTCTATACAGGGGTGGTACCAGTAAAGAACCGCACAAGTCCGATTAATCAACTGTAGGAAACTACTGAATCCGTCCGATCATTTGAACATCAAGTTTAGCTCATGATTTACTCACATAGGGCCCAAATCTAACCGACCATTCACTAATAAATCAAGACAAGCATGACTAAATTAAAGATCTAGCTGGGGCCAAGTCAGATAAGGCCCGGATCTGGACTAATGGACCAAATCAATCTCGTTACTCTTTTAGCCTAAAACCGACGGTTTAGAGTAATCATGACCAAATCTCCACTTTCCCTTATTATAAATAGGCCACACTATGAACATAGTTAAATCAAACCCTAATCATTGCCCACAAGAAATCTCACTACCAAATTCATTTCAGAAATGCCCCGATTCTCCGAACAAGCTCTAGACCGCTAGTTGGTGGGCTACTAATTCCAAAACTATAGAATAATGTTTGTCTTGCTGGGCTTAGCATCCATCGCGGGAGTCAGGACTGGGTGCTGTCCAGAACCTCTCAACTTAAGCCAAAGGACGAGTGCATAAGAAGCGCAAATACCCCAAAGAAAGGAGCTGGAACTTAAGTGAATTGGGTTGTCCACTCTTATGCAAAGTTGAGGATTTCAGACCGTCGGTTTGTAACCAAACTTCATACGTGGATGTAGACACTGAAAAATTGGCGTCCACGTTGTTTGGTGAAAAATGTGTTATTGTGGTGATGATGTTGGGGGTGATTAAGCTGATTTGTGATTGTTGGAGTCGCCACTAGCCGAATAATCTCAGAATCCCGCGGTCGGCTAGAACCACGGAATACGTAAGGTTGGAGAAATTCGAAGACTCCCCTACCTTAGATTGACTCCTGGTCTGCAATCTGGGATTCCGGGTAAGGGACCTCGGTTACAAAGAGGGAAGGTGTTAGGCACCCTCTCTGCCCGTACAAATGTACGGTCTCAACTTAGTGTGGTAAAATAATCTCAAGGGATGATGATGATGTTACGGTCATGATGGGACTAGTCACACATGAATTTCTGATGTAGCAAGATCTGAGATTTCGGCAGGCTACAGAGCATACGTCCGACAATGTGTCTAGAGGGCTGATGTGATGATGCTTATGCAAAGAGATAAGAAAAGTGGACTAGATCACTAGGAATTTCTGATATGACAGGATCCGATGTACGACAAGTCATAGAGCATACGTCCACTAGAGATCTAGAGAAGCAAAGGGGTTGAGAAGGGAGTAGATGTCATGATGAATGCTTGTAGGGTGATGGATCTTTGGCTTGATTCTTGAGTAGGCTAAGACATGAACTGAACCATGATCATTTTGGGCTAGGCTTATAGGTTGGAAGAGTTGAGAGGAGGGCTAGGGGGTGGCTGGAAAAATTAGAACTTTGAGGGTTTGGGAGCTCCTTCCCTTTTCCTCACTCTTTTCCTCACTCACTCTTCCTTTCTCACTCTCTCTTTCTCTCTCTCTCCCTCCCTTGGTGGCTTCTCTCCATCTATCTATGGTGAAAATGAAAGGGGAGAGGGCTATCTATAGCCCTTTCCAATGGTTGTTTGGTAAATAGAGGATAAGAGGAGGGCAAATGCTGATGTGGAATATGGTGATTGGTGGAGAGGAGAGAGGTGCCACGTGGCGTGCTCTCATTGGCTAAAGGGGCTGGTAAAACGGTAAATAGTGAGGATGAGGGGGTAAATGTATGGGAGAGTTGACTTTGGATGCTGGGACAGCTGTCCCTGCTCCGGATGCACGCGGCGGCACTCCGAGTACCGCCGGCGGTAATCCGACAACCGCCGGCGGTAGTCCGACTACCACCCGGACCTGGTTGAGTCTGGAACTCGTGTGACTGGCTCCGTGCGCATTTTCTAGGAGGAAGCGGTAATTTGACTACCGCCGGCGGTAGTCAGATTACCACTTCGGTACGGTTTCCCTCGAAATTTATCTGGTGAGTCCTTTTTTGGGTCCTTAGAGTGAAACAAAGTTCCTTTTGGATATTTGGCCCAAAATGGCTTGAAGTCGGCTCGATTGTTACCTGAAAATGATTCGAGAAATAGGTCGATTTTGGACATGGTCTGGATTGAATGATGATTCATGATAGCTCAGGTTAGAATTAGAGTTAGGTTTAGGATATGATCATGGTTCTCGGATTGTCTTAACAAAATCAAGATATTAACCTGGGTGGGGTGTCTACAGATGCCCCTCTTTGACCGAGGTTGCGAGCAACCGAAGGTCAAAGCAAGTGGACACCCCACCCTTCTGGTCAGAATGAAGGGTAGCGATTCAAATCTATTGCTTACCTTTGTATCATTGTCAGTCGACTATTTGAAAAAAGATGACTTGCACATATCACGAGGGTTGAGGAAAACGTTGTGATTGCCTCCTGCGCATTCGTCGCGGCATTACGGATCACGAATCACAACCCTTTCACATCAGATTGTTTACAGCATTGGAGGGTAAGTCTGAAAAGTAAGGGCCTCTGCGCATTTGTCGCGGCTTTACGAGGATTCCCGTACTGTTAGGTCTGTCGTTCCTTTGCTATGTAATCACCCTAGGAATGTTCGTTCCATTTGATCGTCAAAGTAGTTAGCTGCCCTGCACGTTGGTGCGGCCTTACAGGGAACTCACTACGCCGACTTGGACTCGATCAAATTTTGCGAACATTCCGGACTAGGTATGTGCAGGTAATCTGTTTACCATGCAATCTGCTGAGTCTGACACTTTGATTACAATGGATTATCTTCACTTCGAGTTTGATTATTCTTTCCAGAGATAGATCCACTCATCTTACTAGCATTTGTACGACTGCCCAGTTATAGAGATCTGGCCAATCGTACATATATCATGTACAGACTCGATCGTCCTTCGGGGAAACCGGAAGAGATCGGATCTTATTTAACTATTTGCACTGTCCACAACTGGAGAATATGGAAGATTCCCCAATGTACTGCGTGACGCGTGCATTTTTTGAAAACTATCCCCTTTGGAGCTAGGCTCCTTGAGGATTTTATTTGAAACTATATATATATATATATATATATATATATATATATATATATTGAAAAAATATCCATTCGATTTCGCGGGTGGGCGTCGTCGTTCGGTTTTTATTTTCGCAAGTTAAGTAAACAGTCGCGTTGCCTCCACTAATAAGTTGGTGGGGCTAACGGTTTTTTTTTTTTTTTTGAAAGTCAGATGGCCTCCACTAATAAATTAATGGGGCTAACGGTTTTTAGAAGAAACAAACCTTTTGGGCCTATACTTACTGGGGATTTATTTTAGAGTTACTTGGTATTTTTTAAATATTTTTTTTTTTGAAGATTTTGAGATTTTTGGAAAATTCGGAGGTTTTGTGGAATTTTTAAAAACTTTTGGGAAAATTTGGGATTTTTTTGGATTTTTTTTTTTTGGAGACTTTGAAAATTTATTTATTTATTTATTTATTATTATTATTATTTTGTTTTTGGATTGTTGGAGATTTTTGTTTGGAGATTTTTTGGGATTTTATTTTTTGGGATTTTTTTGTTTTTTGATTTTTTTTTTGTTTTGAAAATTTTGGGATTTTTCTTTTTTTTTGGGATTTATTATTATTATTATTATTATTTTTTTTGAAATTTTTTTTTTAGAGTTTTTGGAACAAAGGTTTATTTTCGAAATTCTTTGGGGTCCTTTTCAAGAGTTTAGAAAGACTGAAATATATTTTTAGAAATTTTGGGACCTTTTTGGAGATTTAGAAGAACTGAAGTTTATTTTTTTAAAATTTTTTTGGACATTTTGGAGGTTTTAGAGAATCAGAAGTTTATTCTTGAAATTTTTGAAGACCCTTTTTGAACTTTAGAGGAAACAGAAGTCTATTTTAAGAAATTTTTTGACTTTGTCCATCGGTCCAAAGGGAGGACCGGTCACTGGGGGTGGGCATGGGGGATAGCACGCTGCCCCATGTCAGATTGTCGGCGGCGGCAGTCGGACTGCCGCCAGCGGTAGTCCGGCTACCGCCGGTCCGTCAGATGGACCGCTGGTCCGTTCCTCCTCGCTGGTCCGTCCGATGCATCTTCCTTCCCATTTAGGCCGCTCGTTCGATCGTCCAGGGATGCATTCGTGGTCCTTGGAGATCATTTTCCTTTGTATTTTCCTTGATTTTAGGTATTCTTGGCCGTCGGATTTTCGCTGGGTGTTTTTGGCGGGCCACCCTCTTAAGGAGATCTTGCACTTTTTCTTCTCTCTCTTTTTTTTTTTTTTTTTTTGGAGGGCCACGATCAGGACCGTTGATCAGTTTTGATGAAATCTAGACCATTGGGTCTTGCAGGATTTGGCATATTTTATTTTTGTTTCATATATTATTTTTTTATTTTTTATTTTTTATTCATGTTGCTGGCTGTACATATATTTTTTTTTTTTTTTTTTTTGTTTTTTTTTTTTTTTATTTATTTTCATTTGCTAGAGTGGGGTGTGATAAGAAAGGGGCCCCACCTTTTATTTGATCTAATCTTCTTTTTTGTTTTTTTTTGGGCGATCTGGACCGTTGGATGGGTGGATGGATGATTGATCTGGATGATGGATTTGGATCATGTATGGACAGATGGATGATGGATGATCTGGACCATTAATTTGGATCATGTATGGATGAACGGATGATGGATGGTTGATCTGGGCAATGGATAATCTGGACCATCAATCCGGATCATGATGGATTTGGATCATGTATGGGCGGATGGATGATGGATGATCTGGACCATTAATTTGGATCACATATGGACGGATGGATGATTTGGGCCATTGATTGAATGATCTGAATCATGCATGAATGGTGGATGAGTGGTCTGGATGAATGATCTGGACCATTGGATGAAATAATCTAGACCATGTATGGATGATTTAGACCATTGGATGAGTGATCTGGACCGTGAATGATCGGGACCATGTGTGGATGATCTAGACCATTGGATGGATGACCTGGGCCATGTATGAATGATCTGGACCATGTATAGATTATCTAGACCGTTGGATGGATGATCTTGGCCATGTATGAATGATCTGGATCATGTATGAATGATCTGGACCATGTATAGATGATCTGGACTATTGGAGGAGTGATCTGGGTGAATGGCCTGGATGATGGATAATCTGGGCCATGTATGAATGATCTGGACCATGTATGGATGATCTAGACCGTGTACAAATGATCTGGACCATGTTGGATGATCTAGACCATCGGATGGATGATCTGGACCATGTACGAATGATCTAGACCATGGGATGGATGATCTGGATGATCTGGACCATTGAATGAAATGATCTAGACCATGTATGAGTGATTTGGACCATTGGATCATGGATGGATTTGCTGAAATGGCCCCTCCCCCCCTTTTTTTTTGGAATAGACCTTGATCTTTGAGCGGGCCTTTGATTTTAAGGTGGCAATGACTTTGGAGAGGATTTAAGCCTTGGAACGCGTTATTTTGGAAAACGGGCTCTTAAAGGTGGGTTTGTGGACATGGGCCTCCGAGATGGCCTTTTAAGGTCCATGGCTTTTGAGATGTATCTTTTGAAGTATGGGCTTGACATGGAACTTACCTGTAGGCTTTGCCTGTGCAGTATGCCCCGTCGAGGTAGGAACGATGCTGGTCTGTCTCAGCATTCGACTGACCCATGTTTCGTGCCGCGGGAGGGTCGGCATCTTTCCGATGTAGCTCGGGAAGGCGGTGCGCCTGCGATTCTTAGAGGGCGTGGGGTCAGAAGGCATTGGCCTAACTGGTTTCACGATCCTCAGCCCTTGTTCTTTGAGGTTCTGGAGCGTACCCCTTTCGCTCATCTTTTCCGGGTTCGTCTGAGTAAGACGAACATGTCGCTTTTATCTGCTTTGACCGAGCGATGGTACCCCGAGACACACATTCCAGCTGCCTTTTGGAGAGTGGGGGATCACCCCATATGACATATACATGCAGCTGGGTCTCAGATATGATGGTGGATCTGTGCCTTTTGAGGAGGATCTTCCAGTACCTACTGAGGACGACTGGATGGAGCTGCTAGGGATGATGTCAGATGCCACAGAATTTTCAGGAAATCGATTTAGACTTTTGTGGCTTTCTTCGAATTTTGCCAGACGCATCCCTGAGACTGAGGCTGCAGCTGTAATAAAAGCTCGGGCCTTGATTTTATACACCATGGGAGCGATGATTTTCTGCCATGGGAATGAATTAGTGAGTTCCCGTCTGTTGTCGCTCGTGGCAGACATCACTTTTCCCATGCCGTAAAACTGGAATGCAGCTCTCCTGGCGCATTTGTACGAAGGGCTGGACAAGGCCAGTCGCTGCATCAGCCGCTCCTTGACTGGTTTTTACCCAGTCATTGAGGTACTTTCTCGAGATCCTTTCTGTCATATTTTCCTTGAGGATGGTCTGGTGTGTCTTCTCTGATTTTGGTGTGACGCAGGTTTACTTTTTTGACCACTTTCCTCACCTGGCACCCACTCTGATCAATCATTCACCTCCATTCCCGCGCATGATGCTGTGGTATAAGGATAACCACAGCCGTACACGTTTGTTTTTTGATCTGGCTTGGAGGTCGAATGTTGATGCCCTCGTTCCTGACGATGTGAGTGATTTGTCTTGCCCTATATTGCCCATATGTTGTTTTCCGCATGTCTGACAATCTTTACCCTTTCTTCCCTTTTTTGTAGTTTCATACTCGGCCATATCTTCAGTAGAATGCAGCTCTCACTCCTGGTGCACAGGAGGCTTTCCAGGCCTCTCGACGACGCCGCATCCTGAAGGATCCGCGGGTGACCAAATGGTATCTGGGAGAGAGACTTTTTTGGCAGCTGACTAGCAGTCCTTTGGTCCCGCTTAGTCCGCCATCTGGACCATCTGACTGGAGATCTGTGCCACAGAGAGAGTTGGCTGCTGCTTTAGAGGGCTACGAGGCCCGAGCCTTTGTCGATCCGGACAGAGAGTACAACTCTTGGAGTGAGCAGTACGGCATGGGTCCGATTCTTCAGCCTGGTTATGCTCCTGGTGGTGGCGCCCGCTTTGCTGGAGGAGGGATCTTGGGACCTCATTTTCATAGCAAAGATAATGATGCCTATTTTCTGGATGACGATTAGTTCATCAACTATGTAATCCTTTTCATTTGATATGAAATTTCAATTTACTCAGCATTCGTCTTCCGCTCTTATGGTTACTTTTATCCAATCATATACATAGGGACACATTACTTGTTCTTTGCCCTCTGGAGTGGATCTGACCCGAATTTTATTTGGAACTGGGCCGGGGCGGTAGTCGGACTGCCGTCGGCGGTAATCGGACTGCTGCTGGCGGTAATCGGACTACCGTCCGTTGACATTTGCCCGTTCTGCCTGTTCAGTCAGGTGCTGCAGTGAGTCAGTGATGACACCTCTGTTCTGAAACGGTACTCCGATTGCCGCTAGCGGTAATCCGATTACCGCCCACGTCCATCTTTTCTTCCAGCGAGCCCTGTTCTTCCCTGTTCATTCCCTTTGTCCCTTCCTCCGGTATTCCCGTCCGTCCGTTCTCTGATCATCCTTTTTGTCTCCATTTTGTCCTTTCTTCTTTGTCTTCATCCATCCCTTGTTCCTTTCTCCTTTTCTGATTCATCATGGCCAATCATGATGGTGGGTTGGGTGTGTTTATTGATGGTGAAAAGGTGGGTGGCTCCATAAATGATGAGGAGTTTATGGGTGGATTGATGGGGGTAGATGGAGAAGTAATGGGCCCTTTTGAAGGAATGAACACCACTTATGGCTTGGATCCTTTTCCTACTAATGGGCTGATGGGATTGGATGGTTTGATTGATAGAGGGATGACTATGGGTGGGGTGGATGCTTTGCTTGATGGGAGGATGTCTATGGATGGCGTGGATGCTTTGATGGATGGGAGGATGGCCATGGATGGTGTGGATGGCTTGATGGATGGGAGGATTGCTATAATGGTGTGGATGGCTTGATGGATGGGAGGATTGCTATGGATGGTGTGGATGGCTTGATGGATGGGAGGATTGCTATGGATGGTGTGGATGGCTTGCTTGATGGAGGGATGGTTATGGATGGCATGGATGGTGTGGATGGCTTGCTTGATGGAGGGATGGTTATGGATGGCATGGATGGTGTGGATCAGATTTTGGTGGATGACGAGCTTTCTCTTGGTGCTCTAGATGGTTTGGACTTGGTAGATGATGGACTTCCTACAGGCGGCCTGAGTCAGATTTTTGGGGCAGATTTTGAGGCGATGGTCGGTCAGTCAGCTCCTGGCGTCGTACAGGATGTAGCTCTTACGCGCCACTGGGATGCTCCAGACATTGCAGCTATTGGGGCTTCTTCATTTCAGACACCTCCTGACGTAGCAGTTGTCGGGGATTCTGGTCCTTCTGTTGAGGCTTTTCAGGATACACTGCGTGATGCGATGGGCGCGTCTGACTTTTTTCACCATCATGAGATTGACCTTTTAGATGAGGGCATGCCCATTTTTGATGACCTATCGCTGGACCCAGGAATTCAGATTGTTGAGGGCGTGCCTGTTCGGACTTGTCGACTGCAGCCATGTGGCACCTGTTCTGAGCGATTACATATTTGGATTGACAGTTTGACCGAGTCCGAGATCTTCGAGTTGGACTCTTTGGGCTTTCGAGAGGTTCTCCACTTTCACCGAGTTCGCTTAGACTGGCGACTGCTGAGTGCAGCATTGTATGACTGGGTACCGTCCTTGAACCTGTTTTCTTTCAATGACCTGGAGCTGGGTCCATCGTTGGAGGAGTTTGCTCGTTTGTCAGGCCTTCTCCTGGCCCGGGAGGCGTACATTCCTTCATCAGAGTCGGTTCGCCCTTCTATCTGGTTGCCTGGTTCGGATTTCCCGTTGATCTTCCTACTGCAGAGGGCGGGGTTGGTGAGCTTTCTCTGGAGGTTTTATATGACCGCTGCTCTACTGGACGTGGGAGGCCTGGATCTGATCGTCAGCTTCAGTGCCTGAATGCTCTGATATTTTGCACCTTGGCTGAGCTGCTCTTTTCAGGATGGAGACGATCGTCGCTGGTAGTTTTGCTAGATGTCTTCCGATGCGTTCTTTGTCGCAGGAGTATCGTTTCGGTAGTGCTGGCCGAGTTTTTCTTGGGGTTGACTCAGTGTTCCCTTGGACATACCCGCATCCTCAGAGGCTGCTGCTCGTTTCTTCAGGTACTTTCTACTCTTTTGCCACTTTCTCATGCATCCCATTTTTTTGAAATTTGAGCTTAATTTAAGCTTCTCCTAGGTATGGTTATGGGAACACTTGTACATGACTCCTGTGCTTGCATTTCCTGATTCTCGTCGTAATGACGTGCTGCGCTTGTTGCTCAACGGCCTTCCGTGTGGCGCTGAGGCCACAGAGTCATTGTATCGCCACATGCTTTCTGAGCTTCGAGGGTGGGAGATCAGCTGGGAGGCTACTTGGCTTTGTCGAGCGCCCCTGATTTGTAGTGCGGCTCGCACTCCCTTGCTGTTGCTTAGCCTTCGGGGATGCTGCTCCTATCATCCCGTACGTTTCCTTCGCCAGTTTGGTTTCTGGCAGGATGTCCCGGAGTTCGCATTTTCTGGATTTGGGCATTCTTCTCTTCCATCTGATTTGACATCCCTGTATAGGCGAGTCTGGATTTCCTTGCAGGGTTCTTTGAATGCGACGGCTCTAGGCCTTGAGTCTTGGGCTCCTCCTATGGCGACGGTACTATACCAACGATGGGTGGCAGAGCAGTCGTTGTATCGTCAGGTCCCAGGCTGGTATTTAGCAGATGAGGCCGCTGATCAGGATATGATAGGTGACACTGCTACATCTTCCTCCTGTGTTATCATTCTTTTGAGGCCTTTGAGGAGCGGCCCTTCATTGATCCTTCATTTCTGCTAGCCACACATGGCCATCTGATTAGTGAGATTGTTGTGCTTGCCACTCGTGTGAGGACATGGCTCGCCGATTAGCCGTAGGGCGACGGTATGATGAGAGCATGCTTGTGGCACATCGTCTGAGCAGGGATGAGATCTTCTACCTGCGCATGGAGATAGAGAGACTCATGGAGAGATTGTTGGTATATGAGAGGTAGGAGCTTACCTGTAATTTCTGCTGTTGATTGACTGCTTATTTTGTATGCACAGAGAATTTTGTTTCTGAAATATAAAAAGGAAAAACAATGTACTTTGCAAAATGGTTTAAAAGAATGAAATATTTTGTTCATGCCATATTTGCCAATGTTTGCTTATGTTGGGTTTTTTACTTTGGATGATTGGGATCAGAATCTTGGGATCAGCTCACGTTGTGTACAGTATTTTAGACTGTGTTCCTTTGGGGTCTTGGTTCCCTGGGACGGTGTCTGGGATTGCATCCCCTGGATTTGAACAACATCTGATGGAGTACTGATCTGAAGTTGATCCTTCTTTGTATCTAGTTGTGACGTTTGCTGCCTCGGCTTCTTCTGTTCCTGCACTTTTTTTTTTTTTTTTTTTTATTTCTTGCCATTTTTACCCGTAGCGCCCTTTCAGGTTTTCACTACGTCCGGCTTTTCCCGTCATTTTTGCCTGTAGTGTCCTCTCGGATTTTCACTACGTCCCGGGTTTTTTTATCTTGCCTGCCCCTTGGCAGCTTGTGCTATTTTACCCTTAGCGCCCTTTCGGGTTTTCACCAGGTCCGCTACATGCTTGCTGTTTTTACTCGAGCCGCCTTTTTAGGTTTTCAACTCGCCCATTTTGCTTAGGCATGCCTTTATTCTTTTTTTTTTTGGAGTGCTAGGAGTGATGGGGGAACTTCCTTCATAGCTGGCCGATTGGCTGCCTGCCTGTCCTTGTCTTTAATCACAATCGTAAGCTGCTTGAAATTATTTGGGGATGCAGGATAGATTTCTAGGGATGCGGGATGGATTTCTTCACTTTCTTTTTGGGTTTTCTTATTGAGGTTTCTTTTTGTCTTTTCCTTTTTTCCTTTTTCTTTCTTTTTGTTTTGTTTTCTTTCTTTCTCTTTTTTTTTTTTTTTTTTTTTTTTGGGGGTATGATGGGTGTTTCTGGAAAGGGTAATTGGTGGATATATACAGTTTTATTTTTGGTAAGGAGGTGAGAAATGCAGCCTTTCGATTGTAATCATTGACAAGGTTCGGTAGGGTTACCCGTGATAGATTTTCACATTGTCGGCGTTGATGGGCTCGGGAAGATTCTCGCCTTTCAGATTGGTGAGCCGAAGAGCACCTCCTAGGAGTACTTCCCGAATGATCAGTGGTCCGTCCCACAATGGTTTGAATTTTTCTCTGGGATCTGGCAAATGAGGCGGCAGGATACGTTTCATGACCATGTCACCGACTTTGAAACTTCTCTTCCGGACTCTCTTGTTGTAAGCTCGAGCGATCCTTCTTTGATAGCATTGGGAGTGGCTTAGCGCTCGCGTGCGCTTTTCATTTGCCAGATGCAGCTGATCGTATCTTGCTTGTTACCACTCGCCTTCCTCGACTTCACTTTCCAGCAGTATTCGCAGTGAGGGGATTTCGATTTCGACTGGTAGTACTGCTTCCATTCCGTAAACGAGTTCATATGGAGTTGTACCTGTAGCAGACCGTACAGACGTGCGATAAACCCAGAGTGCATAAGGAAGCATTTCTGACTAGTCACGATATGTCTTCACCATCTTTTCGAGTATGCGGATGATAGTCTTGTTTGCGGCTTCCACCCCATCATTCATTTGAGGACGGTAGGGGCTTGACCGATGGCGTTGAATTTTAAACTTGTCGAGGAAATCGCTCATCCTTTTGTTGACGAACGGAGTTCCATTATCAGTGATAATGGCTTGAGGGACCCATATCGGCTAATGATGTTATTCTTTATGAATCTGACCACATGAGATGCTGCGACGGTGGTATAGGATGCTGCTTCTATCCATTTAGTGAAGTAGTCTACTGCCACCAGGATGTATTCATGCCCGTTTGAAGCTTTAGGGCCGATCTTGTCTATGATGTCGAATCCCCATACAGAGAAGGGCCATGGTGCCGTTAAGTTGTAGAGTTCGGAGGCAGGCGCATGTATCTGGTTTGCATGCTCCTGACACTGGAAGTATCTCCTGACGTGCTTGCAGCAATCTGTTTCCATTGTAAGCCAGTAGTAGCCGAGTCGTAGGATCTTCTTTGCCATCATCTGTCCGTTCATATGCGGGCCGCATAGTCCTTCGTGGATTTCTGACATGATGTGGGCTGCCTCTGTCTCATTCACACAGCGGAGAAGGATTTGGTTGAAGGATCGCTTATAGAGGATACCCCCGATGATCACGAACTGAGCTGCTAGTCTTTGTATAGTGCGTCGATCAGTCAGAGCTGCTTCTTCTGGGTACTTCTGATGTTCGAGGTATTTTTTGATGTCTGTGTACCATGGCTGATCATCTGGGGCAAGCTCGGCTTCTTCGATTTGTAGGCAGAATGAAGGTTCCTCCTGGAGTTCGACAGTGAGTTCCCATTCAGCTACTCCTTTTGGGATTTCCAGCATTAAAGCGAGGGTAGCTAGAGCGTCTGCAAACTGATTCTTGACCCGAGGCATGTAAGAGAACGTGATCTCCTCGAATTCCTCGATCAAATTCTCCAGATAGACGTGATAAGGAATCAGCTTCTCATCCTTGGTCTTCCAATCACCGTTTATCTGATTGATGATGAGTTGCGAATCTCCGAAGACTCGTAACTTCTTTACGTTGAGGATGATGGCTTCTCTTAGACCGGCAATGCATGCCTCATATTCAGCTACATTGTTGGTGCACTGGAATGCTAGTCTTCTAGATATGGGAACTGGGACGTCTTCGGGGGAGTAGAGTATGGCGCCTACTCTATTCCCCTTCGAGTTTGCAACTCCATCGAAGAAGAGTGTCCACTCTTCTGCATTTCTTTCCTCTTCTTCTCAATCTGGAGGATGTCTTCGTCTGGGAAGAAGGTCTTCAGGGGTTGGTAGTTAGGCAGGGAGTGTACTGCTAAGTGATCGGCCAGTGCTTGCCCCTTGATTGCCTTCTGAGTGACATACGTGATGTCAAACTCAGAAAGCAGTAACTGCCATTTTGTGATTCTGCCCGTCAGTGCCGATTTTTCGAACAAGTATTTCAACGGGTCCATGCGAGCGAGCAGAAGTATCGGGTGAGCGATCATGTACTGCCTTAGCCGTTGTGTTGCCTAAACTAGGGCGAGGCATGTCTTTTCTAAGCTGGAATATTTTGCTTCGTAGCTTGTAAACCGTCGGCTTAGATAGTAGATCACTTGCTCCTTTCTTCCCGTATCGTCGTGTTAGCCGAGGACGCATCCGATTGCTTCTGTCGCGACAGAGATATACAACAGAAGTGGCCTTCCTGGAGTTGGTGGTACGAGCACTGGAGGATTTAGCAAGTATCTTTTGATTTTATCGAAGGCCGCTTGGCAGTCGTCATTCCATTCTTTTGGAGAGCTCTTTCGTAACAGCTTGAATATGGGTTCGCAGACCGGAGTGAGTTGTGCGATGAATCGGCTGATATATTGGATTCGCCAGAGGAAGCCCCGAATTTCTTTCTCAGTCTTGGGTGGTGGCATCTCGATGATAGCTTTGGTTTTGGTTTCATTCACCCTAATACCATCTTCGCTGACAATGAAGCCTAAAAGCTTGCCTCCAGTTGCACCGAAGACACATTTTTGCGGATTGAGGCGGAGCTTGAACTTTTTCAGCCTGTCGAAGAGCCTTTTGAGATCTTCAAAGTGTCCTTCGATCGTACGAGACTTGACAATCATGTCGTCCACATAAACTTCCATTTCCTTGTTTATCATGTCATGAAACAAGGCAGTCATGGCTCGCTGATACGTAGCTCCTGCATTTTTCAATCCAAAAGGCATGACCCGATAGCAGAAAGTTCCCCATGGCATGATAAAAGAAGTCTTCTCTCGGTCTTCGATGGCCATCTTGATCTGATTGTAACCGGAGAAACCATCCATGAAGGAGAAGATCTTGTGTCCAGCAGTATTATCTACCAGTGTGTCGATATGAGGCAGAGGGAAGTCATCTTTAGGGCTTGCTCTGTTGAGGTCCCTAAAGTCGATGCACATTCTGACTTTCCCATCTTTTTTTGGAACTGGTGCGATATTTGCGAGCCATTCCGGGTAGTTGGAGACTACCAGAAATCCCGCGTTTATTGCTTGATGACTTCACGGATTTTCAGGGCCCATTCTGGTTTCATCCTTCGCAGCTTTTGCTTGATTGGCTTCATGTCTGGCTTTGTTGGTAGATGATGCACCACCAACGCTTCATCGAGCCCTGACATGTCCTCGTAAGAGAAGGCAAAGTTAGACAACCTCGGTTTCAGAAACTCCATCATCTTCTGCTTGTATTCTGGGGGAAGCGATTTCCCGATACGTACTTCCCTAGGGGATTCCATCGACCCTAAGTTCACAATTTCGAAGTCGTCTGCCACAACATTGGCCTTTGTTTCGAATCTTTCGAGGGAATCCTCGAATTCAAGAGCGGTATCATCATTTCCCTCATCCGGGGCTTCATCCAAACCCATGACTTCGAAGTCTAATTCTAGATCGAAATCATATGAGTCGAATTCAAACTCGTGCTTGCCATGAGAAGTGTTTAGCACAGTGATTTTTGAAAAATTTTCTATTGTTTTTGTATTTTGGAAGTTTTTTGATGTTTTGTGATTTTGAGGAATATATGATGTTTTTGTATTTGAAAGATTTTTTGCTGTTTTGTGATTTTGAGGAATATGTGATGTTTTTGTATTTGAAAGATTTTTTGCTGTTTTGTGAATTTGAGGAATATGTGATGTTTTTGTATTTGAAAGATTTCTTGATGTTTTTGTGTTTGAAAGATTTTTTGATTTTTTTGTGTTGCCAAGATATCCTGAACAGGACGGTGTCGCAAACTATGATTGGTCTTGTCCTGGTTCGGGATACCAATTGCTATTTACATTGGCATTTTTTTTAAGGCTGGTGCTAACGAGTAGTTTGCTAGCTGATTCGATTGTTTGGGGGATGGCTGACCATCCTGTCTCTTTTCCCCTTTTGATCTTGCTGATCTGCCCTGTCTGTTCCTGTGGGTCACCTGTCTCGATGACCATGATGTCTGCTGGGCTGGGTTCAGAGTCAGAATCTGATTCGACCTCTGTGCCCAGGAGCTGAAATTCCTCTTGTTCCTCTGATTCCTGGAACGGGAATTGGATATCCGTCCAATCTAGAGCAAGCCACTTACCTTTGTCAACCCAATGGATGGGTTGCTTCTGCCCTGTGTTCCCATGAATGGATGTCTCCCTATTCTGGTCCACCTTACCTGCAAAGGACATTCCCAGTTTTGGGTCACTTGCGGATGGACCTGCTTCCATGCCCCTAGTCTCATGCGGTGGATCTGGGGGTTCTGCCCCTAGCCTTGTGTGCTCCTCTGATGTCCTGAGGATTTGATCCCACCTTATTGGTGGCCAGATAGACTCTCTTGTCTAGTCTTTTTGCGAGTCTAAGTGCTTGGAATTGGTCCTCAAGAGATACCATTTTGCTCTCGTCAACTGACCCAGCTTTGACAAACTCGATGGGCGT
The DNA here is from genome assembly GCA_021015155.1 of Magnolia officinalis. Classification (NCBI taxonomy): domain Eukaryota; kingdom Viridiplantae; phylum Streptophyta; class Magnoliopsida; order Magnoliales; family Magnoliaceae; genus Magnolia; species Magnolia officinalis. The sequence continues at coordinate 14,136,999 of JAJHSJ010000015.1, forward strand.
ACATTTAAAAGGTTGGCCTCCTTTTGGCTTCTCAGCCTGATCTTTCGATGTCGGCTGATATCCCAGTCCCTGTCTCTGTACATTGGCATGTGCTAGTTTCACTACCATACCTTTTTCATGGAACTTGGTACGGTAATTTAGGACCAATCGTTCAGCAGGGAGAATGACGTATTCAGTAGCTAGAGGGCGAGGGTTAGCGATCGCGTTCACTTTTTCGAATTCAAAACTATGATATGGAATGTCGCCTTCTGTATGCTGAATGTCAATCACTGGAATGTCAGTTTCTGGGATACTGACCGTCACCGGGAGGATGGTTTCTGACTCAGCCAGTATTGAAATGATTCGGTTTCCCGAAGGGAATTTAACCCTTTGGTGGAGGGTAGATGGGATGGCTCCAACAGCATGGAGCCATGGCCGCCCCAAGAGAAGGTTAAATGAGGCAGGGATATCTATGACCTGAAATGTGACAAGGGTCATGTCTGGTCCAATTTGTAATTCTAGGTCGATTTCTGCCTCTACTTGCCTTCGGAAATTATCGAAAGCTCTAACGCTCATGGTACTGGGTCTGAAGGAGGATGGTTCTATCCCCAACCGTTCAACAGTCCTTAAAGGGCAAACGTTGAGACTGGATCCATTATCGATGAGCACAAGTGGGATCTTGAAATTCTTGTGGTAGGCCACTATGTTTAGTGAGCGCTTGTGGTCACGGCCCTCGGGTGGTAGCTCATCGTCAGAGAAGGTGATGGCTTGTGGTGCAAGAAGTTGACCAATCATACTTGCCACCATTTCGGGGGGTATGTCAGGAGAGATATGGGCATCATTCAAGGTCTTCGCAAAGATTTCTCGATGCGACCTTGACGTACATAGGAGTTCCCAGATGGATATTTGTGCGGGAATGGTTTTGAGTTGGGCTGCTATGTCATAAGCAGCGTTAGTTTTACTGGTGGTTCCCGACAAAATTTCCCGGGTTTCTTTTGGGTTCTGACTATCTCTCCTGAGGTATCTCCCATTGTTACCCACCTCATCACATTCTGGGTAGTGCCATGAGACTGCTTTCGGGTTATAGGAAAGAACCACTCTTCCTTCCAAGTATACCAATGGTTCTTGAGGCTGAGGGGTCATTATTGGAGCAGTTTGTGGTAGACTCAGTGATATCTCTTGAGGTGCCACCAAGTTTTGATTAGTTGTGGCCATGAAATTTTCTTCTTTCCTCGGATGCGAGGGAGGGATCCTTTGGGCGTGTGCCAATTGGTGAGGCATCAAAAATTGCGGGGCTTGAACTGAAGGTGCCCCTTCCAAGGTTGGCAGAGTTAGATCAAGGAGACCTATCGGGAGGATGACAGGTTCAGAATTCAACCCTTTTGGATATGCCGTCGACCCTCAGCAACTATAAAAGGGAGGGACATGAAGAGAGAAAGGAGGCACGGACAGAGAGAGAGAGAGACAGGGAGAGAGAAGGAAGAAAGAGATTTATTTTTTTTTTGTTTTCTTCCTTTGCTGTTGCATGATTTAGCCAACATGGTTGGCTAAACCCCTTAGCTAGGGCTAAGGGGTGAAGCTTGTAGCTCGATGGGTCTGTTTGTATGGTTATGATTCATGTTAGACTGAATGGTTGGTTAATTGCAGTAGATCAATGGGAATACTTCTGGTTTTTAATGATTTTTTGTGACTAATATTACATTAGATCTGTGATGGCTTGAGTTTTCCTTTTGCTTAATTCTGATTATGGGGTTGGGAAGCCCTGTTGTTCACCATCGTCTCCTAGGCATGGTTGGATGACGGAACTCTTCCTGACGTTCATACATTATACAGATCGGTTGTGGATTGGTTGAACTCTGTTGTTGGCTTTGTCTCATAGGCATGGTTTTGTGATGGAATACATTCTGATTTATAACCGTCTGATCTATTGAAACTGCATTAACTAAGATTCAATCTTGCTATCTTTTACCATAGAATTCCCTGATCTCTACAAGTGGATCCCCTGAATCCCTAGTTCCCTTCTCTGAATTCTTTAAATTTAGATTAATATTTCACCATTATTCTTCAAATCACAATTGGTTTAGATTTCATCTTAGCCTATTTCTAGATCTGGTTATTTTCAGATAACGTACAGGTTTCAATCCCTGTGGATTCGACCTCGGTCTTACCGAGTTTTTACTACATCACAACCCTATACTTGGGGAGTGAACAAGTTTTTGGCGCCGTTGCCGGGGATTGACGGCTACGTTTTTGAAATTAACTGGTTTTAGGATTAGTTTAAGATTAGGATTTTTTTATTATTCTTAGGTTTTATTTTTAGAATTTCCTAATTCAGGTTTCCTTTAATTTTTAGAAATTTTATATTTTAAGTAACTTTCTATTTTAGATGATTTTCCCTTTTTAGAAACTAACCCAACTTTCCTATTTTGTAGGATTCTGAGATAGGTTTCTAAATTGGTAATTTCTCTTTTCTTTGCTATTTCTACATTAGGATTTCTTTTTAGCAAGTTTCTAATTCTAACTCTTTTAGAATTTAATTTTGTTTCCTATTTTATTTTTAGAAACTTTCTATTTAAAGACTTTCTGTTTAGAAACTAACTTTCCTGTTTTGTAGGCTTTTCAGAAATTTCTAATTCGGTAAGATCTTTCTAAATTCTACTTTCTATTTTTAGAATTTCCAGTTTAAGAACTTTCCTCTTTTATTTTTAAAAATTTGGTTAGTCACTTTCCTTTTTAGAGACTCTTTCTAATTTTAGAAACTAACTCATTCTTCCTTTATTTTTTTTAGAAATTCTCTAATTTCTATTTTTAGGAACTAATCTCTTTTTGGTTTCTTTTTGCAGGTTCTTAATTTAGGACTCCAAATTTGGTAACTTCCTTCCAACCCTCTCTTTCTTTTTAGATTTTTATTTCCCTTCTTAGGATTAGGTTTAGAATTTGATTGAGGGCTGTGAGTGTTTCATGCCCAAGTGGGCTCGTGACAACACTCGACGTCTTTTGACTGAAGGAGGATTAGTTGAGGGGTTAACTGTCCATCGCAGGATTAGACACCGCTCGAATTCCCCTGAGTTAATTGAGGATATGGCTGAAAATCAACCTCGTCTACCCCAACCTAGGGTAGAAGATGTTCAGGATGAGAATGAGGTGCATCAAGCACCCCCGCCTCGTACCTTACGAGATTACTTACAACCGGCGGGGGTGAGTACGCCCTCATGCATGGTTTTTCAGGAGAATGCAGGACATATGGATATCAAGCCAGGGGTGATCCAACTCCTTCCTAAATTTCATGGGCTTGAGTCAGATAATCCATATCTACATCTGAAAGAATTCGATGAGATCATGACTACCCTGTACTTTCCTAACGTGTCTGATGACACAGTTAGGTTAAAACTCTTTCCCTTTTCTTTGAAAGAGAAAGCCAAGACGTGGTTACATTCATTACGTCCTCAATCTATTGGCAGATGGAATGACATGACAAGGGAGTTCATTAAAAAAATTTTTCCATATCATAAGACGAACACCCTTAGGAAGTCGATCATGAACTTCCCCCAAAGGGAAGATGAAACATTCTTCCAATGTTGGGAGCGATTCAAAGATCTTGTCAGTTCATGCCCACAACATGGTTTTGAAACGTGGCGCATCACAAATTTTTTCTATGATGGACTGACATCTCCCATGCGCCAATTAGTTGAGACAATGTGTAATGGGGAGTTTATGAATAAAGGTGTCGATGAGGTGTGGGACTACTTTGATAAACTTGCTGAGAACACACAAACATGGGACATCTCCCCTAGACCGAGTACTACGCCTAGGCCAACTCATTCCAAAGAAAAAGGTGGAATGTACCTCCTGAAAGAGGATGATGATATTAACGCCAAGGTAGCCAATCTCACTCGAAAACTCGAGGCCATGGAATTAAAGAAGGATAAGGCCAAGGAAATTGTTTGTAGTATTTGTGGTTGCAACATTCACACTACTGAGAATTGCCCAACTATATCTGCCTTTCAAGAGGTATTGAATGAGCAATCCAATGCTGTAAGCAATTACCAAAGACCTTTTAGTGGGCCCACCTCTAACACATACAATCCTGGCTGGAGAAACCATCCAAACTTCAGTTGGAGGAATGGACAAACCGCTACACCTCAAGGTTTCCTAAATCAAAATCCAACTCAAGAGAAACCTCAAGAGGATCCGGTTCTGAAACATTTTCAAAAGCAAGAGCTTTTCAATCAGGGTATGCTACAGGCCTTTCAAGACCTTACAAAAGCAATACAAGGACTTAAGGCTGAAAATGCGATTGGGAACAAGGGGAGCTTCCCAGCTCAACCTCTTCCCAATCCTAAATCGCAATATGAAATTAGCGACCCAAGCTCTTCAAATCAGATGGAGCAAGCTAAATCCATCACCACTCTTAGGAGTGGAAAAATCATTGACAAAACCATTCCGGTTAGGGCTGAAAAGTCTAAGGACCCGGAAGTGGATAAAGAAGATGAATCTAGCCATGCCCCACCAGAGTTAGAACCGGAACCTCAAGGAAAGCCAGTTGCTCCATTTCCCAACGGTTGGTTGCACCAAAACCTCTTCCTAACTCTCAGGATATTCTAGAGGTGTTGAAACAAGTGAAGGTAACATACCTCTACTTGATGCCGTGAAACAAATACCTTCCTATGCCAAATTCTTGAAAGACTTATGTACGACCAAAAGACGGCAGAATATTCAAAAGAAAGTTTTCCTGACTGAGAAAGTGAGTGCCATCCTAAAACAAGATGTGCCGCAAAAATTCAAAGACCCCGGTAGCCCAACCATATCATGTGTAATTGGGGACTATCGAATTGATCACGCACTTCTTGACTTAGGAGCGAGCGTTAATCTTATTCCCTACTCGGTATACAAACAGTTGGGTTTAGGTGAATTAAAACCCACCTTAACTACACTACAACTTGCTGATCGCTCTGTTCGCGTACCAAGAGGAATAATTGAGGATGTGTTAGTCCAGGTTGATCGATTTTACTACCCAGTAGATTTCATCATCCTGGATACCGAACCCATCAACAATACAAGCACTCAGATTCCCGTCATTCTTGGTCGCCCATTCCTTGCCACTTCAAATGCAATTATCAATTGCAGGAATGGTGTCATGAGTATGTCTTTCGGGAATATGACATTAGAAATGAATATCTTTTTCAATACTGGCAGACGGGTAGAGGAAGATGACGATATCCACGATATTAACATGATCGATACTTTCGTGGAAGATAGGACACCCCTTACCTTATCCTCTGATCCTCTAGAGACGTGCCTGGCCCACTCCCATGAGTTTGATGATGACATAATTAGGGAGACATGTGCCATGCTTGATGCGGTACCGGTACTTGAAGTTAACCGGTGGAGGCCTCAATTTGAAAAGTTACCCCACACTGATGAAGTGCCTCTACCGTCTAACCTCAAGCCACCGAAGCTTGACCTAAAACCTTTGCCCTCTGATTTAAAATATGCATACTTAGGTCAAGATGAGACATACCCGGTGGTGATTTCTGCCCACCTTGAGAAAGAACAAGAGAGTATGCTTATATCTACTCTCCTGGAGCATAAGGGAGCCCTTGGATGGACAATCGCGGACCTCAAGGGAATCGACCCCTCGATTTGTACTCACCGCATATATCTTGAGGATAATGCGAAGACAGCTCGGCAACCACAACGTAGACTAAATCCAAACATGAAGGAAGTGGTTAAAGCCGAGGTTCTTAAACTATTGGATGTGGGTATCATATACCCTATATCCGATAGTCAATGGGTGAGTCCAACTCAGGTGGTTCCTAAGAAGTCCGGGATCACCATCGTAGCCAATGCCAATAATGAACTCGTGCCGACTAGAGTCACTACTGGTTGGAGGATGTGCATTGACTACAGGAAATTAAATACCGTCACGAGGAAAGACCACTTTCCTTTGCCCTTCATTGATCAATCTTGGAAAGGTTAGCTGGTCATTCCTATTACTGTTTCCTTGACGGATATTCGGGCTACAATCAGATAGAGATCGCCCCTGAAGATCAAGAAAAGACTACGTTTACATGTCCCTACGGCACCTTTGCTTACCGAAGGATGCCGTTTGGACTATGTAATGCTCCTGCCACCTTCCAGCGATGTATGATGAGCATATTTTCTGACATGGTGGGGCAATATTTAGAGGTCTTCATGGACGATTTCTCTGTCTTCGGTCCATCTTTCAGCGAGTGCTTGGAAAGTCTTAAATGTGTGCTGAAAAGATGTGAAGAAAAGAACTTGGTACTTAATTGGGAGAAGTGCCATTTCATGGTTCAGAAGGGAATTGTCCTTGGACACATTATTTCATCCAAAGGAATCGAGGTGGATAAGGCAAAAATCGATCTTATCTCTAACCTACCTCCACCCAAGAACATAAGGGACGTGCGATCCTTCTTAGGACACGCCGGGTTTTACAGAAGATTCATAAAGGACTTTAGTCTCATCTCTCGTCCTTTATGTAATCTACTTCAAAAGGATGCACCATACGAGTGGACTGAACCATGTCAAGAAGCTTTCACTAAGCTTAAGGGCATATTGACTAGTGCACCCATCATACAGCCACCTGACTGGAGCATTCCTTTTGAACTTATGTGCGACGCGTCTGATTATGCTCTTGGGGCAGTTCTAGGCCAGAGAAAAGATAAGAAACCCTACGTTATTCATTACGCAAGTAAGACTCTAAATCCTGCCCAAGTGAACTACTCGACTACGGAAAAGGAACTCTTAGCTGTAGTGTTCGCCTTGGACAAATTTAGGTCCTACTTGATTGGATCCAAGATCATTATTTACACTGATCACGCAGCGCTTAAGTATCTTCTGTCTAAGAATGATGCTAAGCCCCGCCTGATAAGATGGATCCTCCTACTCCAGGAGTTTGACCTAGAAATAAAAGATAAAAAGGGAGTAGAGAACGTAGTGGCTGACCATCTTTCTCTCCTTAATCCCTCTGATTCCTTTGAGACGACACAGATTAATGACATGTTCCCTGATGAACAATTGTTCAGAGTCTCTCATTCACCTTGGTTCGCTGATATCGCCAATTATCTTGCCACAGGTTCCATACCGACACATTGGACTTCGCAAGATAAGAAGAAATTTTTCACCGAGGTGCGCAAATTCTTCTGGGATGATCCATACTTGTTTAAATATTGCCCAGACCAAATCTTGAGGAGATGTGTGCCAGACAATGAGCATCAGAGTGTCATCTCCTTCTGTCACTCACAGGCCTGTGGTGGTCACTTTTCTGCAAAAAAGACCACGGTCAAAATTCTGCAGTGTGGCTTCTATTGGCCCACTATGTTCAGGGACACTCATGAGTTTTGCAAAGCTTGTGAGCGTTGTCAGAAATTGGGAGCATTGTCCCGTCGAAATATGATGCCCTTGAATCCCATTCTTATCATAGAGGCATTTGATTGCTGGGGCATCGATTTCATGGGGCCATTCCCCCAATCTTTTGGAAATTTATATATTTTGCTTGCCGTAGACTATGTCACTAAATGGGTCGAAGCGATTCCGTGTCGAACCAATGACCACCGCACGGTCATTAAATTCCTGAAAGAAAACATCCTTTCTCGATTCGGAACGCCTCGAGCCATTATTAGTGATGGGGGCTCACACTTTTGTAATAGACCATTTGAGAGTTTAATGAAGAAATACGGTATCTCTCATAAGGTGAGCACCCCATACCACCCACAGACAAGTGGGCAAGTTGAGATTTCCAATAGAGAGATCAAACGCATTTTGAAGAAAACGGTTAACCCTGACCGTAAGGATTGGTCAATTCGATTGACCGATGCCTTATGGGCATACCGTACTGCCTTTAAAACCCCTATCGGAATGTCTCCCTTTAGACTCGTCTATGGGAAGGCTTGCCACTTGCCTGTGGAGTTGGAACATAGAGCTTACTGGGCAATCAAAAATCTAAGTTTCAATCTGAACAACGCTGGCTCGCTACGCAAACTTCAATTAAATGAACTTGAAGAAATCCGGAACGACGCGTACGAGAACTCGAGAATTTATAAGGACAGGATGAAGGCGTTTCATGACCAACACATTCTACGAAAATCATTCTCGCCAGGTCAAAAAGTCCTTTTGTATAATTCTCGATTACATCTCTTTCTGGGTAAGCTTCGATCTCGTTGGACCGGTCCTTACATTGTCGTTACTGCATATCCTCATGGAGCCGTCGAGATAAGAGACCCCGACAATGGCAAGGAGTTTAAAGTAAATGGACATCGCTTAAAGCCATTTGTCGAGAAATTTGATTCAGAGGACATGTCCATGCCTCTGACTGATCCTGTTTACCAGGAATGATCTCCTAGTCTGATGGAGGTATAGGTAGGTTTATTGCTTTCATAGGATTAGGGTAGTTTCTTTAGTCTGGCTGAAGACGTTAAACTTAGCGCTCCTGGGAGGCAACCTAGCGTTTGATTTCATGATTAGTTAATTCAATGTTTGTGGGTAACATTGCTGCAAACCCTCACGAGACTACAACTCGTCCACTAGGGGCAACCTAGGGGTTTAAAGGCTTATTGCATACGCTAAATGCAATCGAGAGCACCTGCGAAAGTGGTATAGGTAAGAGTTTATTTTTTGTTACGCTTTCTCACTTGGGCTGACTTGCTTTCATGTTGATACCCTTATGGAAAAGCCCCTTGATTCTTTCGTCCAGGTACTATCTCCCCATCACTTCTCATTTACTTTCGTTGTCCCATGTGCATTGCATGCTTTTATCTTTTACATTGAGGACAATGTAGATTTTAGGTTGGGGGTGGGAGATTAGGTTTCCTAATCAGTAATTTTCTTAGTCTTGAGCAAAAATTGTGAAAATTTTTAATTTTTCTGGAATTTCTGTGAATTCGAAGTGATTTTGATGGCCATCTAAGGCACTTAGAATTTCAAGATTTGTGGAGTTGGCAACGTATGACTCTTGGATCCAGTATTTGTTAGATTTCACAATAAGTTCAAACTGTTAATCTAGGATTAGAAGTTTTAAACATTGATTGAGTCATGATTCCACAAGACACATCCTGCTTGCACATTAAGGTTCAGTTCAATATTGAAGGATTGACTTGGTGATCAGTAAGCATGAAAGGAACCAACCTGGGGAATTTGTCCATCATGTTCAATAAGAAGAATGAAAGAAAATGAGAAAACCCAGCTACAAGATAGCTGCCTGCGGAAAGGGTTGGGCAAATGGACTTCACCATGGGTTTGCTCCCCATAGGTGTAGAGTCGATTCCCCATGGTTGTCTTTTAAAAAAAAAAAAAAAATTGTAGAAAATACAAGATTTCTGGGCGATTGATCTTCACCATAGGTTTGCTCCCTATAGGTGAGGATTTGGTTCCTTTCATTGGCATCAATTTTGATGGAGAAATCGAGGGATGGAATGTTGATCTATGAGACAGGTTTTGGTTTAGGTTTGGATTGTTATGGTTTTTCTTATTTATTACCAATGATATCATGAAAGAAAGAAGTAGATCCTAATGTTGATAAGCTGAGATCACACTATACACTCATGGAACTCAATGTGTAGAATTATTCTAGTAATGGATTAATATTTGAACTTGATTATGAAGTCTACCATGCGCTTACCTCCAGGAGAAATTTTATGCCCAACATTCATGAATCTTAAATTTCTCATATCTGAATCGTTCTTCAAATATATCACTCGGTTTCATGGAAATTACCCTGTAAATTCTCAACTTATTTTTCACATGTTTTGCTCGGGACTAGCAAAATGCTGGTTGGGGGTTGTGTTGAGGGTCAAATATTACACATCAAACCTTGATTATTGCCTGGATTTACAGACATAATACCGTTTAATGGTCCGTTTTATTCGTGCTTGTGATGCAGAGTGTATTTATGAGTATGGACTGAAAAATGGAGCTCAAAGCATGGATTTAACGCTCTGATGACACCAAAGGCAATGGACGAACTCCAGGGACTGAAATTGATGGATTTGCACGGCAGAGATCAGAGGAAATCAGGCCGTTCGATTTAACAGGCCCGAAAACCAACCAGAATGCAAGATCACAGGGTTCCTGTCATCCGATTGACTCGAAACTTCATACATATGATGGGGGCCGTAAATTAACCGTACATATTAAATTTCAGCCATTGAAGATCTCGGGAAGTGGGCCAACGGACAAATCAGCCCATTAATCTTCAATTTGGGGCCCACATGATATCTGGAACTACCTTAACTTTGGTCTCGACGGTTTGAATAGTATGAGAAAAGGGATGGACGAGTCGGATTTCGTAGATGCATCTCAGTGGGTCCCATATGTGAGATGCATGTGTAACGTGCATATCCTGTCGAGGAGCACCGAACCAAAGGGAGTCGGTCAGCATACGCTGACCCGACTCCCATTCAAAAACGGAACCTGCCGTTTTCGGCGGGTTGAGAATGCGGACGCAGGGCCTCCATTCGGATGATGTGGGCCCACCATTATGGACCAATTGTCCAATCCGAACCGTCCATCAGGTAGCCTGGACAAAAATGTCCCAACCCAAGAAATTTCAGAAGAAAAAAAATAAGCGGGTACACTTTTAAAGTCCAGCCAAAGTGAGCCTCTGCTTTGCAACGATAGCATGAAGCCGACCGTTTGAGGGACGTTGTCGACCACCATCAAGATTTCTATGAAAAATCCACACCGTCCATCTGTTTGGCCATCAAGAATATACCGTAGGGATGTTTTCCCTTTTTGAAGGAGCTGCCTCGTGCATGGAATCTGCCAGCATATTTCTGGTCGTTCCGATCGGTTACGAGTAATAGCTGGCTGTGGAACTGCGTAAACAGGTTGCCTAAAGAGGGTTTTGCTGGAAAACCCGTAGGGAGTGGGCCACACATGAAGACGGCTTGAAGGATAGAGAGAAACGGAAAGTAATTTCGTTTGAAATCCCGGAATCGATGGGATTTCCGTTTTCGCATGCGACAGCGCAACCTTGTTGTTGCGACTAGATGTGGCCCACATCTGTGATCAGTTTTGGAAATCTAACCCGTTCATCGTTCTCAGAGGATAGGTTAAGACCAAATCTAACTTGTTTTGCACTGAGAAAGCATTCACAATCCAAACAAACGGGTCTGCAACCGGTAACATTGCAGGAACTTTTGTGCAATTGCGGTTTCTTTCTTCGTTTGTAGGAAGCCTCTTCACTGACTGATACAAAGGAACGGACATCTCTTCTCCACGCTGCAGTCGACCCTCAACAACTATAAAAGGGAGGGACATGAAGAGAGAAAGGAGGCACGGACAGAGAGAGAGAGAGACAGGGAGAGAGAAGGAAGAAAGAAACCGCAATTGCACAAAAGTTCCTGCAATGTTACCGGTTGCAGACCCGTTTGTTTGGATTGTGAATGCTTTCTCAGTGCAAAACAAGTTATATTTGGTCTTAACCTATCCCCTGAGAACGATGAACGGATTAGATTTCCAAAACTGATCACAGATGTGGGCCACATCTAGTCGCAACAGCAAGGTTGCGCTGTCGCATGCGAAAACGGAAATCCCATCGATTCCGGGATTTCAAATGAAATTACTTTCCGTTTCTCTCTTTCCTTCAAGCCGTCTTCATGTGTGGCCCACTCCCTACGGGTTTTCCAGCAAAACCCTCTTTAGGAAACCTGTTTACGCAGTTCCACAGCCAACTGTTACTCGTAACCGACCGGAACGACTAGAAATATGCTGGCAGATTCCATGCACGAGGCAGCTCCTTCAAAAAGGGAAAACGTCCCTACGGTATATTCTTGATGGCCAACAGATGGACGGTGTGGATTTTTCATAGAAATCTTGATGGTGGGCCACAACGTCCCTCAAACGGTCGGCTTCATGCTATCATTGCAAAGCATAGGCTCACTTTGGCTGGACTTTAAAAGTGTACCCGCTTATTTTTTTTCTTCTGAAATTTCTTGGGTTGGGACGTTTTTGTCCAGGCTACCTGATGGACGGTTCGGATTGGACAATTGGTCCATAATGGTGGGCCCACATCATCCGAATGGAGGCCCTGCGTCCGCATTCTCAACCCGCCGAAAACGGCAGGTTCCGTTTTTGAATGGGAGTCGGGTCAGCGTATGCTGACCGACTCCCTTTGGTTCGGTGCTCCTCGACAGGATATGCACGTTACACATGCATCTCACATATGGGACCCACTGAGATGCATCTATGAAATCCGACCCGTCCATCCCTTTTCTCATACTATTCAAACCGTCGAGACCAAAGTTAAGGTAGTTCCAGATATCATGTGGGCCCCAAATTGAAGATTAATGGGCTGATTTGTCCGTTGGCCCACTTCCCGAGATCTTCAATGGCTGAAATTTAATATGTACGGTTAATTTACGGCCCCCATCATATGTATGAAGTTTCGAGTCAATCGGATGGCAGGAACCCTGTGATCTTGCATTCTGGTTGGTTTTCGGGCCTGTTAAATACGAACGGCCTGATTTCCTCTGATCTCTGCAGTGCAAATCCATCAATTTCAGTCCCTGGAGTTCGTCCATTGCCTTTGGTGTCATCAGAGCGTTAAATCCATGCTTTGAGCTCCATTTTTCAGTCCATACTCATAAATACACTCTGCATCACAAGCACGAATAAAACGGACCATTAAACGGTATTATGTCTGTAAATCCAGGCAATAATCAGGGTTTGATGTGTAATATTTGACCCTCAACACCGAGGATGGGGTTAAGTGTGCCCCTTGGAGGGCGAAGTTCTGAGGGTATGACCTGTTGGGTGCTGCTTCCAAAGTCACAAGAGACTGAAGTGTTGGTGCTGCTTCAAGAAATATGAGAGGTTGAGTAGCTGGTGCTGCTTTAAGAGATACCTGTGGCCTGGGCGATGGTGCTTGCTGGTGTCCCCATGTCCGATTGGCTGTGTCGGGCATGATTGCTTGGATGGAATGATGTGGATAAGCATATGTGGGTTGACCTCCTTCAATGTGATTGATGGTAGAGGTGCTGGATATGTTGGGTCCTGCCTGATGCGAGGGCAGGGGATTTTGGAGAATGTTGGCTTGAACTGTATTGCTGGCCTGTGGGGTGATCGCAATCTTCTGGCTTTCGATCAAATCTTGGACCGCATGTTTCAAAGCGAAGCAGCGGTCCGTTAGATGACTAGGAGCTTGATGATATGCACAGTACTGATTTTCATTGTAACCGGGAGGCAAGGGATTAGGTGAAAGTTGAGGCTAAAGGGGTGTCAACAGTTGCTTTTGCATGAGCATTGTTAGCACTTGGCTGTATGATTGTGCTAACGGAGTGAACTTCCTCCCTAACATTCCTTGCTTGTATGGTCCTTGCGCATTTCCCCTAGGCTGTTGTGATTGCCGTTGAGATGATTGTGCCTGATATCCTTGTTAGGTTTGCTGGGGTTAGTACTGCCTATTCTGTTGTGGCTGGTACTGCCTGTCCTGTCGTGGCTCTGGTGGTGGAACATACTGGTTGCCTTGAGTGTTAGCGATGATGTTGTTAACTTCGGTGGTACGCTGCATAGGAGTAGTGCTGTTTCCATTCCCATATCCAACAGGTTTCCCCTCGACTTTGTTTCTTTTGATTGAGGGGGTCTGATGTGGCCATGGGGAGATGGTTCCAGCTCTGATCCCAGCTTCTACTTGTTCTCCGGCTAGGATGAGTTGGGAGAAGTTTACGTACGGATACGAGATCAGATATCCTGAAATGCTAGGATGTGCTGAATGCACAATCATGGATATCTGCTCCTCGTCATCGATGGGGTTTCTCATTCGAGCTGCCATAGCTCGCCATCGTCCTACATATGCTGATAAAGATTCATCGCTTTTTTCCCTCAGGGCAGCCAAGTCAGCTCTCCTTGGAGCCATGTTCAGGTTGTATGAGAACCTGTCAATGAATGCTTGGGAAAGTTTTTCGCAGGTTCTGATTTGGTGGCTATCTAATGAGGTGTACCAATCCAAAGCGTCACCCTTAAGGGATTTCTGGAAAAGTCTTATCAACGCTCCATCATTCCCTGCTATCGCATTGAGCTCCCCACAAAAGGCTTTTAGATGTGCTGTAGGGCACCCACTACCGTCATACCTTTTGAACTTTGGTACCTCAAAATTTGGAGGTACCCAGGCGTCTAGGAAGGGACAGAGGTCCCTAAACTTGGTGGATGGGTGATCCACTCCTTGTTGTCTTTGAAGTTGGTTTTGCATCATTTGTAGCTGCTCTCGTAATTCCTCAATCTCTGACTTACTTTGCTGATGGTATCTTGCCCCTTCCTGTAGGGCTTGTGCTGCTTCTTCTTCATGTGAATCCAGAATGGGGGTTTGATGGAAAGAAGGTGGGCTCCCGGTGGCGGGAGGTAGCTGGAATTGAACACCACTCCCTTTCGGAGAAGGGTGGGATGTTCGAAAATGGCTCCCGCCTGGGGTATCTGCCAATTCCGGGATGTTACTCCCGTTAGGGGGAGTGAGCTGGACTCGAAACTGGCCCCCTTCATGGGCATCCTCCAGTTTTTGTCTGTGATTTGCATGTGCTGTGACCGGATTGTTGTGATGTGTTGAGTAGAGATGTGGGGGAGGGTTGCTGCCGATTGCTTGCTGTTGTTGGTCTTGTGCTGATTCTTCTGGGAGAGGGAGCACAGGATTTGCTGGAGGAATGAGAGAGAAGGCAAAAGGGGTCTGAGGGAGTGAGCTGTTCTGCACACTAGGCTGGGTCATTTGTGTATTCGGTGTGGCACTTGGCACCAGGCGAAGCAGTAGCTCTTGCATTGTTCGAAGTAGTAGCTCTTGTGTGGTGACGTTGGCTGGCAACTCTGTCGGAGCTATTGGTAAGGGTACGGGTGTAGGCATGGGTGCGGGTGCGGGTGCAGGTACGGATATTTCAGGAACTGGTTGGGGTGCCGCCTCTTCTTCATGGGTCGCTTGAGAAGTCATGGTTGCACGGGATCGAGTGGTCATGGTTTGAATCTTTGCCTAAACAAGTATAAGCCAAAGTTTTTTTTTTGTATGAATGCAGTGATAAATGTCCCTTGAGATTAGTATACCACACGTTGTCGAGTCGGGTCTCAGCTAGTGCGTTCTAGACTTTCCCCAGTAGAGTCGCCATTCTGTAGATACTGAAAAATCGGCGTCCACGTTGTTTGGTGAAAAATGTGTTGTTGTCGTGATGATGTTGGGGGTGATTAAGCTGATTTGTGATTGTTGGAGTCGCCACTAGCCAAATAATCTCAGAATCCCGCGGTCGGCTAGAACCACGGAATACGTAAGGTTGGAGAAATCCGAAGACTCCCCTACCTTAGATTGACTCCTGGTCTGCGATCTGGGATTCCGGGTAAGGGACCTCGGTTATAAAGAGGGAAGGTGTTAGGCACCCTCTCTGCCCGTACAAATGTACGGTCTCAACTTAGTGTGGTAAAATAATCTCAAGGGATGATGATGATGTTACGGTCATGATGGGACTAGTCACACATGGATTTCTGATGTAGCAAGATCCGAGATTTCGACAGGCTACAGAGCATACGTCCGACAATGTGTCTAGAGGGCGGATGTGATGATGCTTATGCAAAGAGATAAGAAAAGTGGACTAGATCACTAGGAATTTCTGATGTGACAGGATCCGATGTACGGCAAGTCACAGAGCATACGTCCACTAGAGATCTAGAGAAGCAAAGGGGTTGAGAAGGGAGTAGATGTCATGATGAATGCGTGTAGGGTGATGGATCTTTGGCTTGATTCTTGAGTAGGCTAAGACATGAACTGAACCATGATCATTTTGGGCTAGGCTTATAGGTTGAAAGAGTTGAGAGGAGGGCTAGGGGGTGGCTGGAAAAATTAGAACTTTGAGGGTTTGGGAGCTCCTTCCCTTTTCCTCACTCTTTTCCTCACTCACTCTTCCTTTCTCACTCTCTCTTTCTCTCTCTCTCTCCCTCCCTTGGTGGCTTCTCTCCATCTATCTATGGTGAAAATGAAAGGGGAGAGGGATATTTATAGCCCTTTCCAATGGTTGTTTGGTAAATAGAGGATAAGAGGAGGGCAAATGCTGATGTGGCATATGGTGATTGGTGGAGAGGAGAGAGGTACCACGTGGCGTGCTCTCATTGGCTAAAAGGGCTGGTAAAACGGTAAATAGTGAGGATGAGGGGGGTAAATGTATAGGAGAGTTGACTTTGGATGCTGGGACAACTGTCCCTGCTCCGGATGCACGTGGCGGCACTCCGAGTACTGCCGGCGGTAATCCGACAACCGCCGGCGCTAGTCCGACTACCTCCCGGACCTGGTTGAGTCCAGAACTCGTGTAACTAGCTCCGTGCGCATTTTCTGGGAGGAAGCGGTAATTTGACTACTGCCGGCGGTAGTCAGATTACCACCTCGGTATGGTTTCCATCGAAATTCATCTGGTGAGTCCTTTTTTGGGTCCTTAGAGTGAAACAAAGTTCCTTTTGGATATTTGGCCCAAAATGGCTTGAAGTCGGCTCGATTGTTACCCGAAAATGATTCGAGAAATAGGTTAATTTTGGACATGGTCTGGATTGAATGATGATTCATGATAGCTCAGGTTAGGATTAGGGTTAGGTTTAGGTTATGATCATGGTTCTCGGATTGTCTTAACAAAATCAAGATATTAGCCTGGGTGGGGTGTCTACAGTGGAGTAAGAATATTTCTCTGCTCATATCCGTATAGTCGCGGCCTAGATCGACTATCGGTGACCGTTGAACAGACTTCTAATCATATCTGTTGATCGGCGCATCCAAATGGCGAGCCGATCATATCCATATATAGATCATCATTAGGGCTAGCTAACCTACAATGTAAATCAATGTGTACACCCCATAGTGGGCCCTAGAACCTAGAAAGACCCTCCCATAGGTCTAGTATAGTAAAAACCTAGCCCTTGGGGCCATTTACACCTAATCTAGCATTATAAAAGGGCCTCATTTGAGCACCCCCTCTCCCCATACGATTTTGCCTAAAGAAGAAAAGAGAGAAGAGAGAAAAGGGAGAAGAGAAAGAAGAGAAAGGAGAAGAAAGAGAGAGGGTAGAAGAGTAAGGTGGACCCTAGATCGAGGTGGGGCCCAAGAAAATCAACCCCACAACTCCCTACCTCGTCTCTAAGAGGAGACCCTCCTCCGCGATAGCCATTTCATTCCGTTGATCGCCTAGGTAAGATCCATCACCCCTTTTTCTTGAAACCCTTGTGATGAGAAGGATTTTGCATGAAGTTCTAACATGTAAATGGTTGTTTTACGGATTCCGGTCGTTCGACCCCAAAAGCCCTCTTTCCTAGATCATTTTCCAACTCTCCAAGGATCCATAGGTGTGGACTATTATCCTTAGGTGGCTTAACACCAATTATAGTATAAGCTTAATGATTTTGATTGTTTGGGATGTCGTATTGAAGGATCTAGAGGAAACCTAAGAATTGTATGTTTGTTGGAATTGTATGAAATTGCATGATTAGTTCTCATTTGATGATTGACCTTGCCTCTCACATGATTTGGTACATGGATGATTACATGCTCATATTTTGTTTGATTTCTCTCATATGGTGTTGTTTCATAACACGTATGATTCGTTTCTCTTGTGTGATTGATTCTTAGAGATGTAGGAATTGCTTAGCTTCCCCACAAACCCACACAATACACATACACTTGTCTCATGATAATATTAACATTGATTGTTAGGAGTATCCGATTTATATGTTGAGATGTATGAGAACATGATATTGTTATGTTAGTTGATAACTTGGATTCTTGGCATGTTATGAATCATCACCCAACCCTTGGGTTGGTCAGGAATACGAGGAGAGCGAAGGCGGTCCCGTTGGTTGGACCGTCCTGAGACTAAACCCATGGATTTGGGCGAGTGCGTGTGGGTGACAGTAGTTAGACTACATGGGTCGGTCGTACCCGATGTCGTTCTGTTACGTGCTTGCCTAAACTCATGCGGTCTAGTCTACTGGTTGACCAACCTTGTTTTGTTAACCTTGTTTGCTCACACATGTATGGAATCTGGACCACCTTACCACTGTTGTAGCCCATCGATAACGAATTGAATATCGATCCACAGTCTCGTGAGCCGGGCATGGTGGAATGGGACACGGTGTCTGAGCTGTCGGCCTACGCTGGGGTGACGCGCCTCCCCGTAGTGACTGCGAGCGATCCCTTTCTCTAGGCACTCCCCAGGTGCTTGAAGTCCGGGATAGGGAACCCGACGGGATCACGGATCGCAGGGTCTTGGCCTCACACGTTAGGGGGTCTTGGCCTCGCAACCAGTTAAGGGCATTGATACGTGGGGTGTATTAGATTTCCCAACCTGCTGTATGAATGAACTTAACTAAGAACTCGGCTAACACAATCGCATTGCATCGCACTAGTTAGGGTGGCGACTTGGCAGTCGAGGTCACTCTGAGGGAGTATTGACCATACGCGATCGTTAGATGGAGTCGCTCAAGGGAGTGTTATGACGAGGGCATGCATCATATCATCCATCATGCACATGCATTAATAAGAATAGTTAGTTGCTTATGAATGAATGTTTTTCATTAAATTCATATTAAACTGATGTCTGTTATAACTTAAGACTAATAGCACTCACTGAGTTGATCACTCACTCCCACTCTAGGACAGTGTTTTAAAATACCAACCAGACTCTACTGTAGCTGCAGGTGATGAGGAGTACGAGGAGCCTGTCGACGCGATCCTAGACGAGGAGGACGAGTTGTCCTACTTTCAGTTGATGGGCGGCTCCCCATCGGCTTGACGGGTGGTATTTGGATCGCTGAGTTGTGGACTCAGCCTTATTTTTGGGACATGACATTCTTTTTTGTGATTTTGTTGGGCGACACCTTGTGCACCCGTTTATATTCTTTGGACCTGTATATATCTAGACCTCTTTCATTTCAGTAGACTCGTGTGGTTGTGTTTCATGTTCCAGGAAATTTCAGGCTGCGCATTTAAATCCAATTAAACGCATATTAATAAAAATCGGTTACAAGTGACCCTGGGAACTCGGGAGTCGAGTGTATCCACGACCCCCGATTTCCAGGGCGTTACACATACATAAGAAAGGAGGTTGGTTGATAAGAATGAGTAATAAATAAAATCACAATCAAGTATCCTAGTTTAGGAATTACAAGGACTATAAGTTGATTAGCCATAATCAAGCAAGAAGGGAAAAGTACTTCCTAGTTGAAAGTACCAAGCTACGAAGCCACAAGTTGACAGCACCACATAGGGATTGGTTACCCAAGTATGCGATTCTTTAATAATCTTGCACCCTGCATAGTGGCATACATTGAGTTCTAGTTATTATCCTTGAGTTGCTTATCATGTAGTATCACCATACATTCCATGGCATGATATATGATAAGAATTAGTATCCTAATTCTTTATAACACCACAGATTGACCGTATTATGTAATCTATTATTGAATTGTGATAATGACGATTATATTAAATCATGAGACACTGAAAATATGAAAATAGTAGGGGATGATGTGCGCCTTGGGTTGAGAAACCCTATACCCCAATAGTACCTAGGAACGCCTCACCGTTAGGCCGGGTGGACGCATGGGTCATGGGTTTAACTCCCATTGATGAGGCCAGGTTGAGAAAGGGTATGTCCAACCCGCCTTAGGGTTGAGGTGGCAAACGAGGACCGGTTTGACCCGCCGGTGAGGACAAGCGTGAACGAGGCCCGCTACTAGTGTATACAATGGAGGTTGTAATCCCACTGGTGGGTAGCGAGGTCAATTGCTAGTGTCTGGTGTATAGGCATTGAACCCGGTGGATCTTAAGTTCCAACAGTATATTGATCATAATTGAGACAATGATGTTAGGAGTAGTGAGGACAAGTCCATGGCGAGAGGACTATTGGCATATGTTTCTACGGTAGCATGCAGTTATTTTATGCATCTCACACATAATCATTCTCCATCATTCATTAAGACATTTCTATGCATAAATTATCTCTTTTAGCAGTTCTTTCAATATGTCTTTCATGTTAATTTATCTTACATATTTATCATGAGGACTTTGCACTTGTTAAGTTATAAAACTTATTTGTCTTTTAACCACTTAGATAAAGGATCTAAAAAAGAAAAACAAGTAGCGATCATGAGTTAGGCGTTACGTCGAGGGACTGATTTAACTTTTTAAATTTTGAATTGTATATGATGTATATATGTATCGCGCAAACAAATGTACTTTTGGGATTTTGTAGTACTCAGTTCGCTTGTATACAGATATTACATATGTTGTCTCTAATGTCTGTTTTGTGAATAATAAACGGTGAGATCTATCCCTTACATTACCTTGCTGGACGCTGAGCTTGGGACTCAGTGTGTGGGCATTGAGTATCAATCCCAGAGTTCGGCTTGTTGCGCACCAAATCCAGTAGATATAGCGGTCGTACAAGACTATCGTGTCTGGGGTGTGACAATGCACATGCGCTAAGGAAAGACCCCATACCTTGCAAATCGATGGATCTTATATTTGAAGAGGGCACAAAACGGCGAGCACATACTGGAATAAAAAAGAACAATTTGGTCGATGATTTGCACCCGAATCCGAGCTCACACAAAAGTTCACACTCCCCCTCTCACAGTCACTCAAGTCTTCCCTACTCTCTTCGAAACCTAAGGCAAATTTGTATGAAGGAGAACGCCTACTCAAATATAGGTATTTATAGTGCCAAATCATGTTTCTTTGGCCCTAAAGACTAAGAATTTGGTGTTATGATGCCATGGGAGGTTAATTATAGCTTTGGAAGTCCACTAGATGATGTACGGATTAATCTAAGTCATAAAATAATTGCCCTAAGTGGTGATTTATGCAAGGCTTCGATCGTCCCGCAAATCAAATACACCGGCACAATAAATATGATTAAAAGTCAGTTCGATGGTTATCAATTATCGATCGGGGTGGCAGCTTTACGGATATGTGTAGGATATTAACTTAGGTTAGTTTCCTTTATTTAATCGTGATCTAATGATCCGAAAGCCATAACTTCAGCAAAGTTCAAATGTAAATAATTAACTTAAGTTTCTTACAGTTTCCAGGGGCAATCATATACTTCATGTGCTCACCTCGTTAGTCCAAGTTAAACAATTTGAGGGGCAATTTGTGCTCAATGTCCCCTAATGGACTTCAAGCCCGTAAAGACAAAGCTGGTCCTAAGATATTCCCGATGATTCAATCCTGACAATCTACTTAAAAAGTTGTTTGGTCAAGTTGGACCTAAGACCATATCTTAGACAACAACACTTCACCCAATTAAATCCCGTCACGTCAGGTCATCATAAATATCCCAGGTAGTGCTTCAGTTATGGGCAATCCGCTTCCAGAGAGATCTAACTAGCTGGACCATAATATTATGGTCCAACTAGTGTTTAGATATCCACATGTCATGCACATGTAACATCCAACCTGTGAAAATGGTTGTTCCTAGCACGAAGCACACTTGGTGAAAAAAAAAATCAACTTGATCCACTTATTGTGTGAGCCACGTTCTAGAAAATAATGGAAAGCCACTTATTTAACCTAAATTACATGTATGGTGAGGGTCGTTTGGATGCCTGCGAAGTCCTTAAGTTGTAAAGGGGTAAATTATAGATTTTAGTTGTAACATAAAACCTAGTAAAAAGTCATGTTTCATATTATCGGTAAAATCTTTACAACTAAAAAAATATTATACATGTTAGAACGCAATGGTTAATATACACTCATGATACGTGGAGTCCACTATAATGTGTATGGTACATCCAATCTATCCGTCATATACTTCTCTCGATGCTTTCCTATGGCCCTTAAAAAATAGCCTATACATTATCAAATGGTCTACACAAGGGAAGGATGTGACATCCACCATTAAAAACTTATAGATTGTATTTGGGGCCACTATGATGGGTGGAAGACATCTAATCCTTTTAGTGTGTGCATGCTTTAATGCTCTTTTATGGCCCTAAAAAAATAAGTCTTTCTTAGGTAATTGCAGATTTTGGAAGGTTTACCACCCAAGCTCTATGATATGAATACCTACTTTATTCATTATAACCACTTTGTAGGCCAGCCAACACACAATGTTTACCTGTACATAGATTATCACTTAAAAGCCAAATAAAATAGTAGGTAAACCAATTACACCTTAAACTTTTCCCAAATGTAATGTTTTTTTTTTTTTTTTTTTTTGTAAATACAACATCCAAACGACCCTTTATAAGGTTAGTACATGTATGATGTTCATGATGGCGCCAAACATGCTGAATGTGTAAAATGTAATGCTACATGTGGCACATGAGCAAGTATGCATTAGAGCAGAGTAACCTTATGGTCCAACTACTTTTGTAGGAACCTTTCCCAACAGATACAGTTTAAGGTTTTGTTAGATGTGTCATCATTCTATACAAAGAGGTCGCCAAACATGTTAGAGTTTTGGGCTTACTGTAACACCCCATACTTTCAGTACTCGGGTGTTAGCATGGAAATCTCACCCAACATGAACATAAACTTGATTAGTGTGAACATTCACACCCTATAGCCTAAGCCTGACCGTTGGGAGTGATTTACACTCATAGAATAATGCATCTGTCCGTCTATTTTCGAGATAGTCCGTCATACCACTAGATGGACCTACGTTTGGGGTTTTAGTCCCCTTGATAAGCAAATCAAACCATCTATTGTCAACGTCGAACTCCAGATCGTAAGATCCACCATTCATTATATCCTTGACAGCCTAATGATCAAACCATGCCTAAACCATGCAAGCTAACTAATTAACACTTAACCAATCATTAAGTTCCCTTTAAAGTTGATTAGGAATCCATAAGAAGCATGAATATCATATCTAGAGGCAATCTGACCGTCCAATCGATAGATATCCATAATAAAACTCAAAAAGGCAAACGTTGTGTGGCTCATCCATGTAATACGACATCAATTTAAAATAGATAAGTGGCCTTGATTGGCTCACAAGTTAGAGGGACAGTTCTGATCATGGGATTGGATTAGAGATCATCATTGGATTGATGAAAATCTACAATTAAGGACCCCAAATCACAAAGCATGGCCCACCTAAGATTGGATCTGCCTCATCCTTTGGGTGGGTCCTAAATCAAGCTAACAAGATAAATGGACAGAGTAGATTTGCTAGGTTCATCATGGTGGACCCCACATAAGAGTGTGTGTATGCGGTTGGGGCACACCCGAGGTGCACAGGATCTGGGAAACCGGTCAAACCAAGTCTGACCCGTATAACACAAAAAAAGAAAGGATTTTCCTTCCTTTTTTAAATCTTTCCAGCCCGGTCCGAATTCAAACGTACAACGTTCGATTTCCTTCGATCGTGGCCCACCATCAAGGCCCCATATGGATGATTTGAGCCATCCATCGAGTCCTCCTAGTGTGTCCGGCCAAAACCATGGTTGGTCCACCTGATGAATCGTGCACATGTACTCACAAATACTAGCGCAAGAGGGTTGTTTATGTTGCCATTTTTCCAAAAACAGAAAGTTCTATTTTTGTTCCACGCTGGCGATCCGCGTGATGTTGAATCCATGCATCTTAGCAGTTGGAGCGAGCTCATCCCGACCATCCGTTTCCTCGTGGTTTAGGGCCCCCTTAGCAAGGTGAAAACTACGGCCGGTTTTGGTTTTACCAGCCGTACTTAAAGGCTGCTGCAAACCGCTATAATCCAGGCCGTGCATTCTCCATCCGACGGTCTCAGGAGTCTTAGGGCTTTAAGAAAGGAGAATTTAAAGCGTGAGGGTTCACTACTCTATTTCTTGTAGCCACTGTCACGCCCCAAATCCGAAAATCGGATTCACTGGAATCCCGATCACCGAATCCGATGCCGACAACCTACGTAGTACCCCATTCTCGGCTCCTAGCGTCCATACGCCAGATTTTGATCCTGAGATCCTACAAAGAGGATTTTCCAATGTACATTTAACTCATAATAAGCATAACCACAAGATTACCCAATTCACAAAGGCAACATCATCATCACATATCCACTAATATAATAATTTGAGTACAATGCTGAAAGGGAAATACATAAATTGAAAATCAAGCTCTAGAAGACCGCTGCACGCTCCAAGCTCAACACTGCTGCAACCTATCATCACCTGCACGCATCTATCGTGCATAAGCTTATAGAAAGTTTAGAGGGTGGTGTAAGTGTGTGCACAAGGTAAATGCCAAGTATTCAACGCAATGTCATAATCATACAATGTCGAAATAAGCGTAAGGTCATGAATCATATGTTATCAGAGTAAGCGAAAATACTGGTAAGTCCATGAGTCAAACAATATCAGAATACGTGATACAGATCAACTACACAAATGAGGAGTCATAAAGAGTTAAATATCAGATGTCGTATTTAAACCATATAGATGCAGAAACATAGGTAACCCAAAATGTCATATGCCGTGAATGTAATGCAATATACGGTGTAAATGGAATGACCATGTTGGAGTGTGAAGTCGGAATAATAATACGTAGTATCGCAGGCTATGGGATCCATCATAAGGGACTTCTATCCAAACCAGTGGCATACCTAAATTTGGATAGTCAGACTCAACATGGTAAACTCCTGATCTCAGGTTAGTCGCACGCCCCGACCGAAATCCTGGCCATTGCGAAAGTTCACCTAATAAATAGTTGCGCACCACCAGCTCGAGTGAATAGTGAATGAATGAATGAATGAGTATGCAAATCCTACTCAATAAGTCCACATATCAGTATAATTCATCTCTGGGATCATCACCGGGGTCTAGTACACTCCACACCACCTGCCGCCTTATCAAGCGCACAACTGGGTAAGTGGAAGAGACTTTACTATCCATCTGGCCAGTAGTATGCCAATACCTACCCGACTCATCGATAGCAGACCCATTCCTCGAGCTGGTCAAACTCAGCCTAGCTATGCCTACTCCCTCGAGCGGGTAAGGCCACACCCCCTCCCAACCGACCACGACACAATGGGAGACGCGACCTTCTGGTATTCAGCACTCGGGCGCTCATGTACATCCACTCGGTTTCGACGTTGGGACGTCCTCTGGTACCAAGAGGGTTTTAGGGATTTTCACCCAGGGCCATCTATGACAGCCTGATGCTCGAACTAAACATTTTTGGTGTCCCATCTGGCCATCCGCGATATACCTGTGGAGGCTACGGCCCTGATGTCGTTAGGGCATACAGTAATCACAACCCACAATGCAAGATGCATGAGTTATACAATCCAGTCATGCATCAATCTTGCGCATACCGTGTGCTCATGTGAGATAACCTCCACCTATCAGGGAGTCTCATAACAACCTATCCAATGACATATGCAATGGTTAACCACATCTCATAACAAACATGCAGATGATGCGTATGGGCATGTATCATGATACTATGCGATCACATACTCATAATCAGTATCAATAACCGGCATTGACAATCAACCTTGACAATGTGGACATTTAACCAACATTGCCCCCAGGGAGTGGCCCATATAAAGCCTAACATACAGTGGACTCATGGCCTCACACTAGGACCAAATATACAACACCATGGGCCTCACTCAAGAGCCTAATATACATCAAGTCGGGTCTCATCATATGAACCGTAAATATATCACAATGGGCCATATCCCATGGGCCTCGAATACATCATAATGGACCTCGACAATCAGAATCCGCATCGACATCAGAATCGACACTCGGAATCGGCCTCGATACTCGACCTCGACAATCGGAATCGGCCTCGATACTCGACCTCGACAATCGGAATCGGCCTATACCATCGGCCTTGACAATTGTAAACGGCTTCGATACTCGGCCTCGACAATCGGAATTGGTAAATCGGTCACATCAATCGGAATCGACAATTAGATACGACAATTGGGATCGAGCGATAATTAGAATCAGCAAATCGGTCACGTTAATCGAAGTCGGTAATCGATCACGACAATCAAAATCGATCGATAATCAGAATCGGCAAATCGGTCACGTCAATCGGGGTCAGTAATCGTTCACGATAATCGAAATCGACAATCGGTCACGTCAATCAGAGTCGGTAATCGGTTACGACAATCGAAATCGATCGATAATCAGAATCGACAAATTGGTCACGTCAATCGGAGTCGGTAATCGGTCACGACAATCGAAATCGATCGATAATCAGAATTGACAAATCGGTCACCGATCGGAGTCGATAATCGAT
Source organism: Magnolia officinalis (assembly GCA_021015155.1). Classification (NCBI taxonomy): domain Eukaryota; kingdom Viridiplantae; phylum Streptophyta; class Magnoliopsida; order Magnoliales; family Magnoliaceae; genus Magnolia; species Magnolia officinalis. Next base: position 14,163,181 of record JAJHSJ010000015.1, read on the forward strand.
CACTACAATCGGAATCGACAATCGGTCACGTCAATCGGAGTCAGTAATTGGTCACAACAATCGGAGTAGGTAATCGGTCACAACAATCAGAGTCAGCAATCGGTCACGTCAATCGGAGTCGATAATTGGTCACGACAATTGAAATCGATCGATAATCAGAAGTGACAAATTGGTCACGTCAATCGGAGTCGGTAATCGGTCACGACAATTGGACTCGATCGATAATCAGAATCGACAAATTGGTCACGTCAATCAGAGTCAGTAATCAGTCACAACAATCAGAGTCGGCAATCGGTCACGTCAATCGGAGTCAGTAATCGGTCACGACAATTGGCCTCGACACTCGGAATCAAAATCGGCCTCAATAATTGGCCTCGATAATCAGAATCAGTGAGAATGAGACTAAAAAGGCCTAAGGGGAGGTCACAATGTGGACATCCAACCATCATTATCCATCAATGTGGTCATTTAACCAATATTGCTCCCAAGGAGTAACCCACACAGGGCTAAACACATAGTGGGCCCCTGACCTCACACAAGGGTCTCATACATCAAGTTAGCCGCATCACATGGGCCGGGAATACATCTCCATGGGCCTCGGCCTCATCATATGGGACATAAGCACATCATATCAGGCCTTGCTCATGGGCCTCGAATACATCACAATGGGCCACAACCCATAGGATTCAAATACACAATAAGTGGGTCTCTCAAGGCAATGAGGCATACGACCCAAAATAAATGGACAGTGTGTAACACATATACATCATGGTGGGCCTAAGACTAAAAAATAATCAAGTCAATATGTGGCTTGCGTGGCCCACACCAGACACATATATGAGAGGTTCACCCTCCATTAAAACATTCACAATCATTAGTTGGGCTCACCAAGCCGTGGTTCACAAATCCAGCCCATGGGGTCAGACTGAGTTTCAGACGCATCCAAAATTTCAGGTGGGTACCGACAAGTACTTTTGTATGTATTAGCATGTCTTCACATGATTTTTGATGGTGTGAGCCACCTGAGTTCCGTTTCCGGCTGATTTTTTTGGGGAATCCCATTTCCCAAAGGGGACCCATCGAATGCACGGTGTAGATGTTCAACATACATCATGATAGGACCTGTGGTAGGCCCCACAACATTAGAGAACACGCTTGACAGCATGCTATCCAGCAGTGTGCTCCACGTGAGATTTGAATCTGCTTCATTCCCAGACCCATGGGCCTGGGATGACATGGAACGGACGGACGGTGAGGATTATCACATATACCTAATGATGAGGCCCCAGATGGACAGTCTGGATACAACTCAGACCTCATGATGAACAGTGTTGATGAAACACCTGCATCACGGTGGAGTCCACACGTGTGTGGGTCCCACGACTACTGTGCAGCATGGATACACATATATCATGTGTGGGCCCCACAGGTATTGCTGACGTCACTACCCAGCTGCATTGCTGGTTTGAGATACACCAGCCAATCCGATTTCGTCGTCCAGAAATTTAGACGGTGTGGATACAATAATCTCAAGGTGGGTCCCAAGGTACCGTCCAGACTCACCTGGACGGTGTTGATCTTCACACAATTAAAGGATGGGTCCCACGTGGGAGTGGCCCACCATACATATATGATATTAATATAATATTAATGTAGTATAATATAAATATCATATATATAAATATATGACATCCAGACCAGCGTCCGGCAACAGGGACGCTGGACAGTCTGGATGCTTACTCTATTCACCATCAAGGTGGGACCATGTGGTGGCCCACTATATATATATATATATATATATATATATATATATATATATATATATATATATATATATATATATATACAAAAAAAGGGGAGAGGTGATATGTCCAGCGTGCTGGATGGGTGGACGGTTCAGATGGAAAACCTCCAGCGTGTTGGGTGGGTGGACGGTTCAGATGGAAAACGTCCAGCGTGCTGGATGGGTGGACGGTTTGATATAACACAGACCCTATGTGTGGGACCCACAACATGTCAGATAGATGGATGGTGTAGATGGGGTCCACATAGTAGTTGGGCCCCACACGCTACTGACAGCAATACAAGCAGCTATAAATCTGTTGTAGGGCGCTAGCCATTCGGCCATAACAAAGGTGGGTCCCACGTGGTGGGCCACCCACTATAACCTTCTCTCTCGTATTATATAATACATTATAGTATATGATATACCCTGAAAACGTCCAGTGTGTGGGACTTCCCACTGTCCCAATAATGGATGGTGCGGATCTCCCAAAATGTGGTGGGCCACACTGCCTGATGAACGGAGATTAACACATATCAGTGGGGCCCACTCATCCTAGGGGGAGAGAGAGAGAGAGAGAAAGAGAGAGGAAAACGTGAAAGGGGAGGGACCCTGTCACTATGGGCCCTCTCTATACATGCATATTCAAGATGGGTCCCACATATGTGGGCCCTCAGATCACAAAATTAACAAATAAAAGCACCCACCTTTCGATCTTCTTGGCCCGATGGAATCCCTAGCTCCTCAGCTTCGACTTGATGAAGGATGATGAAGTTTGGAGGGTTAGGATGAAAGATGTGGGTGTAGGAAGATGGGCCACACCAAGCTCTTCTCATGGAGAGCTTGGACGTGGGTTCTCCTTTGATTGCTTGAAAGAGAAGGGAGAAGTAAGAGAGAGAGAGAAGATGGGATGGAGTGATGGATGGGAGAGAAAGAGAGAGAGGAGATGTGATGGAAATGTTGACTTTTGGGGTTGTTGTGTAAGAGAGATATGGGTTGTGATGGGGTGAGTGATGTGTTGGGTGATGGGTTGATTGATGTGTTGTACTTGACATATACTTGACATGTGAGGTGATTGATTGGATTAATTTGACATGTTGTAGAGATTCTCTTGGGATTGCAAACGCGTGGCTTTTCCTTGAACCGAACGCGGGCCCACATCTCCTGGCCTGAGTATCGCCTCGGCACGTGAGACGCGGCGTCGGAACCGCGGCGACAGGGCGATCGCACTAGTACAAGTCTTGGGTCGACCGACTCTTGAATACGGGATATGACTTGGGATCACGCGCAACTACCGATAAAAGATCGCGGGTCATCGAAATTTGACCAGGAGGACCGCGGAAGCCTACGGAACGGTACATACTAGGATACGGGTCTTACAGCCACACCTCCAAAACTCAACCGCTTTTTTCAAAGCTCGAACCCACCACCAAAACTGACCTGGAGCTTCAAAATATTCCACATACTAGCCTCCCTAGACTGTTCTTTGACGTCCACACGAAGCAGATTGAAGCAAGGGTCGTCGGATTTCAATTCGCCATTGACAGCCAAACCATCTTCTCCACCAAGCTGTACTGACTCGGTCCAAGTCCAAGTCAAGTTTGGGCCTTGTTGGGCCATTAGAAAAGGGCTTAGGGAGAAGGAAACAGGTAAAAAGAAAATGGAGAAAGAAAGAGAGGGAGAAAGATGAGGAGTGGTGTGGCCACCCTTCCTCCCGAGTGCAAGTCAGGGGCTGCCAGAACGCACCACCCACTGTGCTAACCTGACTAGGTGTAACGTCAAGCTAGGGTGCATCTGGCCGATTTCTGGGATCCTCCTAGTCATGCGAGAAAGGAATCTTGGGTCGTGGGTTGTGTCGGTCGAACAGACTTGACACATCGAGTCGAGTTGGGCTGGTAAGTGTTGGTCTGGTTTAAATCCAGACCCCCTTGTTGGACGTGTTTGACAGAGAAAAAAGGAAAAAGAAAAACAATGAAGAGAGACAGGGAGAACGTGTGTTTGTGGTGGCTTCATGTCCCACCACCAAAGCGAGCTGAGCAGTTGCTGTGGAGTTGGCTGGGACGAGTTGCTCTGAGTCGCGGTTTAAGCCAAGCTAAGCATGGTCGTTTGGTTGCTGCTATTAGCAGATGGGAAGTAGAGAAGAAGAATAAAACAAAGAGGGAAAAGGAAGGAGGAGACCTTTTGATTGGGTCCTTCCTCAGCCAACTGAGTTAACTCGGCTGAAACTCGTCGAGTTTGGCTATCTTGACTTGTTGTCGAGTCAGGGCGGGCCGCAGGCGGATGCCAAGTCAAGCTAGGCTGAGTTGATTGAGTCCAACTGCTAGACATTGGTTTTCAGAGAGAGGGAGAATGAGAGGATGAAAGAGGAAAGAGGAACGATTGAGGAAGTGAGTTGACTCACTATTGAGTTGGGCTGTCTCGACTCACTATTGAGTCATTGAGTTGTGTCTGGGTCCTTCCTGAGTAAAAGGAGAAAGGGAAGAAGGGAGATAAGGGAGAAAGAAGATGGGGCGTGAGTAAAGTGGTGGTCATGTGGGGTTGCTGAAAACAGATTACACTTGGAAGTCCGACTCGTCGTCAAGTCGACTTATGTGGGTCAGTTTTCTCCCCCAAAGTAAATCGTTTGATTCATTATTAGCATGGGTGTTATTATAATTATTACGGTTATTAAATGCGATTAGCTATTAGGAGGTTATTTATACTAGTACTAGTTACTATAAAACTACAACCATTGGATTTTAGATATTAGTATTTATTTATCATTCCTAAATATTATCATTAATAATAGATCACAATATTTATTACCATCATAATGATCATCACTATCATGATATCTAATATCAATTACATAGTTAATGTTAACGACAGTTTTGTGATTAACATTGTAATCAATTGTACATTAATTAATGTTCAAATTCTAAAATTTAAGCCTATAATTAAACTCTAATATGGAGCTTAAACCTAGGTGATCCAAACCCTAGGTTATAATCTAGACCATAGATAGTTTTGTAAAACCTTGATCTAACCGTACAAGTTCATAATTTGTGATAGGATTCGACTCTAAGGGCGCATGCACTTTCCAGCAACAATGTAGGCGGTTCAAAATATAAGGTGATGATTTCTTCCCCTTGAGTTTTCCATTTTCCTATTAGCTTAAATGATAGTTTTTATTTTAATTTCGGTTGATAATTGATATCTTTATCTTATATTTACATGTGCTATTTGTTGGAATTGAACGCTAAATTACATGCTCAATATTTATCCTGCATATTTTCTTATGCTTATGGATTGCTTACGAAACTTAAACTGGTACATCAATCAGTGGGAAACCTCACTTATAAATGTACACCCATAATTGGGATGTAACTTGATTGATTGTGTTTATAATGGGCCCTCGATCTAGTGGTTACTTGAATGATGTGTTAAATGAAATATTGATGTGGGCCTACCATTCATGGGTTGTCGTGTCTAAGTGGTTTTTGAGGATGGTCCTTTTATCGCATAGTTTTGATATTTGCCATTGTAACATCCCGAATTTTTGCCAACCTGGAATTAGAAATCCTTAGGCAATGGGTCGTTCCTAACGCCTTATTAACTTGTCAAAACTCATTCCTTAAATCAAAAATCGTTTTTTAACCCTTTTCCTTCACAAATCCCACCCTTCACCACCTTGTTCTTTCAATTTTCCAGTACTTTCACCCTAGACACTATCTTAAACTAGCTAAGCATTATAACTTGGATCACTTTATATACAATCTACAAAGGCCCAGGTACCACCTCAAATAGAAATTACTCAAGACTAAATCCTTTAAAAATTAGGTGAGAATTAGTCAGTGTCAGACTAGAGTACCTGTGAAATTAGCACCAATCACTTTAAATACGATCTGCAAGACCCAAAACTTGTAATTCGTTGATGCTACATTACCCTAAAATCTAGGATCAATCTCATTACCCGTCTGCTCTCGGGAGTATCACGAAACTCCGTATCAGATCTGGACCGCACGTCGGAAGTCCGATTAACAAGAAGTTAAGGAATTAGGACCGCCTTGCTGGGCTTGACAACCATCTCGGAAATCAAATCCAGATAGTATTCTAGTGTAATTCGCTTGAGCCCGGAGTGAAGAGTGTGAAAAATGTGAAATTAATTCAAAATAAAATAGAAATTTATGAAATCTGGCACCTCTCGCTTGTGAATCAGTTTTAAGTAACCAGACCGTCAGAATCATGCCAAATTACACCCTCGGATCATGGATATTTCCCCAAACATATTCATGTACTCGGAATCTCCGATCGAGATCCACTGACCGTTGAACTGAAACTGGTCCGCCACGCATGATCTGGGAATCTGACTAAAATGAAAACTTAGCCAAACCTAGATCCAATGTCAGTGAGCTTAAGTCTGACCTTTGGCTCAAGGGGGCCCGCCAGAAGTGCTCTGTTGAGCTGAAACAGGTCCGCTTTGGTTATAACCTAAGTGTACCTTGACCTGGAGTCTATTTTTGTGAGATTTTGGGCTATATAAGGACCTTAAAACCTCTCTCATTTCAGCCATACAAATTTGAGAAAAACCCTAGGAAAAGAGAGAGAAAAGAGAGAGAAAGTGAGAGAGAAGTGGGAGCATCTCCCTGCCATGCCTCCCTGCCATTACACGAGCTTAACCACTTCATTCTAATCGCTTTCCCGGTGATTCCGACTCCGTTACGATTTTACGAGAAAAGGTGCGGACTTTAGGTGTATAGGTTATGGTTTTCAATGCTTTCAATGTCAGATAATGATAGATTCATGATCTGCATGTAATTGCACATGTACAAAGTGCTGTCTGTTTTCCGTTTCGATTAAAGATGAAGAATATGGAATTTTACATACCCTAGGTATTTGTAGAAAGTACCGTATACGTATAAATTTTGAAAATGTGTTTGCCATGATTATTTGCTGTATTGATATATTATATATGGATAAAATACTTGTTTGGCAAAAGGACTCGCCCTAATACATATTTTTGCTAATATACACTATGTATGTTGATATAGTGTAGTCTAAGTGTTTGTGAAAATGCTTGTGAGAGTAAGTGCTTGGATGATGGTGCCTTAGGTAGGTGTTGAGATGAGATTCTCAACTACCTTAAGAAGTATATGATTTCCTCTAATTCGCCCTAATACACTTTTTGGCCAACATAGCTTATGTAGGCTAATGAGTGTAGTCTAAGTGTTTGTTGAAATGACTAAATAAATATGGATTTATGATTTTTGTCTGCCATATATGTTGAATGTAAGAACATGATTGATGTGTATGCGACAACTCCTTGCTATAAGGATTTGTCCTATTCTATGTTGAAATCAACATACGTCAGGTATGTTAGAGTGGTGTGGTTTAAGTGTTTGCTAAAATGCCTGTGTGAGAAATCGTGTGATGAACTAAGATTAATAGGGTGTTGAGATAGGATTCTCAACTACCTTAGAGATGTATATGATTTCCTCCATGTTGTTTGTTTAGTTTAACCGCATACTTATGAAATATATGTGTTTATATTTCCTGTTTATATTGTGCTTTATAACATACTTGAATTACTTTGTATATTCTGCTTTACTCTATATGCTTCAGAATAAGGATTGATTGTGTTTGGGGCTATGATTATAGTCCAGACAATCGGTAACAGGATTAAATTTGTGGCTGTGATTCATTCGCCACATGAGATGTGTTTGACGAACCCGAGTCGTACTTCGGTTGGCGATAGTGGTTGGCCACACAAAGTGCTTATGCGCTTCATATCGTTCAACTTGTTGTGCGCTCGAGTTAGCCGAGCTCGTCACGCAACCCGATCTGTTTTATTTATGTTCACCATGTTTAGACGCTACTGCTTGAACCTAGGGTACCAAACTTACTAGTGAAATCTCTTTTAACTATGGTACCTCGATCCACCAAGACTCATGAGCCGGACATGGTGGTATGGGACACCATGGTCTAGCTGTCGGCCTACGCTGGGGCCACGTGTCTCCCCGTAGTGACCAGTGAGCAACCAGACTCGTGAGCCGATTGTGGTAGTATGGGACACTATATTGTGTTGTCGGCCTACATTGATAAGGTGATGGAGGAGTGGTGCAACGATTGCGAGCAACAGCCCTGGTAGCCCTTTATAGTGACCGCGAGCATACTCTAAATCTGCGGTGAGGCGACGAGTTTTGCCGCAGTAAATAGAGTATGAACTAGGCCTATATCAATTTAGTGATGAACCGTTAAAAAGGTGATGGGGGAGTGGTGTAACGGTTGCGTGTAACAGCCCTGACAGCCTTTGCAGTGACTTAGAAATATACTGTCGTATGAGATTATCTAGGATTGATGACCCTAGAATGGATCATGTTTGGGAATGATACAAGGGAGATACCTTAATTTTCCAATCCTGTTGTTTGAAATGGACTAATAATAACTCGGTAATCATGCTCATCATCGCACTACATGTGTCTGGTAGATGTGGAGCACTAAGAGATGAACGCATGTCGCGAATGTAAGATGGTGTCACATGAGGGTGGTTTGGCAAGGGCATTCATCATGTCATTCATACTTGCATTAATAAGAGTAGTTAGGAGTATTTGATTATACTGTTTTATCATTACTTCTTGATTGCATTGATAACATGTTAACCTATGCTTTATTGTTCCACTGAGTTGATCACTCACTCCCACGTTACGGGACGGTGTTGTACACACCAGCCAGATTTGTTGAGTTTCAGGTGATGGCGATGCTTATGAAGCAGAGCCGGACTACTACTATGATGTTGAGGAGGAGTTTTCCTACATGTAAATCTCTGACAGGTCTATGAGGACCTGGAATTGCATTGACGGGGCTATAGTATTTGGGATAGAAGACATTACACTTCTGCAACTTGGTATATTTTGAAATTATATTTATAATTCATTAACCTGGTAACATTATCACACTCTGGAGACTCACCACAGTTTTTATATTTTATATATCTATCACAGTCTTCCACTTACAAATTTAACTGTCTCTGGAGTATGATATGCTGTTTTGACTTAATCTCACTCATGTTCAATGCACTAATACAGACAACATTCAATCATCATTCATTTTGTTACATAAGTGATGCGTTGGAACTCGGAAGTTGAGTTTATGCTCGACCCCCAATTTTCAGGGCATTACAAGATGGTATCAGAGCATGATTTGGATTAAACCAGACCTAGGTTATGGTCACACGACGCACTCTAACTTAGGAGGGAGCGACGAAACGTAGAAACTGACTTAGGATTTTCAAATTTGCCGAACGGCGAAACCGACCGCTGAGATTGGGCCGTACACGCCCATGATCACGCGAAACAATCCCGAATCACTTATAGGCCGTCAGTCGATGAGTTTGAGTCGTTCTTTAGAGACAAATGTCCTTAGGTTGTCGCTCAACGACAACACTAAAGCCTAAAACCCCTTTTTATCCAATTCCTTCAAAATCTCTCCTTGCACTACTTCATTCTTCAATTCTTTCTAAGTCCTTTCATACCAGGTACAAATTCTAACGTATAAATGATGAAGAATAATACTTAAACAAAAAGTTACTGTAAATAGTAAATATATGTATAAATTGGACTTTTGACCCTTAACCTTTTGGAATCTAACCAAATAAATGGGTTATTCGAATAGATTAGCGCCTCCTACCCCAAAATCATATGCTGCACATCACACAGAATCATTGTGGTTTGCCCTCGAGATCTGGACTGTTAGTCGGCGAGGCCCTCGCCCGGTCGGCGAGGCCTCGTCGAATTTTGGGCTGGCCAGGCCCGCGGCTCGGGCCGATGGCCTTTGGGGTCTAGTAGGACCCCCTGATGCATGGGCCGTCCCTTAAAACCTTCCCAAATCCCTACTTCCTTCACAAATCACCCCTCCAAGCTCTCATTTTTCTTCAAAATTTTCATTTTCTCTCTCAAACCTCCCTTCCAATCACCTACTTCGTCATTTTCGGCCACAACTTATACCCCTCCATCATTTACAGCAGTCCTACTCCCCTACCCTCTCCATTCTCGTTCATTTGGGCTCTTATATGCCTCATTTGGAGCTCAAATTCGTGTAAGCTCTCTAACCCATCCATTTTCTTCCCTTTTCTTCTTCAAACCCTGCCTTTTGGGCCTTTACAATCCCTGTTGTGGCTTTATTTTGATATTTGCCCTATGTGGCTTTGTCTTGGTATTTGCCCTATGTGGGTTCGATGTATTATTTCGTGCAACCATGCGATGGTAAGCCCCATATACTGAATTATGATTGGCCACTAGTCGATGAGGTTACATTAAACATCCTAAGGTGGTAGCCTCATGAGCCGGGGATGGTGGTATGAGACCTATGCCCGAGCTGTCGGCCTACGCCGGGTGATAAGCCCCCCGTAGTGACCCTTGAGCTTTATTAAACTGGTTGGTTGTAAATGGAATAATAATGGATGGGCTAATCATGCATTCATGACATACAAACGATGACGGGTGGCTAATTCTGGATGTTGTAGCACGTGCCCTTAGTCGTGGTATCTTTTCTCTAGCTCCCAGACCATAGACTATCGGCCCACTTTCGGTGAGTTTGGCACTACGCATGTACTATACACTTTCGCTGGTGACCGGCCACATGCATGAGTTTTGCCCAAAAGCCAACTAGATGAGCATCCCCAGTTGATGTGCACTCATGCATCCATGCATTTAATAAGACTACATCATATATTGTTTTGAATGCTTTTTGTTTATAACTATGCTTACCTAATGCGTCGGTGTATAATCTTGAGAAAAATTCACACTGAGTTGGTCACTCATTCATCGAATATATAACCGTACAGATAGCATAGGTGGCCTAGACGATATTCGTGCTCATATTGATGAGGAGCAGGGTTCAATTGTTAGGGATGCATGACTACATCTGCCAAGAGAAGTGCGATCTTGCAGCTCAAGTTTATACGTCTTTTATTGTTTCTCATGTATTAAATTGTGTAATTCTTGTATTCGTTAAGCATGAAGACATTGGTTTGTTGTAACGCCCTGAAATTCGAGGGTCGAGTAGCAACTCAACTCTCGAGTCCAAAACATCACTTATGCAACATAGAGAATGATGATTGAATGTTGTCTGTGTTAGTGCAATAAACATGAGTGAGATTATACCAAAACAGTAATCCATACTCCAGATCAATGTACAAAACGCAAGCGGAAGACTGAAAGATGTATATAGATGTATATAAAAACAAAACGATTTCGATCTGTCTTCAAAGTATGATTACTTCACTGAGTCATCATATACACGTACCGAATCAAAAACAAAATGTCAAAAAAAAAAATAGTCCAACTGTCGTGATAGCCCAGTAGCCCCATCAATCCGTTAGCCTAAGCAAAGCCGCTGGAGAATTGCATATAGGAGAACTCATCCTGATCATCGTAATAATCAGGTTCAGCCTCCAGTGAATCGTCGGTACCTACATCTAAGACAAAGTCTGGTGGGTGTCCAGAACACCGTCCTGTAACGTGGGAGTAGTAGCTAACTCAGTGGAACAATAAAGCATAGGTTAACATGTTATCAAATTAGTCAAGCAATAATGATAAAGCAGTACAAACAACAATCCTAAGTACTCTTGTTAATGCAAGTATGAAATGCATTCGTGATGCATGCCCTCACCGACATACTCCCTCATGTGACACCATCTTACGTTCACGGCATGCGTTCATCCCTCAGTGCTCCACATCTTCCAGGCACATGCAGTGCGATGATGAGCATAATTACCAAGTTATTATTAGTCCTTTTCAAACAGCAGATTGGGAAACCAAGGTACCTCCCTTATATCATTCCCAAACGTGATCCATTATAGGGTCGTCAATCCTAGATAATCTCATACGATGGTTTGTTTCTAGGTTGCTGCAAGGGCTACCAGGGCTGTTATACGGAATCGTTACACCGCTCCCCCATCACCTTATCAATACAAGCCTAGTTTTGTACTCTTATTGCTACGGAAGGGTCGTCGCCTCCACGTAAACTCAGAGTACTCTCGAGGTCACTACAAAGGGCTGTCAGGGCTGTTACACGGAATCGTTGCACCACTCCCCCATCACCTTATCAGTGTAGGTCGACAGCTCAAATATAGTGTCCTATACCACCATAATCGACTCACGAGTCTGCTTGCTCAATGGTCACTACGGGGAGGCTCGTGGCCCCAGCGTAGGCCGACAGCTCGACCACGGTGTCCCATACCACCATGCCCGGCTCATGAGTCTTAGCGGATCGAGGTACCACGGTTAACGGGATTCCACTGGTAAGTTTGGTACCTTAGGTTCAAACAGAGACGTTCAAACATGGTGAACATACATTAAACAGATCGGGTTACTTGACGATCCTGACTAACACGAGCGCACCACCAACTGAACGACATGAAGTGCATAAGCACTTTGTGTGGCCTAACCACTGTCGCCAACTGAAGTACGACTCGGGTTCGTTAAAACACATCCTATGTGACGAATAAATCTCAACCACGTACTCAAGGCTGTTACCGATTGTTTGGACTATAATCATAGCCCCAATCACAATCAGTCCTTAACCAGAAGCATGTGGAGTAAAGCATAATAAACATAGTAATTCAAGCATGTTAATAAGCATGTTATAAAATACAATATAACAGGAAATACAAATGCATATATTTCTTAAGTAAGCGATTAAATTAAACAACTATCATAAAGGAAATCATATACATTTCTAAGGTAGCTGAGAATCCTATCTCAACACCTACCTAAAGCACAATTCCCTAAGTACTTACTCTTACAAACATTTTCACAAACACTTAGGATACACTCTTTCAACATCCATAGCGTATATTAGCAAGGACATGTATTAGGGCGAATCTTTTCGCCGAGTAAGTATCATACACATATATAGCATATACATATAGTCATTTATCATGACAAACACACTTTCAAAATTTATACGTATACAGTACTTTCTACAAATACGAGGAATACAGTATATTCAACATAGTTAACGTATAACCTAAAAACGAAACGGACAGCACGTTGTACATGTGCAATAACATACAGATCATGAATCTATCATTATCTGACATTGAAAGCATTGAAAACCATAACCTATACACCTAATATCCGTACCTTACGCCGTAGAAGTGTAATAAACTTGGTAGGAACGCTAAGCTTTCTTCCACGACGGTATAACAACCTAAAGCACAAGTAGTGTTAGCTATTTCGCTAATTGAATCAGTTGAAACCCTAAATCAGATTAGGGTTAGGGTTTTCTTACCTAGAATGAAGTCGGAATCGCCGGGAAAGCGATTAGAATGGCATGGTTAAGCTTGTATAGTAAGAGGATAGAGTGGCAGGAAGTTTCTCCCACAACTCTCACACTTTCTCTCTTTTCTCTCTTCCCTTTCCTAGGGTTTCTTCAAATTCGTATGGGCTGAATGAGAGAGGGTTTAAGGTCTTTATATAGCCCATCATCAAAATAGACCTAAGGTCAAGGTATACTTAGGTTATAACCAAAGTAAGTCTGTTCCGTCTCAACGGAGCACTTCTGACGGCCCCTTTTCTGTGTGCGGTCGAACTTAAGCTCACTAACGCTGGATCTAGATATAGTTAAGTTTTCGTTCTAGTCAGGTTCTCAGATCGCACGTGGCGGACCAGTTTCAGTTTAATGGTCACTGAAACTCGATCGAAGATTTTAAGTACACTGCCATGTGTATGAAATTTCTCCTGATCCGAGGGTGTATTCTGGTCTGATTCTGACGGTCGAAATCCTTATAACTGATCCGCAAGCGACATGTGTCAGATTACTTAAATTTATATTTTATTTTTACTCAATTTCACATTTCTCACACTCTTCACTCCGGGCTCAAGCGAATAACGCTGGGACATTATCTGGATTTGATCTCCTAGGTGGTCATCAAGCCCAGCAAGGCGGTCCTAACTCTATAACCTCGTATTATTCGGATTTCCGATGTGCGGTCCAGATCTAATACGGAGTTTCCATGTGCTCCGGAGAATAGACGGGTAATGAAATTGATCCTAGATTTTAGGGTAATGTAGCGTCAATGATTCCACAAGTTTTGGGCATTGCAGATCGTATTTAAAGTGATTCGTGCGGATTTCATATACAATCTAGTTTAACACTTAGTTAACTTTGTCTAGTGATTTCTGCCTGAGGTGGTACTCGGGCCATCGTACGGAATTTTTCCGAGTCGTTACATTTGTATAAGTCATTATGGGCAACCGCTCGTATAATTTGAATGTAAATGTAAATCTTCTTTTATGTTGAATTTGTCCGTCTTTCGCTAAACTGCTAACTATGAAAGAAAAAAAAAATACTTGAATTTGACTATCTTTAAATGTTAATACTCGAGTTTTGGAATATGAGTTATATACTTAGGTTCCGAAAACACGGGGTGTTACACTTACACTGCACATGCAAGAAATTTAAGCCATTTATTCTAAAAATCAATGTAGCACTCTTATTAAGAGGGTGTTTGGATGGTAAGTTACTTAAAATAAGCTACTATTGCCTTAAGTAGCTTATCTTGGTTTTTACTTATTAAATTGAAGTGATTAAGTAACTTTAAATAAAAATCTACTTATAATTGATCATAAACTAATCTTATTTCAAATAAGTTACTTATTTACCGTTGCAAGTAGAAAGGTAACTTATTTGGTGGTATCAAAATGGGCCTAAATGAGTCATGCATCATGATTAGTGCATTTTTCTCTTACTAGTTTTAGCCACCTCGCCTGGCTCAAGATGGTGCAACACTTACCATGGCCCACGTTGATGTATTTATTCTGAGTCCGGATCCTCTGTTACCCGGTCAACAGAGAATTCCTAATACCATAAAATTCATTGGTCCACGTCAACACTCACTGAAAAAATATAAAAAATAAAAAAAAAAGCTTCGGACGCCAAATCACTAGGGTAACAGGAAAATCCTGTTGACCCGATAACAGAGGATCCCGACTCATTTATTCTATATCTATATCTTTCATATATTTTTCGATATCATTTTAAGATGTGAGCCAAAAGATTGAGTAGATCCAAATCTCAGGTGGACCATAATAAAGGAGGAAGTCATGATCGACCATTAAAAACTTTTTGTAGGCCATAAATGCTTTGGATCAAAGATAATTTGTTTTTTCTCATCATCCAAGTTTGTGTGACCTTATCAACAGGTTGAATAGTAAATAAACATTACGGTGGGCCTTAGGAAGTTTTTAATGGTGGGGCGTTCAATCACCATTGTTTCCACTAGCATGGTCCACCTGAGATTTGTATCTACTTCATTTTCGAGCTCATACCTTAAAATGATGTAGAAAAATGGATGGACGGCATGGATATAGTATACATACATCAAGGTAGGCCCCACAGTAAGGGCCACACCATTGTGGGTGAGGCATGGCTGCACCTAATCTCTTAATCTCTAATTACCATAGGTTTTAGGAGGGTTTAGGATTGTATGCCCCAATCCCTAACACAAATGCTGTCAATGAGTTGGATCCTGGATTGTTTGGACTAATCAAAACTGCTCCTGCAGGTTCAGATATTTTCAGGCCCTGGTCTATTTTTAGGACGTGGACCCAGACATACTTGGGTTTAGATGCCCACTAGATACCCATCTGGCTCAGTGGAATTAGGAGTTGAGTTGGGTTTGGGCTGTGTGCAGGTTCAGTTAAAACATTTTGATAGTTGGTGCACTAATGGATGGATTAGATCACACACGTGCCACTTTAACAAATGTGTGGCATGTAAAGTGGATATACATGTGTGTAGCTTAGCTTGACTTGCCCCAGCTCAGTTTTAGGAGTTGGTGGAACCGACTCCCGAGCGATTAGACCTGTCTTTTAACCAGGTCTAAGGATGTGAGACCCAACCTGAGCCAATCAGGTACTGAGTTTACAAAGTTAGACTTGGACTAATCAAATTCCTTGCACTAGTCAAAGCTCTATGTGCCCCACTATGATGCATATGTTATATTTATGCGGTTCATTTTTCCAAATTATTTTAAGTCATTATTCCAAAAATGAGGCAGATCCAAAATATAAGTGGACCACATTACAGGAAATAATAGGGATTGAATGCCTACAGTTGAAAACTTCTTATGGCCACAGAAGTTTCGGATTAAGATGATTTTTATGTTTTCCCTTCGTCCGGGTTTATGTGATTTTATTAACAGGTTTAGATGGCAAATAAATATCATAGTAAGCCTTAAGAACATTTTAAGACAAGGCCTCACCATTCCCACCTATCTTGGGGTATGGTAAGCTTGAGTGCATATGCCTTAAATCCATACCGTCCAACCGTTTTGAAAGATCATTTTACATAATGATCTAAAAAATTAAGCAAATTCAAATCTCATGTGCACCATACCATAGGAAACAATAGTAATTGAATCTGCACCATTAAAAACTTCACAGAAGATACTGGAATGTTTATTTGCCATCCAACCTATTGATAAGGACACAGAGATTTGGATGAAGAAACCACACAAATATCAACTTGATCCAAAACTGTTGTGGCCCATGGGAAGTTTTTAACGGTGGATTACCATTGTTTCCTGAATCATGTTCTACCTGAAATTTGGATCTTCTTCTTTTTAGATCATTGTCTAAAATGAGCTTTCGATATGGATGGATGGCATAGATGTAGTCACCCACATCAAAAGTGGGCCCCACAGTAAGAGGTCCCACCCCTGGTGGATCCGGGCTCTCACCTAATCGGCTCCCCAGCTTCTGCCCCCTAACTTGAGGGGCTGTCAGTGGGCTGGGCCTGAGGTTGTTCTTGGCCTGGATTTTGAACTGTTTAGAGCTGGCGTGGGGTTAGCCCGTTTCAAAATTCTGATTTCATAGGCCCGCGCCCAGCCCATTGACACCCCTGGGTGTTAGTAGAAGACAAAAACTTTGATACTCTAGCTGAGTATGACTGCTGATACACGGGCGCTTACAAATTATTTAAAACAGTCCAATTATTCCACTAGTTTGGACGTCTCCTCAACAACTTATTTAGTTAACTATCTACACCATTCAACCATTTTTTTTCATATTTTTTTAAGATACAATCCAAAAAACTGAGGCAGATCCAAGGCTCAAGTGGCAACACTGCATAAAGCAGGCGTAATAATGACATCTACTATTAAAACCTTCTTAAGGCCTGTTGTGATGGTTAATTGCCATCCAACCTGTTTATAAGGTCCAATATGCCTGGATAAAGGGAAAATATAAATACCAGCTTGATCTAAAACTTCCATGGCCTCCAAAATGTTTTCAACATTAGGTGTTTAATTCTCACTGTGTGTGGTCCATCCGAAGCTTGAAACTAATTCATTTTCAGGCAAGTATTTAAAATAATATGAGAAAATGGATGAACGGTGCAGATAAAACCCATACATCATGGTGGGGGTATCCGACAACATTGGATTGGACCATTTGAGTTGACTGGGATGAGTGGCACCATATTGATTTGAGTCTTCTCCTTTTCTAGAGTTACCATGATCCATGAGGGACTTCATCCTTTAGATCAATGGTCATCTTTTCAAGATCAATACCGTTTATAAGATGGGCTCCCTAGCATCCTCAAATACCCCATATCGGAAGATCCTATCCATTGAATATTTGGCCTCAATGATGCATTTCCTTACGTAATGATTTATTTACTGGCCACCAATCAAGGGTTATTATCTTCTCACAGAAAAGCTTCTCATGGCTCAGATCGTGTGTAGATCACATGTTGTATTTTGTTTCAAAATTTATATTAAAATTAGAATTTCAAATATTTTAGTTTTCATTCACGATTGAAATTTCAGATGCTCTTGAGCTGTGGATTTTATCTAGCATTGAATTTACAAAAGAAAATATGCTTGTATATTAGATAGGCTTTTTTCTTTGAGGCTTGAGCTCCATTCATAGGACATATAAATTTAGTTCTATGGAGGGCTTGTATTTAATTTTTTTTTCTCTACTTATAAAACTCTCATTGTTCTAATTTATAAGTTTTGTTGTTGCTGAATTAACTTCGTATTTTTGGATTAAATTGCAAGTGGTTTGAACCTGTGTACAATAAGTGCACCACTTTTAAGACACTGTTTAAGGAAACAAATTCGATTTCAAGCCGAGTGACTTGTGTCTTTCTTTTTTTAAATTTCTTTTCTTTTTTGTTCTCAATTATTCAATAATCCATTTGACCAAATATTTCAACGTCACCCTCCGTCCCTCACACGTTACCTACTACAACAAACTCAAACCTATTGATACCACTCCTCCGGGTGCAGATTGTTGATACGATGGCCCCGCAGTGGATGGACCATGCCCAAGCCAATTGTCTGTGCGCCTGTGACTCTTGTGCCCAGGGCTGTGTACGGCCCACAGAGATGTCCGCCAAAAATCTCCTCGGTCGTCTGTTTTGAAAAAACAAGGTAGGAGATAAAGCAAAACAGTGGGGATGGAGCTCCTTGAGTGACAGAAGTTTTGTATCAGTATGCTATTTATGCCTACAATTTATCTGAGCAGTAATTACACCTGTGAACGGTTTGGATGGCGTAAAAACATCATGGTAAACTCCGGGAGGATTTCAACGGTGGAAGCTTCTTTTCCTACTATTTATTTATTTTAGCGCACCTGAGTAATTTATCTGCCTGATTTTTAGATTTATGAACTATTCTAATATTTAAAAACAGATAAACGGAGTGGATTTGTCACGGACATCTATGTGGATCCCACGCAGGGTCGTTGCAAGTATATGAAACGGATTGACTACTCCTCTCACACCAACCCCGTGGCTGGTGGTCAGTGCTCCGTGGGACTCACCATGATGTATGTATTTCATCCATTACATTCATCTATATTTACAAATCATTTTATGTATTCATTCCAAAAATAAGAGGTATATAAATCTCAGGTGGACCACACTACATGAAAACAACAGTGATTAGATATCCATCATTAAAATCCTCCTAAGGCCTACTGTACATTTTATTTGACATCCAGTCTATTTATTAGGTCATACAGGCCAGATGAAGGGAAAAAACATAAATCATCTCCATCCAAAACTTTTATGACCCCCGAAATGTTTTTAATGGTTGACGCTCATTTAACACTATTTCTTGTAATGTAATCTATTTGAGATTGGGATATACCTCATTTTTAGTATTACAATGTATAATTATCTTTAAAACTAGATGGACGGCATGGATGAAACAAATACATCATGGTTGGGCCCACAGAGCACTAATCATCCGTCTTTGGCTGGTGTCGGGGGAGTAGCCAATCCTTGGCTACTTCCCTGACACCACCCAATGGCTGGTGGTAAGTGCTATGTGGGGCCATCATGATGTATATATTTCATCCATGCTGTCCATCTATTTTTATAAATCATTTTAAAGTATAAGACCAAAATTTAGATATATTCTAATCCCAATTGGGCCATATTATAGGTAACAGTGTTTAATAAGCATTGACCATTAAAAACATTTTGGATCCTATAAAAGTTTTGGATCAAGCTGAGTTTTGTTTGTTACCTTCATTTGAGCCTGTATGACCTAATCAACAGATTGGATGTCAAATAAACAATACAATGGGCCTTAGGAGGATATTAATGGTGGATATCCAATCACTATTGTTTCCATGTGGTGTGATCCACTCAAGGTTTATATATCTCTCATTTTTGGGATCAAGCTCTAAAATGATCTTTAAAAATGGATGAAAATAACGGATGAAACAAATACATCACGATGGGCCCACAGAGCACCGACCATCAGACACGGGGCTGGTGTCAGGGGAGTTGCCAATCCGTTTCCCTATCTAGTTGCCCAGTCCGCACCCCAAAAAATCTTCCTTCCAGCTGGAAGCGGATTGCCTGTTACCCGTCACCGATAATTCCCGTGGGCGGGCTGTGTGGGCCACATAGATGTCTGTGACAAATCTACTCTGTCCATCTGTTTTGAAAGACTACGATACGATAGAATTCTAAAACTTAGAAATATCTAAAGCTCATGTGGACCATACAACACGTAACAGTGGGGATTGAACACGTAAAGGTGACAGGTACTTTGTATCAGGATGATATTCGTGCCTACTGTTTATCTAAGTGCTAATAACACTATAAACGGTTTGGATTACATATAAACATCATGATCACCTCTAGAAAGATTTCAACGGTGGACGTTTTTTTTCCAACTATTTCATTTTGTGTGGTCTGGATCTGCCTGATTTTAAGATTCATATCATGCTATGAGCTTTAAAAACAGATGGACGGACCGACGCAGCCCCGGGCACAGGTATGCTTCTGTACCCTATACGCTCCCCAAAAATCTTCCCGTCTCGAACATTTCAGCTATCCAGCTGTCTTCTGATTTGAAAGTGGACCATTCTATATTTCTCATCTTAACCATTCTATCCAGAAAATTTCATAAAAATAGACCATCCGACGTAAGTCCCATCATATCAACGGATAGGATCAAATGAAAACAGATCAAAACTAATCAAAACCAAAAACAGGATTACACTAATCATATAATATACAATACACCATATATTCAGTAAGGACTTCACTTTCCCTCTGTCGCGACGTAGGAACGTGTGTACTTACATCCTGTGGGACCCACATACTAAAATGATCAGATTATCTTTACCGTCCATATTCTAGTAACTACTACATAAAAGAAACTCTCCCACAATCAGGCTTCATTAATGATCTAAACCTTTGATTTTTAGACTTGAAAATGTTTCTCATCATATGGTCACGATCATCCGTTAAGTGTTACTTTATCTCACTACCATTTTAGGATATATTGAATAAAATTGACGGTTCTGATAATAGGATGAGTAATCATGTGGGCCCCAGTGAGCGCGACACACGCAGGGATCTAAGTCGCGATGGAGGAAAAAAGAACTCTTCAGTATAGAGAGAGCCGAGAGGACATGGCTGCCACTCCCCTTCTCCAAACCCTCCATTCTTCCCTTTCCTTGGAAAGCGTTCTGCAATCCGAACAAATCAGCCCATTTTTTAAAATAAGACAGTACCAAAAATAAAATCCCGAGAAAGCGCATGAACCCATCACCGTTCATATTACATAATGAAAGAAAAGAAAACCACCCCATCTCCGCTGGCACGCTTCCCAACGCACCCATCCCGATCTCCTCTTCCTTTTTAAACGGAGCGTTTTACACCCCAGGCTCACGTTAGCATGCCCTCTTCTGGAAGAAGGAATCCGCAAGAGCTAGGGTTTTAGCATTTCAGCTTGTGATCTCTCTCTCTCTCTTCTCTCCTCTCTCTATTCGATCTCAGTTGTTGATGGCGTCTCTGGCCTTCTTCGGCATCTGCATCCTCCACTCTCTGATCGCCTGCACGTGTGGGACCCTGATGATGTTCTACCTCCAGGAGATCTCCGTCTTCGGGCACGGCCCGGAGACGGCCACCAAGCTACTGGGGTCCACGCCTCATGATCAGCTCCTCATCCAGACGTCCGATTCGTTCGCTGGCCTCCTTCTCTGTGTGATCGGATTCTTCCTCTTCATGGTCTCCTTCGTAAAGGACCGTGAATTCCAGAGCTTCTTCGCCAAGGGATGTGTTCTGCTCCACTTCGCCATGGCCTTCTGGAGGATCTACTTCGAGCGCCGGGTCGAGGATCTGGCCCATGACTGGCCCCGCCAGCTTGTCGGTGATTTCCTCCTCAGCCTCTCTTGGGTCTTCTTCCTCATGTACTCCTGGAGGGAGAAGTATGACTGAAGCTGGCTGGCGATCAGCGGACGACAGTAGCTTCCGCCATGGTGAATTGGGATTTTTGCTCGGATTGTGGTTTTCCATACTCTATATGTTGGTACGGCTCCAGGATGTGAAAATCTTGTAGAATTTTGAATGAGGAGTGGTAGGGTGATTTTGCGCGAGCGATCCGATCGGCGATTTACCTGATTATGTAGCTTACTTGTGTGTGATCCAGACCGTTTATCATGTGCAGACCACAAAAATGCCTTGGCGGCACGTGTGTGAGTAAAAATATGGATGGTTTGGAAAATGATGACTGAGAATCTGTATGGCCCACCTGATGAATGTAGGTGTTCTGGAGATTATGGGCCAAGGCCTGGTCATGATGCGTGGGCCCGATCTTGCACATGCATATATGTGCTGCAAATTGCCTCTTCGGTCTGTCGCTCGGTTGCAAGTTGCCCTACCATTCATCTGTTTCATGTTGGCAGGTTTTGGAGATGTGGATAGGCCATTTGTGGGTGCGTTTTAGTGGGTTTATTTGAATCGTCTTCTCGAGTCTTCAACTTGTTGATTTTGTCCTGTTTCTTTTCGGCTTTCTTTGTAAATTTTCTTCACTGGCATCAATAATGATATATGGAAAATTCATGATGAGATTCGTTTTTTTAATTTTTAATTTTTAATCTCATTACATTGGGCTGTGTTTGGATGTACAATTGAATGGAACTGTAATTATTAATTTAGGTTGCGAATGAATGCACGAGTGAAACAAATTGTGAAAATGCAGTTGGTCAATGAGGAAATGACCAAACACAATGGTGTTTCATGGTGTCAATAATGAGGATGTAGCCTTCAAGCTGCAGTTGTGTTCGTTTCAAGTCGAACTTGAAAGTATTGAAATTGCAATTTGGAGGTTAGACCCACAATATAAATGCTAAGGAAGAAGATTAGAATTTGGTTATTTCCACTCAAGTGGACTAATAATGGCAGTTCAATTCGATGGTGCATCCAAACACACCCTTAATAAAGCGAAAATGACTTAATTGTATTACCTCCCTCGGTTATTGCAATTACATGAAGTTGTAGTCAAGAGGAATGAACTGAAATCTGATGGCTACATACCTCACTATGAATAAGAAGTGCCATTAAATTGCGGTCATTCCTCTTGATTGAAGTGAATGTTTGCAATTCCATTTGAGTTGTTTATCGAAAGGAGCCCTTGAGAGTGTAGCTTGAGTATCAAAGGGAAATGGTGTTTTTTTATTGAGGATCAGCTAATGCTGGAAGACCTTGTGTTTGTCCACATTTGGGATTTATGGTAAGATTTTCACTGTGGTCAAATGATAAATCTGTAAGGTGATGGCTTCAATTTCTACTGCTAGCTTTGTTAAGTGGTCAGAATGTGGTGGCTCCATCTGTGATGCACATGGTGGATTCGAGTCTGGTCTGATGTCCCTTTTTTTATTTTTTAAGCTCTTGGGGGCTTGGCCCATTGTCTGGCTCTGGCTCCAGCCCCAGTTTTTGCTGTGTTGATCTATAGCCTCTTGTCTGTATCTGGCCCCAGTTTTTGCTGTATTGATCTTTGGCCTCTTGTCTGGCCCCTTTTGTAATCTGGTTTTCTTTCTAATAGAATTTTCCATTCACCCTGGAAAAAAAAAAAAACTCTGGGCCTTTTAGGACTAATAACAACTGCTGTGATGTAAATGTACCCTGCTTGTACTTCAGAGGAATTCTTCTTGTACCAAATGGTTCAGCATTGTAATAATGTAATTCAGGCCTGTCCTATCTCATCCCATGCACGAGTGATTTGTTAGTAATGAAGATGAATTACTTCATGGTATTTGATTCGGCTTGTCACTCTTGAGGTGGCCTGATTGTCTGTTGTAAAGCTCGTGCTCTTATTTAAAAACTCAATACCTTGTTGGATGACATTTCCAATTTGAAAAATTGTGAAGCTTTCTTTGATGAATCCAAACGAGCATGATTGGCGGATGTTGTCTATACTGGCCCAGCAAGTTCTTGCGATGCAAACAGAGCGCAGGAGCGAGTGTTGCTCATGTGGCTGATGATCTTTAAGAACCTTTTCAGGGGGCGCCATTTGGTGGAGGACAATGTCTAAAATGTTATAAGGTGGGGTGATGGGATTTTCTGTGGGGATTGGCGGATGTTTTAGAAGAGGTTGGTGGCATTGCGTCTGGGATTCAAGTTTCCTTTCATCAAAATCAAATTGTGGTTAACTCTGTAACTAGGCAGAGGGTAATAGGGATGTTCTGATGCTTATGGATTCTCTGTTACTTTTGATTGTTCTTCTGGTTTGAACTGCTTTGTCCTTTCTTTCTTTCTTTTTTTAAAGTTTTTTCAATAAAATTATTGTTAGTGACAAAAAAATAATAATCTGGACAAGTATAATTTGTTGATGAGGATTTGAATTGGTGTGATTCGAGAAGGCCTTATTGTTATGTGGACATGCAATCCACATGATAGGACCTGTTCTAGTAAATTGAAGCTTGGATATCGAAGAGACTGAAAAATAACTCTACTTTTTAAAATGTGCAATCTATTTATCATCCAAAACCTTGTTTATCTTCTAAACACCTTAAATACAACAATTGAAAATTCAGAAGAAAAACTAATGAAAACCCAAGGACGGTGATGTATGTTGTGAGACGGTGCAGGAGAGCCTGGTGATGGCTCTTGCCTTGGAACCAACAGAAATGCTAATAGAGGACCCATCTGAGACTAGGGTTTGAGAGTCTATTTATAGTTGATGTTAGCCCAAAGAAAAAACCAACAGCAAAGTCTATATAATGAATTATCAAATAAGAACATGGACATGTATGGGATAAATAAAGAAATCAATCCCAGCCCTTTTCACCTATATCTCTCTTTACACTAATTCTTTTAAAGCAATGTGAGAAGGTAAATAAAAATCGGATTCTGCCTTCCAAAAGAAAAAAGAAAGAAAAAGAAAAATGAAAATAAAAATTGGATTCTAGATTTCTTTTGAAAATCCTAAAAATCATAAAAAGGGGAGATTTAGATATCGTCTTCGAGAAAAGTCCCAAATTAAAGAATGAGGTTTGAGTCATCAAGTAAGGTCAGAAACCTTGGACTCTCGCTCTCAAGCCTACTCCCTCTATTAGTGAAATTTGAAAACTACTACCCTTAATTGAACATGACAGGATAAGGTTATATTTTAATAATTCAGGTACGGCACATCCACAGTCTGCCAGATCTCCTGAATTGCCAGCCGAGGTTAATGAGGCCGCATGATGTCCTTTGATCTGTGCACAATGCATTATAAGTTTCATTTTTGGTTGTTTTAGGTGGGTGGCACTCTAAAGAAAGAAAGAAAACAAGTAAGCAAAAAAGAGGCATGGCACACCCACAGTCTACCGGATCTCCTGAATTGCTAACTGAGGTTAATGAGACTGCATGATGTCCTTTGATCTGTGCACATTTGCAGTATAAGTTTCATCTTTTGTTGTTTTAGGTGGGTGCCACTCCCACTCTTTTACTTTAATGACTGTTTCATCTGGCAGCCCATCATAAATGAGTCATGTCCCAAAATCCTCCATTGGGAAAATCCTTCTCTGTGATCCACAAATTGTCTTTCTCATTGAATGTGGGACATTGGATAAATTGTCCATTTTCCAGCAAGCAATTGGATAGTTGAGAATGTGCAGTGGAGGAGATTGTTTGTGGCGTGACCCATTCATAAATTACAATAACCAGCCTCTGCATATTGGAGGTCCTGCATACTACAATTGTTGTGGCCCTGCAGCTACTAGACCACCACTCGGTTTTATTTTCTAGAGTACGTAGAGGAGAAATCAAGAGAGGCTGATCAAGAAAAGGTAAGAGAAATAGAACGTCCAGATGCAAGATTGCAACTAAAAATCAAAGAAGGATCGGAGTAGTTTAGATTGTCAACCAAACAGGTATTTTCTATTTTCCTTCTATTTATTTATTTTGGTTTTGTCTTGGGTAGATTGGGCATGGTCTTTAGCTCTCCTATAATATTTTCTCTGTAGGAGCCAGTTGAGGCAATGAGGCACAACATCTTTTGGAACTCTTGACCATGGATAAAGTACCGGTTTTGGAGTGCAACTTGCCTGGGGGTCGAAACTGGCACGTCGCACCCCAATGTGGTCTGACTCGGCCCCATATCCGTGTGCTGACTCGTACATATCTGGACCAAAACTGATACAACTTGGATGATACCATGTCATATTGGACGATATTTAAAGCCATGCTCTTTTTTCAAGACTGATAACGAAAATACCTTGCTCTTGACTCTGCAGCAGAGGGGATAAGAGGGTTCATAACATCTCCTTCAATCCTGCTGCATTTCTGTTACATTATTATTGGTTCATGCCCCAAAAATCTCCCCAATAAGAAAAGATTACCCGTACGATTTGTGCATTTGTTCCCATTGAATGTGGGCCTTTGGCTAAAGTATCCATTTGCAGTGCCCCTAAGTTATATGGCAGGGGTACTTTTGATGTCTCAAATATCAAACCCTGCTTTAGTAGTGTTAAGGTTAAGAGCATGTGTAACCTTTTTCAGAGATGATTTTGTGTTGTACGTTATACTTCCACACAACTCATACCCTTTGATAGATATAGTCATGTAAATCGGTGTTTTTTTTTTTTGGTGCTTCTCATTTGCTTTGCTTTTCTGGTTATCACTTTTCGATTGGCCATGTCTATCTGTTGATCATACATGAGAGGGCCACACCTCGGTTAGGTCAATGAACTTGAGTGGGATTCGGACTCTCTCACAGGTCTACCCTTCCCAAATGGTCGAAGAGCACCATATCTAATTGGTCAAATTGAGAATCCAATATTTATGATTGTCCAACCCTATTTCTGAAGATACAACTGTCCTTCTGAACCCCCCAAAAGAATTAAAAACGGCGGAAATTGTAGCAGTGATCTCATAGGCCTCCCACGCCTCCCCAAATAGTGGAAGTGCACCATCTCTAATCAGTTGAAAGTTGAAATTGAGAAGCCAAATTTGATAACCATCCAACCCGATCTCCAAAAATTTGAGTGCCCTTCCCTGAACCACTAAAATAAGCAAAACAACCAAAGGCAACCACACCCACCTGGCCATGCATTAGCTATCCCATCTCACATTTTTTGAACATGGAGGAAATGCTCAACTAGATCTGGAGAGACTCCCTCAGATGAAATATTGTATTATCTTGCATTGATGTTTCACAAAGATCATATCAAATAGTGAGACCTGAAAGGCAAGATAAAGATATGGAGAAAGGAAGAGTTTCTTAAAAGAGATCTCGAATCTGACACAATTTTGGCTGAGTTGCAATCGATTGACCAATCAGTGGAACAGGGTCAACACTCCTCTCAGATCCTTCTTATAAGAATTCAGCTTATTCAAGCTCTCTCGGATTGTATGAAGGAAGATGAAATCTCCTGGAGGCAGAAATCAAGATGCAAGTGGATCAGAGAAGGAGATAAAAACACTAAATTCTTCCACTGTATGGCTAGTATGCGTGCTAGAGTGAACAAGATCAAGAGCATTGTGGTAGATGGGGTCCGCATTGAAGACAAGGAAGATATAACTGAGGAAGCCATTCGTTTTTTCGTCAATCTCATGCACGGAGAGGGCTGGAAAAGGCCTAAACTAGATCATCTCGCCTTTGATCGTATATCTGAAGAGGAGGCCAGTGCGTTAGAATCCCCTTTCTCAATGCTTGAAGTGAAAAGTGCAATCAACCAATGTTGTCAAATCGCATATGCGATTGTATGCGATTAGCATATGCTGTTCGCATATGCGATCGCACAATCGCATGTGCCATGGCATATTTTTTATGAAATAAAATTTAAAAAAATTAAAAGGAAAAAAAAAATTTAATGAAAAAATTCTTTAAAAAAAAAAAGAAGGAAAACTTGCCTAATTAGTAACACTTGATTGGATTAGGTTATTTTACTTATTTCGTTATAGTTCGAGTGTTTCATTAAGTTATATATTTAATTACTTATATTATATTATATAAATTTAACAAAACAATCAAGCTACATTAAAAGAAAACTAATTATTATAAACTTTGAACAAAGAAATGTTACTAATAAATGGATAACTTGAAACAACTTACAAGTTATAACTTACAACTTAATTTACAAAAGCAAGCACAACTTGTAAAATACAAAAAATAAACATACCTTGAAATAATTGTAGAGAGATTAAAGTAAGAAAAAGAGTAAGAGATTTAGAGCTTGGAGTAAAGAATAGTGAAAATGGAGGGGATATGAGTGCCTATTTGTAGGCAAAAGTTCTCCAAATTGAAAAAATAAAAAATTGCTTCCACTCTGGCTATTAGGAAATATGCGATCGCATATTCGCATACTCGCATATGCGATCGCATATTGGTCGCATATAAAAGTATGCCATGGCATACTTGCCAGGATCGCATTTGCCATCATGGCATATGTGATTCGATCCATAGTATGCGCATATGCAATCGCATATGCGCATATGCGATTGCATTTGACAACAATGCAATCAACAACTTGGGTGGTGACAAGCCCCTGGCCCAGGCGGCTTCCCAATCGCTTTCTTCCAAAGCTTTTGGGAAATTCTAAAAGGTGACGTGATGGATTTTATGTCCGAATTTCATGAGAGAGGTAGGCTGTCCAAAGGTATTGGTGCTTCGTTTATTGCTTTGATCCCCAAGATAGTGGGAGCCGAGTCCTTTAATGACTTTAGACCGATCAGTCTCCTTGGGGGTCCGTACAAGATTTTGGCTAAGGTCCTGGCTTCTCGTTTAGCTGGGGTGTTAGGCCCAATCATTTCCCTCAATCAAAGTGCTTTCATCCCAGGCCGCCAGATTGTGGACATTGCTCTTATTGCCTTCAAATGTTTAGACTCGCAATATAGGTCCAAATCTAAGGGTCTTCTATGCAAACTAGATCTTCAGAAGGCGTATGATCATGTTGAGTGGGATTTTCTGCAATATATGCTATATCGGATGGGTTTTGAAGAAAAGTGGAGGAGATGGATCAAGGAATGCGTGGGCTCGGCGTTCCTTTCAATCTTAATCAACGGATCTCCTAAAGGTTTCTTTCATTCCTCCAGGGGCTGCGCCAAGGGGACCCCTTGTCCCCCTTCTTATTCCTTATAGTAGGGGAGGCCTTCTCTAGGATGCTTTCCAAAGGTCAATTTGAAGGTATCATTAGCGGATTCATGGTGAAAGGTTTGTCCTCCCCGATCTCTCACATCTAGTTCGCAGACGACACCCTCTTATTCAGTGAAGTAGATCGGGTTAAAATCAGCAACTTGCGCACCATCATAAGGTGTTTTGAAGCGGTTTCGGGTCTTTGGGTGAATATGGATAAATCCAAATTGTTTGGGGTTAACATGGACGACGACAAGCTTAAATCTCATGCAGATTTCTTTCATTGCTCAGTGGGCCACTTCCCCTCCACCTTTGTGGGCCTCCCGTTGTGTATTGGCAATCCTCCCAAATCCTCTTGGGACAAGGTGATCGACAGATTCGGCTCGTACCTAGCTAGATGGAAAAGCAGATATCTCTCGTTGGGCGATCGTCTTACTCTCATCAAGGCAGCTTTGTCTAATCTCCCCCTCTATTTCATATCTCTATTCAAATGTCCGGGCTCGATCTTGAATAGGCTGGAAAAGTTTAGACGGGATTTCCTATGGTATGGTATGGAAGATAAAAAACAAAAATATCATCTGGTCAGTTGGAAGGTCATTTGCAGGAGCACTCAAGAAGGAGGAGAGGGCATTAAAGATCTAAAGCAAATGAATCGTGCTCTCCTAGGTAAATGGATTTGGAGACTCGGGACTGAGGACGGGACCCTTTGGAACGAATTAATCAAAAGTAAATATGGTCGTTCGGTTGGGGGATGGTGGACAAAGACCTCCTCTAATTACAAAGCTTCCTTTCTTTGGAAAGGAATTCTCTCCACCAACGTAGAGGTGAACAAATGCGTCAGATTCGTCATCGGTAAGGGCAACCGTACACGGTTTTGGACAGACATTTGGAATGGGGAGGAAGCCCTATGCGCCGCTTTTCCTTGCATTTTCCGTATTGTGAAGAATCAGAATATTTCTTTGGAAGCCTCTTTTTCAATTGTTGGAGGTGCCGTGGTGTGGAACATAGAGTGTAGAAGAGCTCTCAGAGATAGGGAAATTGAAGAATACGCGGCCCTTCTCAGCCGGATTTATAGCGTCAGCCCAAATCAGCAGTTGCCAGACAGGTTAGATTGGCGTCTGGACAAAAAGGGTGAATTCTCGGTAAAATCCCTTTACGGTTTTCTTGCGAGATCTCGTAGTGCTGAGTTCCCCCTATATCATGGCTGGAAGTATCAAGTCCCCCCCAAAATTGCTGTTTTTGGTTGGTTGGTTGGCAAGGATAGGGTGCTCACAGTTGACAATTTGAGAAAGAGGGGAATGATCATCACAAATATTTGCCTATGCTGCATGGCGCAAGAAGAATCGGTGGACCACCTCTTCATTCACTATCAATTCATATATCAGATCTGGTCAGCCCTCCTTGCGCGTTTCAAGATTCAGTGGACCTTCCCGAAGTCTGTGAACGATCTCTTCCAAGCCTGACACGGAGTTACTTGTGGGAAACAAATTTCTAAGCTTTGGAGAATGCCTATCTTAGCGGTTTGGTGGGCCGTTTGGGAAGAAAGAAACAATAGATGCTTCAACGACTCCTTCAAATAAGCTGAGGCTACTTTTCTTAGGGCGACTCATCTCTTAATCGAATGGGCTTCTTCTTTACTTTCAATGCAGGATTGTAATTTTATCTTTTTAGGAGTCTAATTGGCTGGCCACCTCGGCCGTCCAGTTTCCTCTATTTTGTTTCTCTCTTTTCCTTTAATACAATTCAGTTATCTTTCAAAAAAAAAAAAGTAGTGTGTGCAATTTGAATGCTTCAATCTACACGCTTTATTTGTTCATTTTCATTTATTAACCACAACCAACAATTTATTTTGAAGGATACAAACATCACTAGAAAGGGAGATGATATTCCACCACATATTATAGTGAAGGAAATGACTTTCTAATAAAAGTGGCATGAATGTATGTTGCCCATGAGGATGGGTGAGAACCTTTGCAGCAGATCAAGAAATTGGTGGAACGAGTCTGCAGTCCAAGGTTGGGTGGGTTTCAGGATGGCCATGAAATTGTGGCACATCAAGTTCGTAGTAGAGAGGAACAAAGCAATTAAAGTTGCAGAAAGAAGTAATCGTTTTATCTGAAGAAGTCTGGGTCAAGCGGAGAGAGCAGATGGAAAAACTCGGTTAATTAATTCCGTGGCATGAAATAGCTTGGCATCGAAGATTGAAAGCCATTTGGCTGAAAGAGTGAGATTATAATACAGCTTCTTCTTCTTCTTTTTTTTCACTGCCTTGCAAACTGCAGAAGAAGAGGGAATTGTCTGTGGATCAGTGACAGACTGCTGAAGGATAGGGAAGAGATTAAGCAAGAGGCAGTTTGTCCTCTATGTGACGAGTGAAGAATCAGACCTTGTCTGGATGGGCTGCAATTGTGGAAAATATGAATAACAAGGCTGCATACATTAAGTTGATTTCTGCAAAGAGTGGGTTTATGGGATAAGGTGATTGAAAGAGTGGGTTCCTATCTAGCTAGATGGAAATGCAGATACTCATCCCTGGGTGGTAGGCTCACCCTTATCAAGGCGGCGCTTTCGAACCTTCCTCTTTATTTTATGTCTTTTTTCAGATGCCGAGTGAGAATCTTGGCTTCGCTCGAGAGACTTAGAAGGGACTTTTTATGCCACGGAAAAGAGGATAAGAAAAAGTTTCACTTGGTCAGTTGGAAGGAAGTTTGCAAGCATACCCAAGAAGGAGGGGCTGGAGTAAAAGATCTCAAAAGTATGAATCAGGCTCTGTTAGGCAAATGGACTTGGAGGCTAGGGACTGAGAATGGAACTCTTTGGAACAATCTGATCAAAAGCAAGTATGGGCGCTTAGAAGGGGGGTGGTGGACAAAGAATTCTTCCACATACAAAGCCTCGGCTCTTTGGAGAGGAATTCTGTCCAATAAGGTGGAGGTCATTAAAGGATCTGAAATTGCAATTGGTAACGGCAATCGTACTCGGTTTTGGGAAGACATTTGGGTGGGTGATGACACTCTAGCGTCAGCATTTCCGCGTATCTTCCGTCTCGCTCTAAATCAGTCCATCTCAGTGGACTCATGTTACTCGATCCTAGGGGGAGTAGTTGCTTGGAATCCAGTGTGTAGAAGAAATCTTCATGATCAAGAAGTCGAAGATTAGGTTGCATTGCTCAACCGTATTCAGAGCAGCAATCCAGACCAGTCCACCGAAGATAAATTAGTTTGGTGTCTCGACAGAGAAGGGCTATTTTCAGTCAAATCCCTATATAGTCATATTGTAAAGAATCCACATCCAGTTGAAGAAGAATCATCACACTGTCTAGAAATATCAAGTGCCTCCAAAGATAGCTACTTTTGGATGATTGATTGCTAAGAAAAAGGTCCTGACAGTGGACAATTTGAGAAAAAAGGCATGTGCATTACAAATATATGCTTATGTTGTATGGCAAATGAAGAAATTGTGGACAATCTTTTTGTGCACTGTCTGTTCACATATCGGATTTGGTCTGAAATTCTGTCTTGATTTCAGCTTCAATGGGTTTTTCCGGACTCGGTTTGCAGTTTGCTGAAGGCCTGGCAGGGAATTACATGCGGTAAACAAAGGTCTAAACTCTGGAAGATGTCCATCTTGGCCGTTAGGTGGGCTGCGTGGGAAGAAAGAAATGGGAGGTGTTTTAATGACACTTCAAAGTCGATAGAGGATATGATCAGCAGGGTTATTCGCTTTATAGTTGAATGGGCTTTTGCTGTTGAAAAGCTTAAAGGGTTGTAATTTGCTTTTTCTAGGGTGCAACTAATTGGCTATCTCAGCTGGTCAGTCCCCTTTAGTATCTCTGTTTTTTCCTCTTTATAAAATTTCTCGTTATCTGTCAAAAGAAAAAAAGAAAAAAAAAAGAGTTGATTTCTGCAAAGAGGAGGTGTGGAAGGTGGTGAAAAGTATGTGCAGGCAAGTCCCAGGCCTGGATGGCTCTTTACGGGATTTCTCCATATGTGTTGGACTGTGGTAAAGGGAGATCTCATGGCAGTGATGTTAGAGTTTGCAATAGAGCCGGGATTTGTAGACGTATTGGATGGGGCGCTGGGAAAGCTGGTAAAGTGATTGTGAAGCTCCTCATTATGGCGATTTTTTGGGCCATCTAGAAGGAGTTCAACGGGCGTTGCTTCTGGAACGAAAAGACCTCCGAAGATGAGGTGATTGGTATTGTAAAGGGCTTTGTTTTGAGTTGGGCTTCTCATGTCAAAGCAGCTAAGGCTGCTATTTCTTCTTTTGCTCGCGATAATTAGTTTCAGCTGTATTCTTTTCCTGCCTTTGGGGGGTGTTTAATAAATTTGTTATATTTCAAAAACAAAAAAAAAATAATAATAGAAGTATCGGAGCTTCCTTCATTTGTCTCGTTCGAACAAGGCGGGGGCTGAAAGACTGTCAGAGTTCAGGGCCATTAGCTTAATTGGGAGCAAATATATAAGATTATTCAGGTGAAGGTATTGGCAAACAGAATTGGAGGGCTGATGCATGGCATTATCCCCATTTCAAGGGGCTTTTGTTTCAGAAAGGCAGATCTTGGATGGTATCCCAGTGACCAATGAATGTGATGATTCCAATAAGGTTGAGAAAATAGGAGTCTTCTAGAAAATAGACATGGAGAAAGTTTACGACCGTGTCAATTGGGGCTCTCTCTTATATTAGATGAAGGAAATGGGTTTTATGGTGTAGTTGGATAAAGGCGTGTATGTCCTCTGCGTCTTTCTTGGTCCTAGTTAATGGGCACCTGGTTAGCAGCTTCGGGAGCTCTACAGGCCTTAGACAAAGAGATCCTCCATGTACTTCCCTTTTTTCAGTCATTGCCAGCACGTCAATTTCCATCTCTCTTTTGCAGTTTGTGGATGAGAAGCTGGTAATGTGCGATGTAGATAGCCACCAGATTAATAAACCGAAAGGTCTCCTCAGATGCTTTGAGGCAGTTTTAGAGTTGAAAGTTAATCTGGCAAAGATTAGCTTGCTGGGAGTCGCAGCTGGAAAGGAAAAAGGTGGAGCTTCGTGCATCAATTTTGGGATGCAAGAGCGGATCATCCCCATCTCCTACATGGCATACCTCTCGAAGCAAGGGCTACAGCACAGTCATCATGGACCCCTGTGATCGAGAAAGTCAGAGGAAGCTGGCAGCTTCGAAAAAAATTTCTATCTTTCCAGGGTTGAATAACTCTGATAAATGACTGCTTTATCCAAGTTTCTTCTGGATTTCTTTTCGCTGTTCAAAATCCCAATAGCAGTGACAAAGAAAATTGTAAAAGTTAAATCTGGATTTGGTAAATCCATGAAGTTGTCAAATTCATGGATTTGCATTGGATTTGGATTTGGAAAATTCTTAAATCTGCCATTTGGGAAACCAAACTACAAATCCATAGATTTGGGGAGTGTTATGGTAGTGGTAGAGCCTTTATTGCATGGGAATTGCCTTTTCTTTGCTTTTATTAGTGTCTCTCATTTTGTGGAATTCCTAAGTATTTATCTATTTATTTATTATTATTTTTAATCAAGCAGGAAATTGGCTGCTTTTTCAGAGCCACTATATACTGCACTAATGGTCACTTCTTTGGCATGGCACTTGTCTGCTAACAAGCACTGTCAATCCGGTTGGTGGTTTGGATTGAAAATAGAAGAATTGAGTGAATAAAAAATAAAACTGGGGGGGGGGGGAGGTCTTGGCTAGACAACCATTACATGAGGCCCACTTGGCACAATTCACATTCCTAGCCACGTTGAAGACTGTACTTGTTCGTCTATTTTTAAAGACCCCACACTGGAAAAATGCACGTGGGCTGCATATAGGAGCTTGATAGATACATCGGAGTGTTGGATCGAGTGGACACGATGATCAGACTGTTGGATCATCATTATCGAATATCTTGATCGTGGACCCCCATGGGCCACGAAATAGTTTAGTTGTTTAATTTGTATACATGTTTTGTTATTTTTGGTATAGCTCATATTTGTGTTGAGATTAGAGAGTTAGGAACAATTTTTAATTCATTAAGTGTCTTTATGTTGAGAATCTTATTTGAGAGTGACTTTGTAAAAATTCTTTTATGAGACTATAAAGGGTTGGACATCCCCACCGTAGCCATTGTTTACGTTCTGAATGAAAGAAATTTCTCTAATTTTGCTTTGAGATTGAGCAAAATTTCATCATGTGATTAGATTAGTGGCGCGAAGCCATGGGGAGTGATTTCCAAGTTATATTTTCACTTTTCTCTCATCTCATTAAGTTATTATCTTCGTTCTTCTCTTTTCTTCTCTCTCTCATTTTCCCCAATCTCTCTCTTCTTTGATTTGTCCGTCTCCCTAGAACCCTAATCCATAAACCCTAATGTTCCAAACCCTACTTCCTCCGAAAACTTCGAGTCGACCCTAATGTTCCAAATCCTAATTCCTCTAAGCCTAGATATCCCAAACCCTTTCCACACATTCCATAGCCTTTAAACAGCCCTAACATGTCAAAACTCTTATAAGACACATGATTTCCATTGAATTCAGATTTAACCCTATGCTAGGATGGGGGTTTTATCTCCCATATGTCCCGGTTAATTAGCAATTTATGAGATTCGCATTGCGAGACTATCATAGGCTTGAATTTGGACATGTTATGAATTTGAAATTTCTGAATTTATGGTAAATTAGCTTTATTTTGTTGTTCCATCGCTCTAGTTAATCTGGCTTTTAATTTCATGGCATCATATTAGGTTAGATCATTCCGTCTTGCATTGGTGGGATGATGATTTGAGTTTTGCCCCAAATCCATGGATCTCTGGAGATGTGGATTTGGGAAATCCACGGATTGACACACCCAACCAAATAACGAACATGGGAGATTTGAATCCGTTTATTTCACAAATCCCTGCCCTAAATCCCTCACCCCAAACCAGTGTTTTAAATATCAAATAGCATGTAATGTAGCATTCACTATAACCAGTGTTTTAAATAGAGAATAGCGTGTAATGTAGCATTCACTCTTCTGAAGTGTGAGGCGTACGCTACATAGCATGTAGTGTAAGCTATGCGCTACTTCTATTTTAATCAAGGTTGCACAATTTTCATAATATTTTGAACCAAATTAGACTGATCAATAATGAAATCTAATGGAAGTTCATGATATTTGACGCAACCAAACGCAACCTAAAGTTATAGGAAAAGGCAATGATTAAGTATAGAGGTAGGGAGAGAGCAACGAAACTGATTTAATACTATTACTTGTATTATTTTACTAAAAGCATTGAAAAGATTAACTACTTCTCATTGAAAACAAAGACATAACAAATCATTGAAAGCATTAAGGGCCTGTTTGATTTGTGAAGGAAGTGGGAATTACCGGAAAATAAGTAATAATTACTTACCAGATATTTCTCCATCGTTTCCTGCGCCTTATGCTGACGGGCGTTGCTTTTTGGCATTAATACCGAGGATGGCTGCAAGTGAATATGGGGCCTACTGTGATGTAAGTGATGAATCAACACCATTTATCCTATAAGTCAGCCTTATTTAGGCCATGAATCCGAAAATGAGGCAGATCCAAAGCTCCAGTGGACCACACTACATGAAACAGTGGAAATTAAATGTTTACCATATAAAAACTTTTGTGACCCTTAGAAGTTTTAGCCGAAGCTGATATTTGTGTTTACCCCTTATCAATGTTTTTATGACCTCATGAACAGGTTAGATGACAAATAAACATTAATGTGGGCCCAATAAACAAAATAACTTTTAACGGCCCACATTTAAGGCCATTGTTTCCTGTGATATGGGCCACTTGAGCATTGCATCTGTCTCAATTTTGGACTTAGGACCTAAAATATTCTGATAAAATAGATGGACGGTGTGGATATTTCATGCACATCACAGTGGGGTCCACAAATGAAGTCAGCTTTTTCAACCCAATTTTCGAGGTAGAAATGCATCTGAAAATTCAACATGGGAAAAAAAGTGGGAATACCCTTTTCACGGTATTTCTCAAATCCCTCGAAATCAAACAGGCCCTAAGTGATTTTGATGTAATGAAAAATAACTTGTAATGTGAGCTGTAGTGTGCAGTAGTTTGTGTAGTATGTAGTGTATGCAAATTATCATGTAGTAGGTCACATGCGACTTAAGCTATTTTCATGAGCTACACAATGTTAAGGCTAAGTTACTATATGTAGTATATGGTACATGCTATTTAAAACATTGCCCCAAACAGCCCCTTATTGAATTGGAAAGCAGTGCTAAAGTGTAAAAGGGTTGGGGGGCTGTGGATTGGCCAGGTGAAAGAAAGCAACTGGAGTCTGTTAAGCAAATGATGTTGGAGGTATGACTCTGAAAAGGGGCTCCTACGAATAGGGAAAATCTGAAGTTATGGAGAGCCAAATGTCCCATGGAGGACAGAAGCAAAGTGTGGGGAGAGTTTCTGCAGGTGGGAACTGCAGAATATAAAGCGCACAAGGAAATAGAGTAAGGCTATGGAAAGATGATCAGGTAGGAGACTGCACACTGGAAGAATGATTCGGAGAATTATATAGGGTGGCGGCGGACAAGGAAGCTTTGGTGAGAGAGTTTGTGGTGTTCATGGGTGATAAGTTGGTCTGGAGTATCATTTCTAGGAATATTAATTTCTGTGAATTATCTAGTTCACAAAACTCATGTATGTGTTAGAATTACTGAAAGTGCTCAATAACAAAGAAAAAAATTTTCTGGAAGGTGGTTGACTTCAGGTAAGTCCACAGCAAAGTCCCACTTTCAGAACATCTACAGGTAGGAAGCTGTCAAGTTCACCAAGCTCGTTTGGTCCTCTTTAGCTCCACCCCTGGTTTTGGCTTTCCTTTGGTCTGTGGCAAAAGGTCAAATTCTCGCTGTGGAGAATCTAAAGAGGCTTCAGCATGTCGCCTTGTTGTGTCATGTGCAAGAAAGAGGAAGAAACAATGCATCACCTGCTGATTCACTGTCTGTTCACTAAATCTTTGTGGAACAGATCACAGAGAATGTTTGGGCTGATGGGGGCCAGTTAGAGAGTTGGTGTATGAGAAGTTGGAAAGTTGGAGCATTTCCCCTTTCAAATCCAAAGGCAAAAATTCTAGGGAAATTTGTAGGGGTGTACACGAACCGAGCTAGCTCGGTCAACTCACTCGACATGGCCTGAAAAAGCTCGAATCAGCTCGGTTCGAAGCTGAGTTTGATCCGAGTCGAGCTGGTTTTTAGTAGAGGTGTACAACTCGACTCGGCTCGGCCACTTGCTGACCCCAGCTCGAACTCAGCTCGGCTCGGTCCTCGAGCCTGACTGGCCAGCTCGGCTCGGTTCAGTCAGCAGCTCAGTCCAGTTCGAGCCGAGATAGAGCCAAGTTCGCCTGTGCAGCATTTTTACAAACACATGGACTGCACCTTCAAAATCTCACTCTATATAAAACAGCAACATTAGTTTTACAGGTATTTCATCAAACACCTTCTAAGCAAACATAAAAATCAAGAAAAAATAGTATTTATTTCATAAAAATCTGAGTCGAGCTAGGCCCAGCTCGGATTCGACTTGAAAAGTTTCGAGCTCAATAAAACTGGCTCGACTCGGCTCGAACACAGTTTCGATCCGAGTCGATTCGAGCGAGCTAACGAGCTAACTCGACTCGTGTACGCCTCTAGTTTTTAGAGCTCGAAAATGAGCTCAAGCAGAGTTCAAGCTGGCCCCAGCTCGACTCGACTCGACTCGGATCGACTCGGGTATTCTCTGATGTTGCTCACCAAGTGTTTGATGAAACAACTCAATGAAGTGTTGGTTGGTGGCAAGGAAGGTATGTTTCATCAAACAAATCCCCCTTTTTCTTGATTTTTATGTTGCTTAAAAGGCGTTTGATGAAATACCTGTAAAACTGCTGTTGGTGTTTTACATTTAGTGAGACTTTGAAGGTGCAGTCCATGTGTTTGTGAAAATGCTGCGTAGGCGAACTCGGCTCGATCTTGGCTTGAACTCGGCTCAAACTGGCCCGAGCTGCTGACCTAGCTTAGCTGGCCAGTCGGGCTTGAGGACTGAGCCGAGCTGAGTTTGAGCTGAGGTTAGCTAGTGGCCGAGCCGAGTCAAGCTGAGGCCAGCTCATCTCGGTTCGACTCGATTTACACCCTTAGAAATTTGGTTGGAACATAACAGGTGTATCTTTGACGAGGACAAGGTGACAGTGCAGAAGGTAGCTGCAAAGATCAAAGGGAACATGTTCATGTGGGCCTTGTCTCTTAAAGAATTTGAAGGGTGTAAATGGCAGGTATGAGCAGCAGACGGAACAAATTGACTTGGAGCAGTCAGGAGGGCCAATGCCACCCCATGCACGACATCCAGAATCAGAGGCTGGATGGTTGCAGGAGGTGTGTGTTCAGGGGACATGTTTACAGAGAGGGTGGATCATCTGGCACTGGTGGAATTCTGTTTGACAAAAGTGGGAAAATTGTTCTCTCCTTCTCTGGCCCAATTATTAAATACCCAACAGACGTCAGTTTTGGTTCTCAGGGAGGCTGTGAGATTTCTATCCAGCATCAGCATATCAGTTCAGTATGGAAGGGGATGATCCATATGCTATCAGCTCGGCTAATTGGATTCCGCCGTACCTTGCTGTTATTATCTGTTTTTTTTTTTTCCCTTGAAATTCACATGTTGTCTGCTGGGCTAAACACTTTGTTTGCCCGAGCAGCCAATGATGCCGTTCTATTGCTTTATATTTAGCCAAGGATAGAGCTTTCAACATGGTCTGAAATATTGATTTGTTTCCTTTCAACCAAATACCCCTTATAGGGTATCTTGGTTAAAGCAAATCTACAAAATTTCCAACAGAGCATGGACCACTAGATCACATCTCAAATTCCAAACATATCTCCATGTCACCCATTTCACCTTGAATAACTCAAGAAATCTGCATCAAATGAAATGGGATAAAGGGCAATGGACTGATTGATTATTCTCCATCCCTTCTTCTGCTTAGTAAAACAAGACCTATTGGGAAATGATGTCTTATATTCATAATTTTTTTATAAAAAAAAACTCTTTATGTCACCCATTTCAACTTAAACAACTCACAAAATTTGCATCTCTTCTTGCGATAGGCAAAATACGTCCTATTAGAAAATCACGTCCTATTATTCAAATGGTTTCCTATAAGGATGTTCTCTCACGAGGCTATACAATAAGAGGCCAAGACGGCCTGTTGGGTACGTGGGCTTAGATGGGATTAGGTGGGATGGAATTGCATTTGGTCCCATGTGGGATTTCTGGTGGATTTTGAAATCAACTACACATGTGGGGCCCACATTGATGCATGTGTTTTATCCATGCCGTCCATCCATATACACCCTTTACATGTTACATTCTAGTTATATACATGCACAAGTGACCGGCATCCGTTTTGAATTTGGTTCGTTGATTACAATTCCATGGTTCACCAAACATAGTTTTGCTTAATCGGGTGTTTTTCCCATGGCAAGAATTTTATCCCAAACATGGGGATTGGATGGCCAAAATACCATGGTATTTCCGGACATGCAATCATTGTGCAATAATGGTGTTAATCCCATCTAATACAATTCCATACCATTTAAACCCACGGACCAAACAGGCCCTAAGGTGTCATTTGGTTGCATGGAAGTTTTGACTTAACTCGAGTTCCATGGAACTCGAGCAGCATTTGGATGTCCTGAGTTCCATGGAACCGAGGTCCCACATAACTCAAGCTCCTATTCATATAAGAAAGAACAAAGAAAAAAAAAAAAAAAAAAACCAGTGTTTTTTTTTCAAGCTTAGGTAGACAACTAGCCAATACCTAATGTTTTACTGTCACAATAACCAAAGTTATTACTGCCTGTTAAGTAAAGATATTCTTGGTTTGGCCAATCTATGGCTTTGCTCACTAACAAACACGAATGCTTGTAGGTGACTTTGCTCATTTTAACTTCTAAGTTTTTTATTTTTTTCCTTTTTCATTTGTCAATTATTATAGTAATTCAGGTTGGAGAGGAGGCACTATGTTTCATCCTTTTTTCAAAGGATTCACAAGTTTTAGCTGGCACTTTCCATGCATGGATTATGGCTAGTCGAAATCAGTGTTTTAAATATCGACGATTTCAGCCGATATATCCCACGATATATCTTGTATCCCACCTGTGCGAAACGAAACGCACAGGTGGTGTTGATATATCCCACCTATTTGATCTGGTGAGCTTTTTCAATTTTTGATCCATGTTTTTGCTATAAATCACATTAAACCAAGTGTCAAATGGTTACAAATCTATGATTCTTCATGTTTTCTATGAAAAATCATTGGAACTTTGATTTCGAGATTTGGGGGAGATGGGTTTAGTTGCGGAAAATTGAGAAAAATCTAAATTTCTCAATTTGTCATAAATCAGTTGCAATCTTTGTATCCAAACACAAAATAAAACATGTATGTAACCTCATCTAGTGATTCTTCTTTTGCTTTTGAATGTATTGCTCGGGTTTCCAATTCCATGCATGGCTTCTTACTTTTATAAATTATATGAATAGACTTTGAATATACTTTTGCATAAGTTCAATTGGAAAGTGCATATATTAGGACCCCATATGAAGGAAACCCTTATTATGTGCATTTTTTTTTTTTGTAATGTTTTGATTTCTATGTGTATTGATGTCCTTTTCAATTATCCCTGAAGTTTCAATGAAAAATTCGACCAATTTCCCAATGTTCCCATGTTTCCCAACATCTACAATAAATTACGCGATACAACTGATATATCCCATGCGATAACCGATATGTATCCATATCCCAAGGGTGCGATACATTACGCGATAACAATATTTAAAACATAGGTCGAAAATCAAAATATACTTTTCCTATTAAAAAAACAGAGATTAGGGAACCTTGAAGAAATGGGGTCTTTAACTCCATTTTAAATCATTGACTCTTCGAGCTCTATTCAAATGTCAAGAAACAG
This sequence comes from Magnolia officinalis, assembly GCA_021015155.1. NCBI lineage: Eukaryota > Viridiplantae > Streptophyta > Magnoliopsida > Magnoliales > Magnoliaceae > Magnolia > Magnolia officinalis. Next base: position 14,204,784 of record JAJHSJ010000015.1, read on the forward strand.
GATAAGATCTGTGAGACAATAAGCTCAGTGGCTCTACTTAATCTTCCTCTTGAAGCATCTTCTACTTGGACCAGTAATTCAGTTCAATCTTCCGAGCAAATCCTGGTGGTTGCAACTTTTGACCCTACTACAAATGTCTGATGTCGGATCAACACTGTTGAAAATGTGTTCCAATTTGAGGAAAAGGCAGATGATATTACATGAATACCTAAAGGATCAATGCTATGCATGGTTTTATGACTTGGATGAGTCCGATGCAACTCATCCGAGTCAACTCAGATTTGGTACTACCTGATCTGGTTGGATACTCCAAGTCACCCCCGAGTCGGACGAGTCACAACTCGACTCGAGACGACAAGTTGATTTGAGTCACTGGAATTGTTTAGGATAGTTTCTTGGCACTATTGGAGGTTAATTGGCTTATCCCTCGTCATTTTGGGGAATTGTTAGAAATGCGGCAGTTTGCCAAGAAGGGTAGAAAGAAAAGGAAGATATGGCAGCTTGCTCTCTTGTCCATCATTTGGTCAATCTGGTTGGAATGTAACAGAAGGTCTTTCTGTGACAGGGCTTTAAGTCCAAATCCGGTGTTCTATAATGCTGAAGTGGTTGGTTGTAGAATGAGCATGTTGGGTACCCAATTGATTTTTTTCAGGGTAGCTGGTGGGATTCCTTTTATCTCTATTAGTTGGATGATCTCTCGTTATCCTCTTTTTTCTTTTCTTTTAATGAAATTTCCTGTTACCCTCCCCCCAAAAAAAAAGTAAAAGAAAAAAGAAAAAGCGATCATCAACATCGAAGATGATAACTGAACGAGCTCCAAGCCCTTTTGGTTTTGCAAATTGGTGCTGATTAATCCTCATACCCAAAGAAGAGGTGACGCGTGGACTTGCTCCCATGCAATCGAGGGTTAGGATCTTCCAAATGGGAGATTCTTGCTGCAACCACCATCCATGGTGGGGCCCATCAGATCAACAATCTGGATTTTGAACAAGTGCCCCCCAGTTGTAACGACTTGGCATAATGGACACCATTCGTGTTTGTCATTGGGAAGATGATTCCTCTTATTGTGGCATTGCCCATAAAAACTGCATACTCTTCAAACGTTTCTGAAAAAAAGATGCTCTCTGTTTCCTTGATGGTTTAAAGATTTCTTTGCTGCTTTTTGTATAAGAAAGTAAGGATTCGAGATATCTTAGTAGTTATTACTGCCTCTTTGCTCTCCCCCCTTTTCATGCATTTTTAGATTGTTTGATAATTTGTAGTGATCATTCGTTTCATTTAAGCAAAATTCATTCCATCAAACCCACACCATTTTTTATTTTTTTATTTTTTCCGGGGATGACTGTTCAACACAAATGTCAATATTGCCTGTTTGGATGACTTAACAGTTAGGACATGTTTGGATGTGCAGTACAGGACTGAATTGCTACTATTGCCTAATGAGAAATGCTATTATGCAGCTTGTGCCATTGATGTCCTATGTGGCTCCCTCATGGTACACGTGACAATCATGTATGGTGATCAAGGCTGTTGATCTGGTGGGCCAGTGCATGGATGGTCAGCACAGGCTTCAAAGGTTCTTGGACAACTTTTCCCATCTAATTTTGACATTCAATAGTTGAATGTGGATTGCTGCCTTTTAACCAACTGATCAGATGGCTACCAGTCTCACCCCCTTGATTTTTGGCACATGGCTTATCATTATGGTGGCCCATCAGATTAATAACCTGATCGCCACTGCATGTTTACCATGTGTTCCATGATGATTTTTAGTTACACAACCTGTTTTGGTGGTGGGTCTTGTCCAACCATCCGAGGCAGCCTGGGGTTTCTAAACACTCTAAAATTTTCAAAATTTTAAGCACCAGTGAATTGTTTACAGAACCATCTGACAGATAAATAGGCCCATCATTTGTGTTATTCTTGTACTAATTTATTAATCAAATGTGGGAAGGATAGGGGTGTTTTTATCGGTTAGAGAGTGTGTGATGCAGAACAGTTAACCACTTGCTCTAAAAGCTCGAATTGATAGAGCATGGTGAATCAATCCCTTTCTCATAGCCCAGGCCCCACATCCCATGGGTTAGGACCTCGGCCGAACCCCCTCTTGGGCCCCACTTCAAATGGGTTCCGCCTCACACGAGCCACCCGCCTCACACGGGCCGCCCACCCCGAGTGTGCCCCTGCATCCCAAAAGCCACCCCACTCGAGCCCGGTGTGAAAATGCCCCTGCATTAGTGTGTAAATAGCGGCTCCCTTGGCATGCATGTTTCCTTCTTCTCCCTATTAGTATGCATGTTTTCTCCTCTTCCCATAGTATGCTTGTTTTCTTCTTCTTAATAGGTAGATATAGTCAAGCTGTCTTTTGATTGGATAGCAAGTGGAAATATCATATTCCTCTCACCTAGTTTCTTGTGACAAGAATCCAAAATATGAAAATGTGTAATAATTGCTTTGTGGAATCCATAATCCATCTTTTTCTTTGCTATCCAAATAACAGAAATTGTTACATCAAAGGAAAACCCTTCTCCTTTTTCATTGTTTGGCATGGAATCCTTGGTATCCAAACATGACATATGCCTCTTCCTCCTGAAATTTTTTTGGCAGATGAAATTCTTTTGTGCATTTGGAAGTACTCAAACATAATTTCTGATGGGAACTGTTCGAGGCTGTGTTGGAAAGCCGTTTTGGAAATCATTGAAAACGGGTTACACATTGAGCCAGCTATCTGTTTCCCATTAAACTGGTTAAAAATAACAATTCTGCTTGCTTCATCTTGGAGCTGGAAAAAAAAAAAAGGCTATCAGTTTTACGCGGTCTTTCTGCAGAGAGAAATCATGCCTGACTGCCATTTCAAGAAGCCCAAATGCAACTTTAATTGAATCTCCCGCACCAGGTATTATTTCTAGACGTTCCATATATGAGCCTCTTTAAACGGGGCTTATTGCTTTTGATTCGATTTACTGCTGATATTTATTTGCTCTAGCTTTTCTTGCAGAATATTGTTGGGATATGAGGAACGGGAGGCCTACCTGATGATTGGATTGGCCTGCTTTTTGGGGTGTCCCATCTTCATGGTGAGGTGATCATGCTGGAGACTGGGTTGGCACATATACAGCTAGTTGTACGAAATTCTCCTTGACGGCAGTTGAAGGGATTCGAGGAGTTGCATGCGAATATCTACAGTTTGCTTGGGTTTGTTAGTTAGTACAACATTTGGTGCCCGTGGTTCATTTATCTAATAATCCAAGCTGCTTAATATGATGGGCCTCCATGTCCCATGCACCAAAAATCTCCCAGATCTGATGATCCCTGGTCATTCGATCCATTTCCTGTAGGTAGAATGCAGGCTAGTGCTGTATTTGCTTTGTTAACAGGCTTTTGTTGGGGGAATTTTGGTTGACAAACTGTACTCAGGATTTCATGTCAATGGCTTGGATTGTAGAACCATTCGCACCACGTGAACAAATTGAAAACCTAGGCAAGCTGACGATCTTTTCTGGTCAAGCATTGCTACCCATAGCACTCGATGAGGTTACGAGCTGAGTCGTTGGGAAACTCTGTCATATGTCTAAATCAGCTGACTTGCTGCTGCTTGTGGAGATTTGATCTGAGTCACTTTGTTTAATGGAAAGCGGGTCAGCCCACTATCTTTTCAACTGCAACATCTTTGCTTATTTCAAGTATGTTGAATAGTTTAAATATTTTTTTATATTTAATTATGAAGTACTGAGTTGGGTCATGAAGACTTCATGACCCAATCAGCTGGACATCGAGTCTGGTTGAGTTTTTGAATTATGTTGCTGCTGTACACATGGTGTTTCATCATTATCATCTTCTTTTCAAAACCAATGCTGCAAAATCCTTTTTGTGTTTTTTGGTTGGAGGTAATGAATCTGCAAGTTTCTCATGCAGGAATATATATTTTCACTTTGAGAAGGCTGTACAAGTGCACTAGAACTCTACAAACTTCATTGATTCCCAGCTTCGCCACATCAAAAAGCTTTCCACCAAGGTGGGTTTTCAGGTAGGGGGATTTGAAACCTACGAGCGGTCGCATATACAAAACCCACAAGCCTTGACTTGGAGAATGCATGGAGGTTGTTCTCAAACTATCATTAGCTAGATTCTGGGCCTGTTTGGATACCACCAAATTAGTTACTTTTTAACTTATTTTAAGTCATTTAGGTACTATTTTCACTTTAGTTGGTAAACATCATTATAAAAGTAACTTAATGCTAAAAGCTACTTATTTCGATAAGGTTTTTTCTATAGCCTTCTGACTTATTACTTTTCTACATTCCTCTCTTAGGGGGCGTTTGGATTGTAAGTTACTTGAGATAAGCTACTTATGCCTCAAGTAGGTTATCTTGGTTTCTACTTATTAAGTTGGAGTGATTAAGTAAAAAAGTTACTTATGATTGATGTTAAACCAAACTTACTTTTCTCAAATAAGTTACTTATCTACTGCTGTAAGTAGAAAAACTAACTTACATGGTGGTATCCGAATGGGCCCTTAGTCATTGTCCATGTCAAAGGAGGCTCTCTCTCATGGTCCTTATCAATGGAGGCCCTAGATGATGGACAGTCCACATCAGGTCGGCCCTAACGATGAGTGGCCCACATCCAAGCCGGCCCCCACATGATGGACGGCCCACATCAGAGGTTGGGCCCACATGATGGGCATTGTATATTGAAGGTGAACCACACATGATAGCCAATGACATTGTTGGTGGGCCTCACATGATGGATGACCAACATCAAAGGTGGGCCCTACATAATGGACGGTGCAAATTAAAAAGGTCGGCCCCTAATGATGAATAGCTCACATCTATGGTGGACCCTACATGATGGACCATCAAAGGTGGGGCCCACACAATGAACAGTCCATATCAAAGGTTGGCCACACATGATAGACTGTGAATGTGAGGGTGGACCAAATAAACTTGAGGGATGTTGGAAACAAAATATGCTTTTCTACTTTTTAGCTGACAAGTAGGCTGTTTACCAAACAAGCAATAAGATTATTCAGAGGTAATACAGAGCCTGTTTCTTTTAGTATATTGTGTACTTCCATTCTATTTAAATCCATCTTTCAGTTGAGAATATTTTTTAGAAAAGGGATCCAAGTGCTCTACTAGCAAAAATCTCCTTCTCACATTACATCCTATGGAAGACTACTGAGGATGCCTTTTGCTTCTCATGGGATTGAAGCAAGTTGCAGCAACCGTCGACTTGTTGCAGTAGAATTGATGTTCTGTGATCCAAGTGCTCAACATGCAAAAAATTCTCCGTCGTTGTCGTCATCGTACATTCCATCCTATGGAAGACAATGATGCAGTAGAATCACATTCCATCCTATGGACGACAATGATGCAGTAGAATCGATGCTCCGTTGCATCCCGTGAGCTCCCCTCCGATTTCAAAGCCAGCCTATCATGAACAGAGCCTGGCATGCCACCATTACTGCTCGAGAAGATGCCGTTTTCTTGGATGAAATCACAGCCGTAGATGCCGAATGTTGTTTCTGTCAGTTGGTCTATGCTATCTTTCCCAGAACAAGTTTTTTAGCTGCTTGTCAGTCACATATCAATTGCCAAATTAACTACTGAAAGGAGCTCTCTTTTACATGATTTCTCATTCAAGTCTGGTTTACAAGTGGCAATCTATTCTGGACTGTTCAAATAGTGGGGCCCACTGTAGATGGATTATCACTCAGAATTTATGCTGAGAGTATGATTGTAATCGCTATCATTTATGGACATCTAATAGACTGAAGAGATAAAAAGTAGCTAATGTTCTGTTAATCGGATTTGTCTGGATTGTCTGATAAAACTCATCTTGTTGAGTACATGGCCAATCTAGTGGTGGTTCCCACTATTTTTGGTGGTTTGGATTTAATGGGTGACCTGACCCTTTTAAGGTCAGGGCCTGGGCCTTTAAATCATAAAGGAGGCCACAGTTACCGTTTGAAGACATTTACTATACATTCCTATAAATCATACATGTAGTTTAAAGATGTTGGATTTGATTTGAGGATGTTACAATGATCCCAACCTTGGAACTGTGTATATGATTTCTTTTCATTACAGGGGCTGACCTTGGTCCACCATTCATCTTAGATTGGTGTACTGATCTCTATTAAAGCCCTATTCCATCTACAAGTAATATTTCGGTTTTCAATTTGGACAAGTGGGACCCACTCCCCCAGATTTAGTGATCCAGACCATTGATATGAAGCAACCTGCAGTGTAAGGAAACTTTACCAAACTGAAAGATCCTGTCCATCAATCATAGGCCTTTTTTCAATGTTGAATGTAGAGTGGCTTTGTGTTTCGGATATTAGCTGTCCATTTGCAGGATATCAGGTCCTATCAAGCACATCGTCGGAACATTATCCATCCATTATTGGGGCCCAAAAGACCAATGGGCTGGATCAATGCTCTCCACTAGTGCTAAAACCGCAAAGGGCACTTCCATCGTCTGATCAGCAAGCATTGGGGAGCAGACTCTTGTTTGGCTAAGATGAGTGGTTTCCGAGAGGAGAAACTGATGAATGCAGCAGGCAATCATGCCATCCAAAGTCTTTTATTGTAATTGGCCTTTGGCCCCTCTTGGTTGGTAATAGTACAAGTTTTAACTATTATTCATTTTTATCCGTCCATTAGATGTCCATCAATCAGTCATTTAGGATCATCCATTCATCCATCTGGTACGGGAAAGTAGGTTTTGGCAACTCATACAACATACGAAGTGGCCCAATTAAGAATAGATTTGGATAGCTTTTTTTTAAAAAAAAAATTCAACCGTCCACTTCCTCCGGTGGTTGTGATCTTCTATTTCTATGGGCCTTTAAACAACAGTAATGCCCCCCACCTGGTTAAACCTCGGTTTCAACTGCTACAGATCCTTTGGCAATGAATGCATTGAAGGAGGACATCTTGGATGAGCTATGGTCCAAAGTTCACAAGAATTGGAGGTTTACAGCTATCTCTTCTATCACCTAGTTCTGGATGGTTAATGCATGTTTGTAGCGTTGGGACACGAAAAGGTCTACAGATTCCATAGATCACTATAAATTTTCACATTGGTAGGTTTGGATTGATCAGCCAATCACGGACGGTTGTATGTTGTTCAACTCTGAGATTGCTGATTGGGGCCAGTTTATCAGCCAAAAAAGATTTCGAACCAGCTCTTGAGTCAACCCAGTCGGAAACCAAATCAAGTTTTTCTTGGGTCTTAATGAAATCTATGGGTAGAGCTAAACACAAACCAAGCCAGCTCAATTAGCTTGCTCGGTTCAGCATGATTTAGCTCAGCTTGATTTGGCTTGAACAACCTGCTCGAGCTGGGCCGAGCAGTATAAATTTAAAATAATAATAATAATAATAAACCCAAAAATCTGACCAAGTCAGCGACCCGACCCAACCCAGCAAGTCAGCTCAATTCGATTACCAAACCAAGCCGAGCCAAACTCAAGCCAGGCCCCTTGGCTGAACGAGCTGAGTTGAGCAGGGCAGAGTTCAGCCCGGTTTGGCTTGTGTACAGTTCTACAGTGATGGGGTTGAAATAGGAAATTTCCCATTCTTTTTCCTGAAATGATATTCCTATAATTTACCCATTATTTTTCAAGTCCAAATAGAAAATACCCATTTTTGTCCTGCGCGTGTAGATCCGGGCCGTTCATTAGGAGAGGATGATATAAATGTCACAGTATTCAAAATTCAGACCATCTGATAATCCCAACTGCTAGATTTTTTGGGAGAAAGATGGATAGTTATTTCCCCGTCCATCTGTTTCCTCAAATCTGGCAGTTAGGATCATCCAACAGATGTGACTATGGTGATGAGCGGCTCAGATTTCACACACATGTTCCCTCTTCATACATGCACTGCATAGCAAAGATAACACCTGTTTGAGAATTAATTCAATCAGATCAATTAATATACAACATGGGCATGGATACATAATCGAGTAGCTAGATCAAATTCCAGAGTCAGATCGCAAATGGCCATTATTAAGTTGGTATATTGTCATATGCAGCTCGGACCTTTGATTCCAATAAGCTAACATATTTATCAAGCATCGAGATTACAGCTTCGAATTCAGTCACCTGCTGATCAATCGCATCAATCTGCTGGACATACTCATCAAAGTTGCTGTTTTTCACCTTCAGTTGCTCCACGAAGACCCTTAATCCAGATGCTACATCCCCGAATCCATTGTATTCCTCTGCTATCCTTAGGTTCATCTTCTCCAATAATTGTAGAAGGTTATTTGTTCCCTGAAAAATGGGTGGATGAGATAATTAGATGACTCACCAAAGTACATAAACATGTAGAAGAAATTCTTACTAAAATGAATATAAAGACATCCTACTTCCGAGCAACATATTTACAAAATCTCTACCATATCAAATCCGAGTAGCAGTCTTAAAAGTTTTCACAGTGGTTAGTTTTCCAACTACCTAAATTCTGCCTTATGAAAGGACACCTGAAGGTCTTTAAATCTAATAGAGGAACATTTAAGAAATTTAGAAGGTATGCCGCATCGGAGGGGAAATTCCCGTCTCTGTCTACAAAGAAGATAGTTGGGCTGCTACAGTAATTCACCCTCATTTTAATAAATGTTGGTAACTGGTCTCCTCAAATTCAAGACTTGTCTACATGTATTACAACACTCAAATTCTTCATCATAATCATCATCATCATCTAAGCCTTATCCCAACTAATTGGGGTCGACTGCATGAGTATGATTCTGTCACTCCACTATCAACAGCCAGAACTTCCAGGAATATGCCATAACATGAATTTGGAATGTTAAATTGTCAAGAATCATGATGAAAGTTATCGAAAATTTGTGGAAGGAGCATATTTCTAAGATTACAGCAATCAAAATGATGGTTCGAAGAAAAATAGTAAGTGGTTGAAATTCCAAGGGAAAGATCAGATGTAAATATCATGTTCTCGAGTTATGTTGTGCTCCATCCAAAGTTGGGTCAGAAATTTGGATGGTTTGGGTTGCCATAAAACTATGCCACATGCACAGTTGAAGTTTCGCCAGCATTTTAAAAGGGTGGTGAACTATCATACGATGTCACACCAATAGAAACCTAATTTTTACAACTGATTCACCTCAACTCTACTTGCACAAGATAATGGAATAGAACAAGAAACAAAAGAATGCATGTAAGATGAGTAATCTATTCATGGCCATTTCTTAATCTTTGTAATAACGCAATCTCTATGGTCTGCATATCTGAAGTCTATACAGCATTACTAAAATTCAAGACCTCTTCTGAAATAAGAGGAAAGAAAAGAAATGAATTGGCATAAACATGTATATGCAAGAGTGTGTGCGCCTGCGCTTATTCTTCAACAAATCCAAAGACAATCCAAATCAACTTGGCCAGTAGTCAACGGATACTCAGGATCTTCATAACCCATCTCATGTTTTGAAATCACCAATAAAGACTGTTTCATCAGTACACAGCAATGTCCTGCTAAACTGTCAACTGGTTAGAGAATTCATCTAACCTTGAACTCCTTCAGGCCAGATGCTTCACTGGGGGCAGCTGAAGCTCTCGAGATCGTGATATCAGGACCGTTGGAAATTACAGCTCAGGAGGGTTGGTATTGAATTGTTCAAACCCATGTGCCAATTGCCTTTACATTCCAACACTATTTTGAAGCTGATATTTCCCTATACATCAAATGTGCAAGACCAGAGCTGTTCATCAGGGCAGCTACATTGCTCAGATGCCCAAGATCAAACATCATGCTGTTTTATTCATCCGGTGGGCCACCGAGCAGCCAAATGATCTGTAAGTGTAATTCCTCACCGGCATGATGAGTTATCATTCCAGTTGATGATTTGTTACGGTAAAATGCTACATATAGAAGAACCAAAAGAAATCCATGATTTGATTCTTAAAGATCTCGATCCAGGGTGATACATACCATCGCTCTCTAATGAAATGTTTGGCAAAGATTAGCTCCCTTGAAAGTACTAAAAGCAGAAAATACAAGACTTGAATAATCCCCTCTGTATCATTCTTTTTCTTGGTCCTTCATCCACGTCTCCAATCAGTCTTGTATATCTCAATTTTGGGTGTCTATCCGACTTTGTTCCTTACCCAGCAAAACTTACTAAATCATGGAAGAAGTGACTTTTAAAATAAATAAAAAATCTGAACTGTTGATATTATGGGCCCCACTGAGGACTGCCATGACCAAAAGAATTTCTTGGGTGGGAAAATGGTAAAGCTTCCACTGTCACTAGCCTTCCATCCAAATATGGAAAAAATGACAAATCAAATTTATGCATTCAATCACCTTTAAAATAAAGGTGAGCATCCACTGCTTCGATCCTGAATAAAAAGCCCATTTGATCACATTGGAAAAGTCTCCTTCCACTGCTAAAAAACTTGGAGAATGAAGATTTGAAAAGATGGAGAGACCCTAACAGAGAGTCTCTGATGCAGGACAATTAATTATTTGCTCTAAAAGCTCGAACTGTTCGAGCATGCGAATTAATCCCTTTATCTTATATCTTAGGCCCCACATCTCATAGGTTATGACCTCAGTCGAACCCCCCTCATGGGCCCCAAATCACATGGGTACTGCCTCACATGGGCCGCCAACCCCGAGTGTGCCCCTGCATCTTACAAGCAACCCCACTCGAGCTCAGTGTGAAAACGCCCCTGCATTAATCACCTCCGGTGAAGAGTCTCGAACATGAGACCTCCCGCTCTGATACCAATTTGATGTAGGACAATTAATCACTTGCTCTAAAAGCTCGAATTGTTAGAGCATGGCGAATTAATCTCTTTATCTTATAGCCCAGGCCCCACATCTCATGGGTTAGGACCTCGGTCAAACCCCCCTCGTGGGCCCCAAATCACATGGGTACCGCCTCACACGGGCCCGCTCACCCCGAGTGTGCCCTGCATCCCACAGGCAACCTCACTCGAGCCCGGTGTGAAAATGCCCCTATATTACTCTCGCTTCTGCTTCATTAGAGTATTTGATTCTGAACATGCCACAAAAGGCCATCTTGACCTCATCCTTGTCATAGAATTGGAATTAGGTAGCTTGGAATATCATGCAAAATGGTTAACTGTATATTCATTCAATGGGAAATTAAGCATATCTTCATTGGAGTGATGGTTAAGCGTGTCTTCAGTGGATAGGAATTTGGTTTGGGACATCATCTTTTGGAAGAAACCTCCAAGATGAGGAAATTGATGTGTTTGCCAAGTTCGAGCTATTAGAGCTGTTGTGTCTGTGCCTAAGGGTGGAATCAATACAAATTCGAACTGCAAAGACCCCAGGACTACTCTCGGTTAAATCCTTTTATGCCCGTATTATAGGGGGAGTTGAAAGTTGCTGCGACAGCTAGTAATGGAGACCCACAAGCCCTGCTCAGGCCATTTCTTTTTGTTGGGTGGAATACTATTGCCCACCTTCGAGCAGGCAGAAAATAAGCACTAATGGTTGGATTTATTTATTTTTTTATGAGGAAGAATTTTATTAAAAGTCCAAAGGGCATTGGAAAAGGGAAACAACAGAAGACCAACAGAAAGCAAAGCTAAAATACAACACCCTAACTCGCAGGTTAGGAATCCCACTCCCTAATCATAGGAAACAACCCTGTTCGTGCTTTCTCCCTTTTTGGTTCAGGTTTAAGAGTTCTTTCTGAAATTTTGTGGTGGATTTGTGCATGCCGGAATTGCCTCCAAAATAATTGAAACTTCAATCTTCCAGTTTAGCTCATCAAGGGGCTCTACTCTCGGAAGTTCATCTTGGAACCAGTCATTCAGAAATAAGACTGAGTCTGCATCAGATGAAAAAAGAAGAAGAAAAAATGCTAGAGGAAGAAATGTCTCCTTGACTATGGTATGTAAGGAATTCCCCGGTTTAGAGATGTTAATCTCCAAAGTAGGTTGAAAGTCATTGGAAGTATGGACCGTTAGTGAGGAAAGAATCTTCTGGAAATCTACATTGTTTGGCATTTGAAACTTCAAGAGAAACTATCGCGAGTCACAACAACTGGGTGTAGGTTAACTTCACCTACAATCCATTTTTTACAAGCGTTTTCTATTGAAAATGTATGATATTTTCAAGGGTGAAAGTGGTAACAAAGAAATTAAAAAAAGCATAAAAAGATGAGCAGTACTGTCCAACTGGATGCGGTTGATCAGTACCCTAACTTAAATGGCAGCTATCTCGGTAATCCAAAACAACCAGGGCTGGGGGAGTATTATTCAGTATGAGAGGGTCGGGTTTTCCAGGTCTATGTAAGTAAGGCAGAAATTCAAGTAAGGAGCTACTTAGTTTCCCTCATTCCCAATAGTCATCAAAGGTGATTCAGCAAGTCTCATCAGATGGGTATTGTCTCTATGAAGGTATCCATGGAGGTTGGCTAACTGGATAGAAGAAATCAAGGAAAATTGTGCTTCTTTTTCATGACCCTTTATGCATACTCGTAGAGACAGTAACTCGGCCTTTAGCAAGAGGCGAGGTTGATAACTGTTGAGAAATTCATACACTATGTGAACGCATAGCCTCCTTTCTGTATCAGTAAACTCAACATTATTGGTTAAAAAATGGTCCCAATTTCCGGCACGTACAAGTCAACACCCATTTTTCATGTTGTGAACCTACTAGAGACAATTTACAGCATTGAGGAGAAAAGTGGCCGCAATCAAATGTGGTGAAGGGCAAAAATAAATGCCAACACAAAAATACGTTGCCTTCGAATCCTACCAATTAAGTAATGGATATTTAATGTATACAATTTAGTCATGCCATGCCATGCTCAGTTCTTTAAAGTGTTTTACAATTTTTTTACCCATTTGTCATAGGAAATATAAAATGAATTCCATAACGAATCTTTCAAGGATTTTCTCAAGATTAATAGCTTTATTAAATTAGAAAGTTGTAAGGAATACTTGGTTTGACAAAGTAAGATGTTGCTAATTCCACACACAAGTGGAGCTCTGCCCCATCCACACACAAGCACAGGAACCATTATAAAACGCGTCCGACTTGTGTGAGATCTAAGCTTTCCATCTGGTGGGACATAATGCTTAAATTGTCTGCCTCAGAAATCAGACTGTTTCACTCCTCAGGCCACAAAATGCAATGAGAACTGTCAGTTAATACAATTTTCTCTGGCAATCCATTTGTTGTGCTGCTTCGTCTCGTCAAGTTATGGAAACAGCCTGATATCTAGTCCAGAAGATCAAAAACAGTTCAGCCCAACTGATGGAAAGCTGAGGTCTCCTTCGCATGTGTGTTCCATTCTGCAGTTGGCCTACGTGCAGATGGGCAGTCGTCCAACACACACCTCAATAAACTAAATTACCACAATAGGTGTAGATTGTCTGACAAAATTCATAATAGAAGATAGTGATAATTACAAGTTGTTGCTCTGTGTGGTCTACACCCTAGTTCTAGATTTCAGTTACCATACAATCCTATCAAATCCAACCATGATATGTTACGAAGGGTCCATATGGGGTCCAAATTGGCCAAGATGGACTGGTGTGGGCCTGCATCGACCAATTACAACCCAACCATAGTGAATGAAAAATAGTAACATATTTCAGACATTTGAGAGTAAGACAATCAATGCATTATTTCAATGACTACTTTTCCACCCATGACTAAACTTTATGAAATGCATTCTTCATACTTCTTTCTACAATGCCGAATTCCATTTACTAATTTCACTAATCAGAACCATTCATTCAGGATTCCCCAATATGGATCATCCATGGTGCGAAAATCCCACTGGCCAGATGATCTGATCACCAACACAGTGGCCAGAAAACAGAAGGCTGAGTCCATTAATTGGAAAATTAAGATTGCCAAATAACAGGACTCATTTCATCAGAGGGCATCTGTAGTGAGGTCCATGGATTAGACCTCGAGGCATTCCTCAATACACAGAATCCATAAATCCGACCGTTAAGAACTTCTGATCGACACACATTTCCACTGCGGGCCACCACAACCAAACTCACGCCAGATGAACAGTTCCGATCGCTAAGTGAGGTACAAAGGAGTGAAATTTCGGGTAGCCCTGCGGACTACCATACCGGATAAACCCTAGATCGATGAAAGATCGGACTTGAGAGAACGGTCCCGATCTTCTCCAAATCTAATGATGGAAACAAACAAACGGATACGATCGAATTGCAGGAAATTGAAAGAAGCAAGGAAAACAAAAGGTACGTTGTGGGGCCCACCTGGAGATCGCCTTTGACCATGGCGGAGACGTTGGTGAAGAGATCGTTCAGAGACTCGGCGAGTTCGTCTCGCTCCGCCGATTCCTTCTCCTTTCCTGCCATCGCCTCGCCACCCACCGATTCAACCCAGACCGAGTTCCTTCTCCTCTTTTATATAGAGATCCAGACGCGTGCGCTGAAAGCTCCAGCGTGCGCCAAGAGGGAATGATATGATAAGAGCAACCCTTCCACGAGAATAGATTAGGTGCGGCTCCGGACTCACCCACCACGGTGCGACCATGACCGTGGGGCCCACCTTGATGTGTTTTTACTATATCTACGCCGTTCATCCGTTATTTCATATCACTTTTGGGAAAATTAAATATGAAGAAGATCCGAGTCTCTATTGGACCACACCACAGTAAACGTACAGATGATGAATCCACTGTCGAAAGCTACCTGGGCCCACAGTAATGTTTATTTTCCATCCAACCCGTTGATAATGTCACATAGACCTTGATGAGAGGAAAAAACAAATATCAGATTGATCTGAAACTTTTGTGGACTACCAGAAGTTTTTAACAGTCAATCACCAATGTTTCATGTAGTGTGGTCCATCTGAGATTTGGATCTGCTTTGTTTTTTGTCTCATGCTTTAAAATGATCTGAAAAAACGGATGGACGGCGTGAATAAGGTGGGCCCACGGTCAGCGTGGCGCCGTGTTGTGTGAGGCTGCAACTAATCCTTTCCCCCCTTCCACCGTCCACGTGGAAGAGTAAATAGTGGATCAGGACCGTACACGTAGTGGAACCTATCGTGGATGGATATTCTTTGACGATTTCAACTAAAATGGATGGCTAGAAACATTGGATTAATGAGCTTTAAATGGAGGGCGAAAAGATATAAAGATTCAACGGTTAAAATTAAAGATGAGAAGCTTGTTGGTAACCCGGGTTAGTGGGTCTAGGTCTTACCACCCGGTTTGGGTGATATTCCTGATTAGACCGGATCCGATCTGTCTGATCATTAGTAGGGGTGTCAACCAGCCGGGTTAGGGCCGGGCAAGCTCACGTCATTGAACCTAAACCCAAAACCAGATCAAGCCCATGGTGTGCTATATAAGCCCAGCCCAAGCCCAGCCTAAAATTTTTATATAGGCCCAGCAAGATTAGAAGCTGACCAGCGAACTCGGCCCATTTAACCACCCCACCCCCCCACCCATATATATATATATTAGAGAGAGAGAGAGAGAGAGAGAGAGAGAGAGAGAGAGAGAAGAGAGAGAAGAGAGGAGGAATGCTCACCTACAGACCTTCTTACGAGCCTTTGCACGCGTGTCATGGGCACACGATCTGAAATGTCCACTTGATTTGGCATCCCTTGAAATTCTATAGGCCTAATTTTCAGCCTAATTCAAAGCTCTAGTGGGCCATATCAAAGAGAAATGCAAATTAAGGGAGAAAATTATTTCCTTTTTCCATAGCCCCCTGGAGTTTTGTATCAAGCTAAAAGTTGGGCTACTAAGGTTTCAAGAGGTGCCACATTGCCCATGACATGTGTGCAAAGGTGTACATGGGTGCTCACATAAGAAGGTGCGCATGTGAGCATTCTTTATCGCTATATATATATATATATATATATATATATATATATATATATATATATATATATATATATATATATATATGAAAATGTTCACACATAATGTAAAGCCCATGCTCACACTGTATGATATTGTCTGCTCTGAGTACAGCCCGCACGGTTTTGTTTTCGAGGTCGCCCCCAAAAGGGCTTATACAGTATAGAGTGACAATTCCACATATAACCACCACAATTTCAGACGACACTTTCGATGTGGAACAAAGTTTCATCTTTATTGTATACACAGTAGCCTATCAGCCACCTTGGGGCCCGACCACATGTGACAAGGCGTCACACACAACTAGTTAGACCTGAGTTTTGGTCAAACTATCTAGGCATTTAATGAAAAAATTCAATGCACGCACCTATATTCAAGGATTTTAGAATGCATGTCATAGTTATGTAGAGTGGCATATGTGTTAAGATATAAGCCATTCATCAGTTATGATCCACCAAGGAGAACTTATATGCTAAAAACTAAGAAACTACATTTTAAATAAAAGTACAAGTGTGCATGTTAAATCTAGATCATTGGACTATTTTATTAATAACACATTATTTTCATTAGTATTTGACATGTTTGATCATAAGATCATCATTTTTTTTTTTTTTTATTTTTTGCCCCTGAGAAGTTGATAATGTAATTTATCTAATGTATGGATTTGATTTTTAGTTGGATGGTCCAAATCTATAATAAGTGCGTAGTCCATTCTACATTTAATGAAAAAAAAAACTCTCTTAATTAATGTAAGTAAATGCTTCCATGGTAGACTAATTACACTTTGGCATGGTAAAGGGCCCACAGTATGAGTGGGCCCATCATTGCGTTAATGTAAAATCAACCCTGTCCATTAGGTATGTCACCCCATGTTAGATCAAGGTCTCAAATTTCATTCCCATCCTTAGTTCAAGTGAATCACATGATTAGATACAGTGTATATGGAAAGGTTCACCCTCTAAACTATTTCCATCAGTGTGGCTCACATGAATCATACATGGACTTCATTTTTTGGACTCAGGCTTAATTTTGGTGTGATATCTAATGGCTGGAACGGATTTCATAGTTTCTTTACTATGGGCCTTGAAAAAAAATCAAGAGCAGATGTCTCTCTCCTAATTGTTCCTATTGGTGTGGCCCATTTGAACCACTGATTAGCCTAATTTCTTTGCTCTGAGCCTATCACTGGATTACACGTTTAATAGTCGGAGTGGATCTTACATACATTTAAGAGTGGGCCTGTAAAAAATCCAAAGTGGGAGTGCGTGTGGTACCAGTTCCTAAAATATTACCATTTGGCATAATTTAAAGTTGTAATTAATCCTCTTAATGCCTATTTACGAGTGATTTAAACGCAGCTTTGAAAAAGAGTGGCCCCTTCGGGTAGGCCGACTATGGTGTTAATTTTAAATCCACCTCAAACATCTGATGGGTCACCTCACTTTACACGTAGGGATCAAATTTCAGGCCCATCCATGCTTCAGGTGGACCACACAACAGAAAATAGTTGATAAAGAAAAGTTCACCCTCCAAACTATTTATGTTGGCATGGCCTACGTGAAAGATGAATGGATCTGAATTTCGTCCCTATATAAGTTCTCCTTGGTGGATCCTCACTGATGAATGACTTAGATCTTAACAAATATGCCACTTTATATAACTATGACATGCATTCTAAAATCTCTCAACATAGGTGTATGCATTGTATAAAAGGGGAATTTTTTCATTAAATGACGAGCTAGTTGGACCAAAACTCACGGTCCAACTAGTTGTGTTAGTGAGCATTTCTCACAGACACACACGTATCACAAGTGCTCTCTCTAATGGGAATTTCGTGAGAACCACACGTATCAATTTTGAAATATTAAATATTTCGTAGCCCTTATATTGCAATTAATTTTGGATGATTCTTGTGTATAAGATGCCATTACTTAAACCATCTATGGGTGGTGGATCACATTCCCACCAACCATACACAAAAGAACGATGATAGGTGCATTTGGGCCTAATATATATATATATATATATATATATATATATATATATATATATATATATATTGTACCCTAATAATTGCTTAGAGAAGCAGGATTAAGTTCTTAGCTCTTTACCTGTATACGGTTTGCATTTGGATGCACAACTAGATTGAATTGTGAAGGAGGAAATTGCAATATAAGGAAGAAGATCTCAAAATTGCAGCAATGTTGCTTTCAAACGTCTTATTCCAAACTAACATAATTGTAACTTTTCTTTAGAATAAGATTGATGAGATGATCCTAACCACTTAAAAATACAAAATGTTCAATGTCCAAATTCAATGATCTAAATAGTAACTATTCTAATCTAACTCATTCCCATGTAGAGCCAAAGCCGAAATAACCTCATTGGTATCATGTCTCATTGACTAATTCTACAAATGAGCTATAACAAACTGTTTCTTACTTTTTTAAAGCGACAGAATTATCACCAACAAATGTACAAAACCCAATCTATAGGTGAAAGAAACAAATCAATCCACATCACAATAACATTGAGTTTACCACAATATGTATAGAGAATGCCCTTGCTTAAGTAACCTTAATATATGCAATGAACAACTTCAAGATAATGTATATATGGAGCTTGCATAAATTGAATAATGATACTCGCAAGGTAAGTAATATTGAGACAAGTGATTAATAGATAAATAAGCTTGCCCGCTAGTCGACGATACTAACTAGGATCATTGAGAGGAGCAGGCCTTTGTTAAACAAACAGATGATTGGCCTCAATTGGTGTCTTGGAAAGGCGAGAGTTAGACATACTTGTAGTGGTCTAAAGATCAAGTGAAAGATAAAATATGCAACAATTGAGAAAATCACTTGAGTCAATTTGAGCTTAGTAATAAGGGAAAGTATATTATGATAGTTGATTGTTGGATTTTTAGTGAACCCTTTAGCAATAGGGCATGCTTTGTACTAAACAATAAAACCGCTGGGATTGTAATTTTGTGTACAAACCCACTTGATATGGTCCAACGAAAAAGAGTCATGCGTCAAAAGTAGGACGTGCATTGAAAAGGCGAAAATATCATCTCATCTACAGAATCTTTGCTTTTCATTGTAGATTCTACTCATATCAATCGCGTATGGTGCTTTTTCATTGGGTCAATGTAAAGGGTTACGAGAGATTCCTAGAACCAGGGTTATAAGAGGTTTACATCCAAGGGAAATGCACGCGGACTCACCTAGGATCGGCGTGGCCTCGGCGTGGCCCTTACCATAGGGCTCACCTCGATGACACTTTTTTTTATCCATTTTCTTAGATCATTTTAGGGCATTATCCAAAAAAATGAAGCATTTCTAATTATCAGGTGGACCGTGTCAGAAAAAAAAATTAGTGGTGATCAGGTGTACCGTATCATAAAAACAATGGTGTTCGACCATTAATGGGCCACAAAAGTTTTGGATCAAGCTGATATTTGTTATTTCCCTTCATCCAGGCTTATGTGACCTTATCAACATATTGGATGGCAAATAAACACTATCGGAACAATAAGATGCTCCCTAATAAGTTTTTAATGGCTGGAAGTTCAATCATTACTTTTTCCTATGGTATGGTCCACCTGATAATTAGATATGCTTCATTTTTTAGATCTTGCCCTAAAATTAGCTGTCAAAATGGATGGACGGTGTGGATGTTAGTTACATACAGTAAAGTGGGCCCCACAGTTAGAAATGCATATAAACATCAGGTGGAGCCCAGATAGTTTTGAATAGCAACCAGCCCATTTCCACTGTTTCCCGTCGTCTGGCCCACTAGAGCATCATATCTTATTGATTTTTTTTTGTCTCATGCCTTAAAATGACCTGCCAAAACTGATGGACGGAGTGAATTTCTCACCAACAAATGGATGGCATGGATCACTTTATATGCTAAAGGTGAGCACCAAACATACTGACAAAAGCAAGCACAAAAAATTACAGTCCAACCGTGATTATGCCAGGCAACAATGGTAAAATAGTTTTTCAGAGACTAACAGTGATTTTGGGTCAAGAATATTAGTCAAAGTCAAACAAGCTGTTTTTTCATTGTATTTTAAATGCAAAGCGTGTATTAAAAAATATATCAATTGATTTTCGTAATTAACTCACACCACATGAGTAGTCCAACTTTATTAAAAAATAATAATAATAATAAAAATAAAATTAAAAAAAAAAATATTATTATTATTATTATTATTATTATTATTATTATTATTGCACGCAACCTCACACTTAAAATGAAATCCACAGCCATGAGTATGGACCCAGTTTTTATGTACGGCGAAGGGATGCTTCTATTTTAGCCTATCTATTCATTTATTTATTGCCCTTTCCTGCATTCAAAAATCAACACTGCAAGAGTCATCCCTAAAAAGCGCCCTTTCGCTCGACCAACAGCTTTGGCTCCTAAGGAAGCAGGCAGCCTTTTTCCCATTTTCTCTTAGGCTTTGCTTATAATAGATAAATTGCTAGGACCTGCGCTTGTTTTGTCTGATACTCCCATCCATGTCTGTTTTAGGGATGAACTTAGAGATGGACTCCAACATACCGCCAGATAGGGAACATTGTAAAGCCATCTCTCCTGGCCGTCCATCTAGTGGGACCAAGTCATGGATGGCTCATGTTTCAAATGCCGGACCTGGTAGATACCTACCTCCATCCATCTCTTCTTGCCTTCAACATCCCACAATGAATGTTTAACTGAACCATTTATGTTTTAGAGGACCACCAATCAGATGGCTAATATCATCTGATCTATGTAATTCGAACCATTTCCCACCCTCGGTAGGGGACAGTCTCTAATGACCTGCAGAGAGATGCCCCTAACATATTCCAACCCTACCAGTGGTAAGCTTACACTACCACCGGGAAGATGACCAGCCCACATGATGTAGGCAGGACATCCAACTCCTCCATTAGATGCAGGAGCTCGTGTTATCCCCACACATTAAAAATCAGCCCAACCCAACACTCAGGTCGCCCACAGCATAGTGTACAAGATGAAGGGGACAGCTACCTTTGACTTGCACCAGGGCCCACCTGAATTGTAAAACAGCCTATTTTAGGCCGAATCCTTCATCCAGCCCACATTAAGGGTCTGAATGGCCTGGATTTCAGATACAGTACACAATGGGCCTCCTTTTCAAATCCATGATAGGCATCCACCGTGAACTGTTCCTTGTGGCGTGGCCCACCTGAGTGTTTCCTAGTGCTGATTTCTATGTACTGGAGATCAGTTGAGAGCCCGCATCCGGCGGACAGGTTGGATGTCATGAATACATCAGGTGGATCCCCCCTTGTGTCCAGTACCACTCTCAAAATATATTAAAACATGAACAAAACAGAAACTTTCAAACTTGAATTGAATGAGAAATACAGTTCTCATCAAACTTGCAACATTACAACAACAGTGACAAACTATAGAGACACATATTACCCAATAATGTACGTATATGACCAGGAAATCAACTCAACCTATATGTTGAATCTCCCTTTTGCTTATTAAGCTGACCATACTTTCCTTGAAAATCCTTGATTTTCTTTCAAAGCACCTAACAATCTGGCCCGTTCATCTATGTACACAAGATGGGCCAGCGCCATGAGCAGCTGCCCGAGCTTATGCGCGGGACCCATCCTGGCTCCTCTTGAAGATGGAGTAGGCATCGCTGTATATCGCGACCACGTTGGAGAACACAGCCAGGACGATCATGAAAATAGACAATATCTTGTCCTTCTTTGTCGATACACAATGGGCATCCCTGAAAAAGAAAAAAGAAAAAAATAGAGAAGATAAATCTTAGTAATGCCACACACCGATATGATATGGACGCATGCATGTCAGGTACACATAGCTAACAAATGTCTGATGTCACATGAGAATGGTTTCGAGTATGGGATCCCATATTTGTTACAGGACCATAAGATCACAGTGGTGACGGGCAGATGTGGGGCCCATGTGTCTATCAGGTAAACCCTTAGAACCCAAAACTCAGCCTGATCCAAAACTCAGATGGGCCACAGCACAGGGAAGGCCAACCATTGATTACTGTAGGGACATCTATCTAATACTGTACTACAGCTCATGTAATGACTGTAAATTGTGATAAGGTCTTGACAAGAGATGAGACAGAGCATGTCCAGACAACACAAATGAATACACTGAAATAAGACACTGAAAGACATGCTAGTAACAGCAGAGAAGTGTGGAGGGCCATAAATGGGGAATGACTACTTGCGTTGGAACGCATGGTAATTACCGTACATTCGAGCTCCAATCCGAAAAATGCAGCCCAAAGGGAAAAATGGGAGACAACAGTAGAAACTTTTGAATAGAATATGGGGTCTGTAAGGTCGTGTATATGTAAACAAAACCCATTACCCCAGCAGGATGAAGGAAAACATCTGAACTCAATCTAGCCCAAAACAATTGTGCCAGCCACAAGTGAATATACAGGTTTTACATATGATTGTACATTGCTACTCATGGCGTTTCCACATCAGTTTTGGACTGGGATGATTCTCGGGATGTATGATGAACATGACGCGCATTGGATGAACAGTTTGGATTCTACATACACATCACGGATAGCCCACAACTCAAATGTATAACAATTACCATAGTTTCGAACATATGTGATCATTCCCCACCATTAAATAGGGTGACCAAGGAAAATGGGGCATGGTCATTTGTTAGAGAACAGTTATTTAAACATCCAGGAAGTGGACCCTTGCCCTGAACTTGCAGACTTGTTTTGTAAAGAGGATTCTTCCTCTTTGCACAAATGAATCCTCTTTGCACAAATATCCTTATCAGGGCCCTTGCCAATAAACCAAGATGGCAAAGCTGCCCTTCTTACGGAAATGTTAAACCATGGAAACAGAGTCTCTCACCTGAGGGTGATGGCAGCAGGAAAGATGAAACCAATACAAACTGCCGCAGTTGCCCCAGTGAATTGGAAGGCATCCCAAATGCTTGGTATGAAATTTGCACCCAAGAACACAACACCAATGAGCCCTGCACTGATTAACGCAAACCTCCGATTATCCAAAACTAAAGGGCCCGACGAGGGGAACAGAAGGCCATCCAAGTTCATGCGGAGCGCAAAGAAGATAATGGGGAACACAAGCATGAGGTGAATAACATAACTGACACGGACTGCGTCATTGAGCACTGAGCTATATGGGATGCCAAGGTTGGAGTCAAAGTTGGCGAGTACATCATCAAGGGTTGAGTCGCCGAAGAGGAGGAAACCAAAGAAGCTGGTGGTTATGTACACGGTCGAGCAGAGACCGAGTGAGGTCCGCACAATCGATTGTATCTGCGAGGAGTCCTCAAGCTCATTGTCTATGGTGTGGACTGCAGAATCACAATAACATCCATGAGTACTCAAATGATAGAGAGCAATCGTTCAGAAGGGGTAATCCTAGATTTCAAGAGTATCCAATTTAGAAAGTGACCAGATTACAACTGTTTATTTCAGAGATGGTTTTTCAGTTTGCATACCGTTGTAATGACAGATATATGCCGTGACGAGAACAGGCACGACTGTGAAGAGTTTCCAGACTGATGTCAGATCAGTGACATTAGGGAGCCATCTGGGCATTGCTATGCTGCCATTTATCAATTTGACGATTGTGATTCCGGCAGTTATAACAACAAATACCACAGCTAGTGCAACTGATAAAGCAGATGTATATCTTAATGAATCTGCAAAAGAAAAGGCAAAATAATGTTGTATCCATCAGGAACAGCAAAAAATGACGAGTCAATAAACAAGCTGAGCTTAGTATTGTCCACCAAAGATCCCGTTTAAGTCAAGAGTTACCATACTTGCAACAGTCATTCACAGATAAGTCAACCCATCAAAGGGGCTATCGGGTTCTATCCAAATGAAGTGCTCTGAAACGTAAGATGACCAGATCGATAAGTTTGCTTTCTTATCAGTTCTTCTTCTTTTCTTTTCTTTTTTTTTTTTTTTTTTTTTTTTTTTTTTTTTTTTTTTTTCTTTTTTTTCCGCCCCTCGTTGTCAGAATAGAGTAAAAACAAATCATCAATCCATAGCAACTCCAGTCTTGGAGCAATAATCTTGTTTTTTTTAATCCCTTTTAAAGATCTGGCATGTCTAATCAAGTTGGGTTTTTCTTTTCTAGTCATAAGAAAATCAGAGCAGAGAAATATTTCAGAAATCAGTGGTAAATCGAGTTTCTATTCAAATATTTCAGAAAACTTACAAAAATATCTTGAAAAAAAAAATTGATGGATCAACATAGTTTCTATTCAAATTATTCATCAAAAAAGAAAATAGGTGAAATGAAAATTAATATCCTTTGAAGAAAAACTATCAAAATAATAGGTCATTCAATGGAAATTCAAAGAATCAAAAGCTGAAACATGGTGTTAGTTTATTTATTTATTTATTTAATTTATCTGTAAAGTTTGAACCTACTGAAATGCTGGGAAGCAGCAAAAACCTGCCAGAAGCAATTAAAACAAGTTACTTCAAGTGGATAAAAAAGCACGACAGCATATATTTATAAGCAAATTGATAAAATGTGACTAAAATAAATACTGGATAAACACAGCAAATACAGCAGGGATAACACTTACCTACACGTTTGAAGCAAGACAATGGAGCAAATACACCAAGAGTTGTAACAAGCAATATAAAGAAACGCCCATTCCACCAGTGTACTCCAAACCATCCCTCCAAGATACCGGAGTGATGAACTCCACTAGAAGATGTTCCAGAAAGCACATCGCCTAAACAAATAAGTGACACAACCCATTAGATTATTTAGCATTATTGGACATATCCAAGTACAGAAAAGGGGAATAGGGTTGTATGTTTGAAGCGAAAAAAGAAGGCAAAAGAATTGAAAAGCCAACTTTAAAAACAAGCCACCCAGGGGTATTGAGAAAATTATTAAGAAAAAAGAAACACGACTATTTAGGCAGGAAAAATCATAGCCATCCCTTCTCATCTTTAATTTTAACCGTTGAATCTCTATATCTCTTCACACCAAAACTATTTAGGCAGGACAAAAGGCAAGTCCGGAAAGAACAAAACTTGTTCAAGGTGTTTCATAATGGTAATGAATTATATAAGAATTACACCTATACCTAGAAGTGTAGCAGATATTTAAAATTGCCTGTGGTTTATTTTCTAAATAAGAAGTGTTCGAGAAATGTCTAAAAGAATCTAGAAAGATTCTAAACCGCTGTTATTCGGCCCCAAATAAGTTCAATGAATATAATCGCCATTCACCCCAGTCATACTGAAATTAAGAGACAAATGACCTTAAACTAAGCAAATCAGTTCACCAAAATAAGCTTTGATTCACACGAAGTCAGAGGTTGGAGCTGACTTCGTACTTATGCCATGAAGAACATCGGATGTTTAATCCAGCACAATTGTTTTAGTCCCTCTTTAGGCAAATCAGGCCTCTCTGAAAGATCAGAACATAAAAGATTGAGATACCTAATTAAAAATGTTGAGGGGATTATTCCATGTGACTCTCTTCTATGAAGTAACAAAGTTGCGGTGCGAATGACTATTATCAGGAAGAGGGTTAGCCGCCTGTCTATTACACTATTCCTCTTTTATCAGTCTAGTCTCAATAATTGTTAATTTAATTTATCAATCATGCTTTCCACAATCAGAAAGCTTCATGGAAGTCACAGAACCAAGGTTTTAAATCAGTGTATCAGGTATTGTATCGTTCGCCACCAACAAAGCCCTGTATCACCCTACATCACCCATGTATCGGGCTGTTTCGGGCTGATACAGCTGTATGGTTCAAAGGCAACACCAGTACATATCCTGCAATAAGAACTGGTTTTGGATAATAGTTTAAACCTTGCACAGAACTGTGAGAAAACGCAAGAATCCATCCGTATCTACCTCGAAAGCACCAAGTGAAACCAATTCAAGCGATGATCGATGGATGATGAATGCATGCAATACAATAACTCTATGGAGAACAAAAAGATGGAATTGTTTAGAGATGATACCAATGATAATCATGTACACGATCAACACGCCGATGTTGTTAATGACAACGCAGAGCTGCAACAGCATCCTCCCAATTCTTCCAAAGGCATCTCCCATAACACCTGCATAGGAAACCGATTTCCCAGCTCTGCTAGACCTGAGCAGCATCTCGATTGAAGCCTCCGTCAGGAAAGCAACGAATACAATCATAACAATCCCAGGCCCAAGCCCTAAGACCTTCATGGTCGCAGGCAGAGCCATGATTCCAGCTCCGACGATTGTCGTTGATAGGTTAAACACAGCCCCAGCAAAAGAAGCTCCACTAAAGCCATCGAGCGAGACATCTTCCTCTTGCTTGCTCGGCAACAGAGGAGCTTTCTCATCTGCAACCTGTTTGTTTTTTCGCTGTCTCCTCTCCTTCTTCTCTTTCACCGGCGCAAGGCTTCCGATCGTCATCTTTCTTCGAATTTAAATCTCGAAACAGAAATCCAGAGTCCGAAAGGTGAAATCTGAACCCCTTGAGATAAGAAATCTCAAATCTGAGCGATTTTCGCTGATCAGATAGAAATTTCAAAAAAATAAATAAATAAATTCAAAAGCTCGAGAATCAGCTGCCGAGCTCTCGAATAGGAGTAAAATCAAATCAAGAATGATTGTAGAACTTTGAACATACAATTCCAAAGTTGCTCAAGATCTTCAACCGATTTCACTTCAATCAACACAGAAAAAAAAAACTTTAAATATCTCAGATCCTTCGACTGAGAGCTGAAAACAGCAAAAGATCCAAGCTGAAACCCTAGAACCCACCAAATCCCCAACCTAAAACCTAACAGCAAAAAAAGCCGCCAGAAACCCTAAATTCGACCAAATTCCCAAATTAAAACACGAAAACAGCACAGAAACCCTAAAATACACCAAAGTTCCCAAATCAAAACAGCAAATAATCCGCTAAGAATCCTGGATCTGAAACCAGATCGATCGAAATTAGAGTCGATAGCTCCC
Organism: Magnolia officinalis; assembly: GCA_021015155.1. Lineage (NCBI taxonomy): Eukaryota > Viridiplantae > Streptophyta > Magnoliopsida > Magnoliales > Magnoliaceae > Magnolia > Magnolia officinalis. Next base: position 14,231,674 of record JAJHSJ010000015.1, read on the forward strand.
TCATGCCTCCTTTTAAAGACCTGAAGAGCTTTCCGTATCTTTCACGTATCTCTACCTTTTTTTCGTACGATTTGACTGACAATGACCTCAGCAATATGCGGAAAACCAGCGTAGATCGTCGACTCTGTAGCTTTCTTCCATTCACAGCGTGAAATGATGAGAATCCGCCATTAACGTCTCCATCGACGCCTGTACTTTTGTACATACCTCCTAACCTTTCAGAAATTTGTAGATTCCCACCTTCTTTAATGACATTTGTATTTAACTGCCCAGACTTTTCGGATAATTGCAAATAACCGCTCCGTGGGTCAGGTTAAATCAGTAACGCGTAACAGAACTGACAACGAACAAGTGAAATGACTGAAATGCCCCCATTCGCTGGGAGGTGGATTCGGTGGACCCCACCGATTCACTGAGTCGGTGGACCCCTGACTGTAGGGCCCACTTTGATGTATGTACTTTATATCCACGCCACCTATCTATTTCACCAGATCAATTAGGTTACGATAAAAAAAAAATACAGCAGATCAAAATCTCAAGTGAACCACACCACAAGAAATAGTAAAATGATTGAACGTACACCATTAAAAGCTAATTGGGGGCCTCCAGAATTTTTATTTTCCATCCAATCTGTTTATAAGGTTAAAAAGATCTGGATGAAAGGACCATATAAATATCATCTTGATCAAAAACTTTTGTGGCCCTGATAAATTTTTAATGGTCAATCACCACTTTTTCCTGTAGTGTGGTCCATCTGAGATCTGAATCTGCTTCATTTTTGGGATAATAATCTAAAATAATCTGAAGAAACGGATGGACGGCGTGGATATAAGAAAAATATATCAAGGTGGGCCTCACAGTCAGTGACACACTGAAGACACTTCCCACTCGCTGGATATGACAACCATGCCCTTATGAATCCGGTAATCACTCCTCCACGTGAGCGGGGTGGCACATGTGTTCGACATCCGTACCAAAGCGCACGAGTCAGAGATCTGGTCCATATATCTCTAAGCTTATATATATATTAAATTGGTGTGAATTTATTGGACGGTTGAAAATGAAAATTCCAAGTGTCTTATCTCAGCAAAGAAGTGTCCATGAATCAGGGGTGAGGATTGTTCAATCAATCTGACTTTTGGATTAAAACTCAGTGACAGGGTTTTTCACAATTTAATCAGTTAATTTAAGTTAATATATGCCAAGTGCCTGCATATCAAGTGTCATATGCAGCCACAGTAATTAAATACTCTGCTTAATAATCTCCTTTACAGGGAGATTGAAGAGAAACTTACCACGGTAGAAGTCACCTTTTATCCAGCGTCTTGTATGAAGGATCCAAAACTTAACTTACCAACTTAGACCTAGCACGTATGGACAACAAATTTGAGGACGAAAATACCCCTCTTTATCACTGTCATTCTCTCCATTTCACTCCCTTTCCTCGGTCCATGTCTGAAAAGAAAGGAGACGAAAAATCATTTTCAATAACAAAAATCCGTTGCTTGGATCGCACCATCCTCTCACTGGATCCCACCCTCTCCATACATTTGCATTTTTTCGATTTTCTGAAAATGGTCCCTCTACAGAAAAAGCACACACCACAGGTATAATGTAGTATATTTCCCTAAACGGTGTAAATTTTTTGTGGGCTATTGAACTGCTGGATGAAGCAGGCATCTTGGTTTTTGGTTCATCCATGTAAAAATCATCCTATGAACATGATGGATTACAAATAAAACATCATTGTGGGAGCATAGCAAGGTTTCTACAGTGGAATCACTATTGCCTGTAGTATGATCCACTTGATATTTGCATATGCTATCATTTTGGGCTCATACCTTTAATTTAGATGAAAAAACGGATGAACGTCGTGGATAGTCCACATACATTCAAGGCAGGCCCAACTCAGTTAACTCAGTATGATAAGACCGTCCTGATTTCCAATTTGCGAGAGTTTTTGTCCATTTGACCTACTTCTCGGCAATATGATTAAGTCGTCACTAACATTCCCGGTGCATGATTGGTGAAATTCCCCGAGCAATTCATGAATTTGACAGATAAATGAGAAAAATATGACCGGAAGCTTCCACGTATTCATGTAATGTAACATCCGGCCCAACCAGAACAGTGTCCGTCCACGTGGGAACTATTGCAGGACCGCTCGATTAAACTGTTCATGTGAGGGATACCACCAATAAATTAAAAGGGGTCATCCTGTTAATGCGATCGAGTTAATTTATGGCTAGACCGAATCCGGGCCGTTAAGCTAGTTAGTCTAAATGTACTTGGAAACTGTCTGTACGGGCCGTGCAACGACCAAGGAAGGACAGAAAAATCTAAAACTTGGGGAGACTGTTAACCTCGCTGGGCTTGTGGTCCGACAAGAATTACGGACCCAGAGGACGCCCAGAAATGAAATACCTGCACTATCCCGTCGGCACTTGCCAAGCGCGACTCACCCCAGCCTTGGCCCAATGATTAAAATTTTAAATCACTGGCCCTTTTAATGAAACTGAGATATTAGGCATTGCAGCCGTCGGATCTCTTCTAAATTTACGTTGAAGGCCGAAAATATTTCTCTACGCACATCCACAAAATCTGAACCCCGATCGTGGAATGGTGACCGTTGATCACAAATTGGCCCATTGCGGTAAAACCCCGCATCCGTTTGCCTTCAAATTTTGCACAGCCCTTTATCGGGCCATGGGACACCTACACAAAAAATTTGGTGGCCAGAGGGGTGACAGGGCAGCCCCAGCAGCCAAAGAGGAGCCCTACAGGGCCATTGAAGGGAAATTATTAGAACTTAAGGCCATTTAGCCCAAATCTAGGAAATAAAACTCTAAAACCCTCTCTCTCACCCACTCCCACACCAAATTCCAGCAACAAAAGAGAGAGAAGAGAGAGAAGAGAGAAAGAAGAGAGGAAGAAGAGAGAGAAGGAGAGTGTTGTGGGAGGTGGGGCCCAAGGAAGCTTGGAACCTTAGAGAATCTCCTTCCTTTTTTCCATATCCACAACCACGAGCACAACTTCCAACCGATTGGGGAGGTAACCACTCATCTTCTCTAGAAATCCTTCGTGTTGAGCTAGCCTTTGTATGTAATCCTAACGTGCAAATGCATTTGACTCGGGACATCGGCAAAACGACCCACGAGTTCGGCACCCCTAGGTCGTTTCCTCAAGCTCTCAACGATCCATATGTGCGGACTATTATCCTTAGGTGGCTAAGTACCAATTTTAGGATAAATATAATGATTATGAATGTTAGGGTGATGTGCATGAGTAATCTAGAGAAAACCTAGCCAAGAACTTACATGATAGGTCCACCCAAATTACATGAAATGATTAATTGTTGTTTGTGTGTTCTTCAACATGATTGGGCATGAAATGGGTGTAGCATGTTCATCTCATACATGATTCTTGCATGATTTTTCCTGTAGCACGCATGATTGTATTGTTCCTTGATGTATTCTTGTACTGTGAGTGATATATTGTTCTTAGTCTCTTCGGTAATCTAGCACCACACACATACACGTTTAATTTCATGTTGTTGAAAGTAGTTGCACTTATATTAAAAATCTGAATTTTCATGCTCGATGTATTGTATGCATGACCTCACTTGTACTAGAAGATGAACCCTTAATTATTGAAGTGTTATTGAATACAATCCAATTTTCGTGTTAGTCAGGGAACTGAGATTGGAGAAGGTGGTCCCGTTGGTAGGACCATCCTATGGCTAGACTAACGGATTTGGGCGGATGCGAATGGGCGACAGTAGTTGGACTACGTAGGTTGCTTGCACCCGATGTCGTCTGTTACGTACTCGCCTGAACTTGGATGGTCTAGTCCACTTACTGAGCAACCATGTTTGTTAACCATGCCTATTCACGCCTGTATGGAACCTAGGACACCCCTCACCCACTTAAGCCCACTGACAACTGCTAGAAATCAATCCACTGCCTCGAGAGCCGGGTATGGTGGAATGGGACACTGTGTCCGAGCTGTCGGCCTTCGCTGGGGTGACAAGGCTCCCCGTAGTGACCGCGAGCGATCCCACTTCCCAACACTTCTCATGTGCTTGAAATCGGGGATGGGGAACCCGATGGGATCAAGGATCATGGGGTCCTGGCCTCGCACGCCGAGGGGCCCTAGCCTCGTAACTGGTTGAGGGCATTGATACCATAGGGTGTACCTGTTTTTCCAATCTATCGGATGAATGGAATTAATTAAAGATTCGGCTAACATGATCATGATCGCATCGCACTAGTTAGGTTGGCGACTCGGCAGTTGAGGTCGCAATGAGTGTTGTTGCGAGGTCATGCATCATATCACAATTCATGCATATGCATTAACAAGATTAGTTAGGGATTTGTGAATGTATGTTTTTCGTTAAATTCATCATAGAATTATCACTTAATGTAACTTAAGGTTAATAGCACCCACTGAGTTGATCAGTCAATCTCACTCTGGGACGATGTTTTAAAACACCAACCAAACTCTTCAGTAGATGCAGGTGATGCTGAGCTCGATGAATCGTGCAGCGCGAGCATAGATAAGGAGGATGAGCTATCTTACTTCCAGCTGATGGGCAGGTCACCATAGACTTAGCGGGCGAATTATAGATTGCTGAGTAGTGGACTCAACGCACTATTCTTTTGGACATATCATTTTTTGCATTTTGCCGGGCGACGTCTTGTGCGGCCCGTAGATATTTTTTGTAGACTCGTATACATTAGTCGCTTGTGGTTTATGTTCCAGTCAATTCCATACTGCTCATTAAATTGAATTATATGCAAAATATTAAAATTTGGTTAAAGGTGATACCCGGAAACTTGGGAGTTGAGTGTATACATGACCCCGAAATTTCAGGGTGTTACATGTAATGTAACGAAAAATATTATGAACCACTTGGTCAATGTCATTAACTGCTTGGTCAAATTCATCGAAGAGAAATTGAATTTCATATAAAGCTCGTTCAATTATGTGTTAGGCTAGTTCAATTTCATTTAATGTTCATTCCAACTCATGTTAGCCTCGCTGAATTTCATGTAAACCTCGTTGAGTTTCATGTTAGCCTCATTGAGTTTCAAGTTAGCCCCACTCAATTTCAAGCTTACCTCGATCAAATTCATGTTTCCCTTGCTCAATTTCTAGGTTGCCTTGCTTAATTTTCAACTTGCCTTGCTCAATTTTTAGCTTGCCTCGCTCAATTTTCATCTTGCCTCACTCAATTTCTAGTTTGCCTCACTTAATTGCTAGGTTGCCTCACTAAATTTCTAGGTCACCTCGCTGAATTTCTAAGTTGCCTCGCTCATTTTCTAGTTGCCTCGCTCAATTTCTAGGTTGCCTCGCTCAATCTCTACATTGCCTCGCTGAATTTTCAGCTTGCCTCGTAAAATTTCTAGGTTGCCTTGCTCAATTTCTAAGTCGACTCGCTCAATTTCACCTTGCATTGCTCAATTTTTTAGGTTACCTCGCTCAATTATTAGCTTGCCTCGCTCAATTATCACCTTGCCTCGCTTAACTTCTAGTTTGCCTCGCTCAATTTTGAGCTTGCCTCGCTGAATTTTGAGCTTGCCTCGCTGATCAATTTCTAGGTTGCCTCACTGAATTTCTATGTTGCCTCGCTGAATTTCTAGGTTGCCTCGCTGAATTTCTAGATTGCCTCACTCAATTTTTAGGTTCTTCGTGCAAATTTTACTTTGCCTCGCTGAATTTCTAGGTTGCCTCGCTCAATTTCTAGGTCACCTCGCTCAATTTCTAGGTTTTCTCGCTGAATTTCTAAGCTAACTCGCTGAATTTCTAGGTTTCCTCGCTTAATTTCTAGGTTGCCTCGCTCAACTTTGTAGGTTCCCTCACTCACTTTCTATGTTTCCTAGCTCCATATCTACATAGCCTCGCTCACTTTCTATGTTGCCTAGCTCCATATCTATGTTGCCTCGCTCAATTTCTAGGTCGCCTCGCTCAATTTCTAGGTTGCCTCACTCAATTTCTCCTTGCCTCGCTTAATTTTTTAGGTTGCCTCACTGAATTTTCAGCTTACCTCGCTCAATTATCACCTCACCTCGCTCAACTTCTAGTTTGTCTCTCTCAATTTTGAGCTTGCCTCGCTCATTTTCTAGCTTGCCTAGCTGAATTTTGAGCTTGCCTCGCTCAAATTTTAGTTTGCCTCGCTCAATTTCATGTTTGCCTCGCTGAATTTCATGTTTCCCTTACTCATTTTCTACTTTGCCTCGCTGAATTTTTAGTTTGGCTCGCTCAATTTCAAACTCCCCTCGCTCGATTTCATTTTCCCCCGCACAATTTCTAGTTTGCCTCCCTTAATTACTAGCTTGCCTCGATGAACTTGTAGCTTGCCTCGATCAAATTCATGCTTGCCTCGCTTAATTTCACTTGAGTCTTATTCGATTTATGCTGAAGCTCGCTCAAATTCATTAACATCGTGAATGAATGATTCAACTATGTTTAATTTTTTGCAGTTTGATTTATTAAGTATGTAGTGAACTTTATTTTTGATATATTTTTCCATTACATGTTTGTCGGTGACGATTTTATACTAAAGTTCCAAACCCATCCTCAATTTTAGCTTGCCTCGATCAATTCCTAGGTTGCCTTGCTGAATTTATAAGTTCCCTTGCTGAATTTCTAGGTTGCCTCGCTGAATTTCTAGGTTTCCTAGCTCAACTCTTAGGTTGCCTCGCTGAATTTATAAGTTCCCTCGTTGAATTTCTAGGTTGCCTCGCTCAATTTATAGTTTGCCTCGCTCAATTCCTAGGTTGCCTCATTAAATTCGCTGAATTTCTAGGTTCCCTTGCTGAATTTTTAGGTTGCCTCGCTCAATTTGTAGTTTGGCTCGCTTAATTCCTAGGTTGCCTCGCTCAATTTGTAGTTTGCCTCGCTGAATTTCTACGTTGTCTCGCTCAATACGTAGGTTGCCTTGCTCAATTCCTTGGTTGCCTCGTTGAATTTCTAGGTTTCCTTGTTGAATTTTTATGTTGCCTCGCTTAATTTGTAGTTTGCCTTGCTCAATTCCTAGATTGTCTCGCTGAATTTATACATTGTCTCGCTCAATTTGTAGCTTGCCTCATTCAATTCCTAGGTTGCCTCACTCAATTTGTAGTTTGTCTCGCTCAATTCAAGGTTTTCTCACTCAATTCCTAGGTTGCCTCGCTCAATTTCTACGTTGTCTCGCTCAATTCCTAAGTTGTCTCGCTCAATTTGTAGTTTGTCTCGCTCAATTCCTAGGTATTTCTAGTTTGCCTCACTCAATTTGTAATTTGCTTCGCTCAATTCCTAGGTTGCCTCGCTCAATTTCTAAGTTGCCTCGCTCAATTTGTATTTTGCCTCTCTCAATTCCTAGGTTGTCAAACTCAATTTGTAGAAGTCAAAATTTGTGTCGGGCTTCTTCACATTTGCCTCTCTCACTTTTGTTCGGGCTTCTTTCCTTTTTTTTCTTTTCTTTTTTTATCCTTTCCAATTCTGGACATGACTTAGAGGCTAACTGCACATAAATGTGTTAAGGTTATATGTTCATGCACACACAAGAGGGGTTGGGAATAGATCAATATACATATACTGGTAATCCCCCAGTTACAAAGATAATATGTTAACAGGAAAAAAGAAACCCCCCAAAGCAAAGAAATGAAGCAAATATTCACATCTACAGAAGCATTTAGACTGTTTTTAAGAATAAAGAGTTGGGAAATTTAGTACCCAAAGAAATGCCAAAATGCATTCAAAAGTTGAAGTAATAATCATTTATAAGATCACGTGCATGCAAGAGGGGCTGAGAATAAATCAATATACAGGTGCCAAGTATGGTAATCTCCCAGTTACAAAGATATTCTGCTAATGGGGAAAAAGAAACTGCCCAGAAGGAAAGAAATGAAGCAAATATTCACATCTACAGAAGCAATTGGAGGACTGTTTTTAAGAATAAAGAGTTGGGAAATTTACTGCCCAAAGAAATGCCAAAAGGCATTCCAAAGTTGAAGTAATAATCACTATTCACTTAGATAAGTTTTCATTACATAGCCAAATCTTTCTGACAGACACAGTTGAGCTGGCAGAAAAAATGATTAAAAATATTGGCAAGATAACCATACATTCTTGTTTTAACACTAATCTAAATGGTAACACATCAGCCATTTTCTCAAATACAAGAGGTTCTCACGAGTTGAATTCTTTTCTGTGGAAAATCAGGCAATAAAAGCCATCTTCAAATGAAAGTTAGTGCCTTAATATCTGGCGAGCCATGAAAATGAAGGTCATTTGGTTGTTCTGTAAAACCAACAACACTACCTCATCTTAAATAACTGCATCTTTTTATTTTATTAATTATTATTTTTACCTTCTTTCCACTAGGCCATATTTGGAAACCATGGATTCAGTGCCAAACAACAGAAAAAGAAAATAGATTTCATTTGACGTGACTATTTGTTTTTTTTGGATAGCAAAGAAAATGGTGGATTCCACCTAGCAATCATTACACTTGCATAATTTGGATTATTTGCAAAGCCATAAGAAAGTAGGCGAGCATTGCAAGAGGAATATGAGATTTCCACTTGCTACCCAGGCAACTATTAGATAACACTTGATTATAATCAGCTCGTTGATTGTAATAGGGAAAGTGCTGAAAATTGGAGACTATAAACAGAGACTATCAAATGAATTTCTAGGTTCCCTCACTGAATTTCTATGTTACCTCGCTGAATTTATAGGTTCCCTTACTCAATTTATAGGTTGCCTCGCTCAATTCCTCGGTTGCCTCGCTTAATTTGTAGTTTGCCTCGCTCAATTTCTAGGTTGACTTGCTCAATTTCTACGTTCCCTCGCTTAATTTGTAGGTTGCCTCGTTGAATTTCTAAGTTCGCTCGCTCAATTTCTATGTTGTCTCGCTCAATTTCTACATTCCCTCGCTGAATCTCTAGGTATCCTCGCTAAATTTGTACGTTCCTTCACTCAATTTCAAGCTTGCCTCGCTAAATTTCTAGGTTCCCTCACTCAATTTCTAAGTTCCCTCACTCAATTTCTTAGATGAAAATTGACTAATGCAAACAAGGAATTTAACGAGGCCTCGCTCAAATTCAGAAGATGGTAAGCTTGCCATGATCGAGGCAACCTAGTAATTGAGCGAGGCAAGCTAGAAATTCAGCGAGTCATGCTGATTTTGAGTCAGGGAAACATGAAGTTGAGTGAGGCAAGGTGAAAATTGACTGAGGTAACATACAAATCAAGCGAGGCAAGCTGAAGACCGAATCAAGCAAATAAGGAAATTAGCGAGGCAAGCTAGAAAAAATTGATGATATGTTATGATATCAAGCAATTGGATCTTATACTTATATAATGCTTACCTTTACCCCTTTGAAATCTCACCATCTTATTCCAAGTAAACTTGTACTCTCACATTCTCCTTCTCAGCTTCTAATGCGGACATCAAAAACCATTACACAACGTTTCATAGTCAAAGGGTTAAATAAAATGTTCGATGGCAACAATCGAACATTTTTGTTTCTTGCTAGAAGATTGCTAGGATTTACGAAGAGTATCAAGATATGTTAGTCACAAGATCTATTTTTCTTATTTTTGTGGGCCGGCTTGGTATTCTTTTGATCATTCTGCCTAGTCAGAAGATTCCTTTTTCTTCTTATAATTATCTTCAATGAATAGTGGAGGGGGAGACATCACATGGAACTTGCAAGACAATTGAAGGGGGGGGGGGGGGGGGGGGGGGGGGGGGGGCAGACTGGCTTACAGTAACTATGGCTACGGTTATAATCCGTAGCCAAAGGGGCGCCGCCAAATCGGCATGGCCTCGCTGGACAGGCGAGCAAGTGGCAGGGGGCCACCAGTTCGGCGAGCCCACCCCAATTCCGACTTACGGTACCTATGGCTATAGTTCTACTTTGCAGAGTAGGGGTATTTTCATCCTTAAATGCTCTGTCCGTACATGCAGATCCAAGTTGGTAAGTTAAGTTTGGGATACCACATAAAAAGACGCTGGTTAAAATGTGGCGTCTACGGTGGTCATTTTCTCGAGACTGAAACATACACCCACGTAACTAAAACAGCCTATTGCTTTTCTAGGATTGCAATACAACGATTAGGTCTGTGGGAACCACTGTAAATGTATGTACGACATCTACTCCGTCCATCAATTGAAACACATCATGTTAATACATGATCCAAAAAGCCAGCCTGATCTAAAGCTTAGGTGGGGCACACCACATGAAATAGTTGGGACAGGGACACCCACGTAGATGCCCTTCTCGGGGTTGAACGTTTGGTCGTTTAAATGTCATCCAAGCCGTTCGCAGAGGAAATCAGCCTGCTTCATACTCAGGTGGGCCTCACTGGAGGTTTTATGGGGATGATTTTATGTTTTGGCTTGCCTAAGTCATGGATCCGAATGGATTTTGAGATCTACGGCTAACACTTGAAGTCACATCTAATGGATGGGTATCCAGACTTTCATGCATCAAGCTGGGCCCATGCAACTCAAATACATGGACGCTGCGCTGGGAAGCCAGGGGCCCACTGTGATGTTTGTGAGAAATCCACGACGTTCATCTGTTTTATGAGTTTGTTGTAGGATTTACAGTAAAAAATGAGTCAGATCCAAGACTCGAATGTGCCACACAGAGGAAACAGTATGGATTGAACGTCCACCGTTGAAAGATTCGTATGGCCACAAAATTTTTGTTATTAGGCTACTTTTTTTTTGTTATAAGTTGATCCAAGCGAGGATGACCTTATAAACGGTTTGGATGGTATATAAACATCAAGGTGGAGCCCAAATAGGTTTCTACGGTAGACATTTCTTTTCCCAGTTTTTCCTCTAGTGTGTTTTACTTGAGTATTGGATCCTATTCATTTTTTGTCACACGCCCTAAAACAATCTCATAAACAGGATGGACGAGGTGGATTTCTCACAAACATCACAGTGGGCCCCACCTATCTTCCCAAGCGCAGGAAGCTCCTGCAAAGCAGGTGGGATGAAATTGCATTTGGTCCATGCTAATTCCACTCAATGCTTGGGAAGAATGGAAAAGCTTGGAATTAGATTAGATGGAATTGCATGGTCCCATGCCAATTCCACTCAATGTTAGCAAGTTGTGTAGGTCCCACCATGATGTGTGGGCTATATCCACACCGTCCACCCATTTTTTAAGATCATTTTAGAGGATAGGCCAAAAAATCAAGTAGATCTAAAGCTCAAGTGGACCCCACTATAGAAAGCAGCAAGGATTGAATATCTACCATTGAAAACTTCTTGAGAGCCACATAAGTTTTGGATTTACCTTATTTTTAGGCCTATGCCATAAAATGAGATTACAAAACAAATGAACGATTTGGATATAACACATATATGTTATTCTCAATAGTTTCAAATGATGATGGGTATATCCATTCAATATACCACCATATTACAAACATAATATGGAATTAATCTTATCCCATGGTATAAGGGGATAATCCCTGCCATGTGTAATAATTATGTTTTTTAAATCCCATCCCACCTAATCCTTCCCAATGCCGAGCCAAACCCCCTTTATTCTTTTTGAATCCCATCCCACTTAATCCTTTCCAATGCCATGGGCCCGTTTGGACGGGTGGATTGGAAGGGATTGAATGGTATTAGGGTGGATGGCATGGATTTCAAGGCAACGATGGTGTTGTCAGTGGATTGTCTTAAGATCCATGGGATTGCTATATCTCGGGATCGCTATATTGAGCCTGTTTGGTATGCCCGGCCAATCCAGGGATTAAACCTTCCCATCCCTTCCAATTCCTCGAACCAAACACGTTCGAGGCAAATTTGACCGGAATAGGGTGGATTGGATGAGATTTAAAGGTAATGATGGTGTTGTCAGTGGATTATCTTAAGATCCATGGGATTGCTATATCCCGGGATTAGATTACCCCGTTTGTTTGGCACACTTGGCCAATCCCGGGATTTAACTTCCAATCCCTTCCAATCCGCCCGGCCAAACGGGCCCAAGCCAAACACCCCTAGCAGTAAATCTGCGTCCCAAGTGCATGGGATTGGCCATTTTGAGTCATTTCCAGTAACACTGTCTCTTTCCAGGAGTAGCTTTGATACTCTGGCGGAGTGTGATGGATGATGCACAAGCATTTGCAAATGACTTAAAACTATATTATTTTATTCAAAGAAAACCATCCAGATCATGTTTAATAATTTCATGTATCATAACCAGAAATTAGGCTTATTTAATTTGTTGAATACTGCATTGTTGACCTTTACTGGACGGTTAAAAATGAAAATATCAAACGGTTGATTTTCAATAACCAGGTGTCCACGACTCAGATAGTAAGATGGCTCAAAAAATATGAATTTGGAGCTGTAGATTAGAGAGCGTGACTTCCACACTCCAGTCGGTTTAATTTGAGCAAATGCATCCCTCCTATGACAATTTCTCAGTGCCAGTGTATCAAGCGTTATACACAGCCAGAGTATCATAACTCTCTTTTTCACAAGACAGCTGGTGGGGGGAAGTGGATTGCGTAATAACTCGTGCCCATAGCCTACTGTGGGCCCACCGTCCATGTCCTGTCTTGCGCGGATTACGTACCACCCCCGCCTGTTGGGAGCTCAGTGCAGGCAGAGGCTCCTAGGGCCATTAAGGGTCCAAAGTCATTTTTAATTTTATCCATACCGTCTATTAATTTTTAAATATTATTTTAAATTATTAACCCAAAAATGGAGAAGATTCAAGCTCAAATTAACCACACAGTGGGGATTAATTTCCTACCGTTGAAAGTTTATCGAGGGCCACAGAAGTTTTGGATTAAGATGATATTTGTTTTTTCAATTCAAATAGGTGTATATTACCATATCAACACGTTGGATGGAAAATAAAAAATACGGTGGACCCTAAAAAGGTTTCAATGGTGGGCATCTTTAGCAATGCTTCTTCCTGTATGATGGTCCACTTGAGACTTAGATCTACCTTAATTTTTATGCATTTATCTAAAGTTATATTTGAAAATTTATGGACGGTTTGGATAAAATTCAAATCACAGTGGCCACTCAGTATCCCTCCGAGCCTCCGCTGAACAGACGGTGTAGTACCGAATCCCCGCCCGTCTCTATCTTATCTGGCGGGTGCGCCGCGAGCGCGGATTGGGTACTTCCGTGCCGCCCCCAGACAGGGACAGGCTAGGGCTCTGGTTTTTTCTTTTTGTTAGCTTGTAGGTACGTTCACTGTCAGTTCACACTTACTGTTACCCACCCTAATAGGCAAACGGATTGGCTACTCCCCCAGACACCAGCCCCGGAGCTGATGGTCGGTGCTCTGTGGGCTCCACCATAATTTATGTGTTTCATCCATTCCATTCATTCATTTTTAAATATCATTTTAGGTCTTTATCCCAAAAACGAGAGAGATATAAATCTCAGGTGGACCACACCACAGGATAACAATAGTTATTGGATTTCGATCATTTAAGTCCTCCTAAGGCCCATTGTACTGTTGATTAGGTCATAAAGACCCAGATGAAGGGAAAAAACAAAGATAGACGTGATCTAACACTTTTATGGCCCCCAAAAAGTTTTGAATGGTCTAAGTTCATTCAACACTGTTTCCTGTAATGTGGTCTGTTTGAGACCGTTATATATCTCATTTTTTATTTATTTTCATAAATTGATCTATAAAAATAGATGGATGGAATGGATGAAACACATACATCATGATGGGATCCGCAGAGCACCGAACATCAGCCATTGGCTGGTGGCAGGGAGTAGCCAATCCGTTTCCCCCCAATAGGGAACTGATATCAGGACGTCAGTCTTAAACGAGGTATCTTTCGCTCAGTAGTCTACTGCTTGAGCTATGTATCAGGGTGTGACAGGCTAGAGCTCTGATGCTGATGTGATGCATGGATTTCATCTTACAGATCATGCATTTTGGCATATCACTTTAGGATGGGCTAAAAAAAAAAAGGTAGATCCCTTTCAAATGTACCACGAAATGGGAATTGAATGTTTATACTTGAAAATTTCTTCAGCTTCAAAGAAGTTTTGTTTCAAGATGATATTTGTGTTTCACTTTCATCGAGGTGTCTATGGTATTAGATTGGCTGGTGTACCTCACACTAGTTATACCTGTTATATAGCTGGTGTATTGACCTCACCAAATTATGTGGGTCTGATCAGGAGACATGTATTATATCCAAACGGTCTATCCATTTGGACAGCTCATTTCAAGGCTTAAAACTAAAAGTAAAATAGATCTAACTATCAAGTACACAACGTTGCAAAAAAAAAAAAGAGGTAGAAGATTGAACGTCTACCATTGAAACCCTTTTTGAGGTTACAAAGGTTTTGGGTCAATATGAAATTTGTTTTTCCTCTTCATTCATATCTTTGTGACCTTATGAACAGATTGGATGAAAAATAAATGTTATGGTGAGCCCTACAAATTGTTTAACGTGAAAATCATTATCTCCACTTCTATTTATGATGCGGTCCATATCATCTTGGGATATGATTTGTCTTTTGGATAATGCTCTAAAATGATATTTAAGAATAGATGAACTGTGTAGATATAATAAATACATCACTGTAGGTCCCATGTAACTTTGATATCCTTTGAACCATTCGTACAACTCGAAGCTTGAGGAGCGTCAGTGCTTGTATTCGCATGACATGTACCTATATCAGCTATATAATTGGTGTGTGGTACACTAGCCAATCCACTTCCGTATCTACGACCTTATGAACAGTTGTATGAAATATAAATATCACCCCGGGCTTAGGAAATTTTCAATGGTGGGTATCATTAACACCGCTAATTCTTCTGGTGTGGCCTATTTGAACTTTGGATTCGACTCATTTTTGTGGCCCCAGCCTAAAATGACATGGAAAAATACATGGACGGTGTGGATAAAATCCATACATCACATTGGCCTTCAGAACCCTAGCATGTCCTTATTTTGGGACGGGTAGAGGAAGTACACAATCTCCGTCCATGTGACACACCCCACCGACTTCCCTGGGGTTGTTGGCACCCTCCCCCGTCTCTTGCACCAAAAGGGCAGTTTTGTGGCTGGGCCCACTATAATTTATTTGTTTATCCACGCCGCCCTTCTCCTGCATCATTGTAAGGCAGATCCAACGGTCAAATGAACTACACCAAAGATGGGTTGCATCAAATGCATGTATCATTAAATGTTAGTAGTATTAAATGCAAGAGTCATATGTGGTGTGGCTCAGTTGAACAGCTACCTTATCTCTTTGTTCATGACTTAAAATGATCTTAGAAAAGGGATGAATGAAATCGATAAATAGATATAACCTACATAACAGCTCATTCATGAATAGGATAGCAATCCAAATCCGTTGGCATCACTAAGTTCTATGGCCCCGCTATGATGTTTGTGTTATATCCATACGGTTCATATTTTCTTGTAGGTTCGATCTAGGGAATGGACCCAAAAATGAGGAAGATTCAAAGCTCAATTGAACCACACCATAGAAAGAAGTGAGGTAAATAATGCTCAAGATTGAAACCTTTGTGGGGCCAGCATGTTTTTTATTTGCCATCCAATCTATTAACACAAACCTGGATGAAGGGAAAATATGAATATAAATTTGATCCAAAGCTCCTGAGCCCCTAAAAAGTTTTCAATGGTAAGTGTTTAATGTTCACTGCTTTTTGTGGTGTGATTCACTTGAGCTCTGGATCTGATTGGGCTAACTGTCATGACATGATTTTGAAGAATGGACCGAGAATAAGGATGTAATACATACATCATGGTGGGGCTCAAATAACTTGGTGACATTAACACACGACAGAGGACGATCACATACCGACACTCTACTTCTTCATGTTGCAAATTATAGATTTATAATTTCTGTAAACATATAAAGAAATCGAAAATATTAAGGACATGCTGAAACAGGTGTGATTACATTGTCCTTAAAACATTATTCGTCCATTCTCAAAATAATTGAGATTGTTGATAGGTTGTAGGCAAATATATTCTAAGATACAACGAGCTTGTATATGAATC
This sequence comes from Magnolia officinalis, assembly GCA_021015155.1. Taxonomy (NCBI): domain Eukaryota; kingdom Viridiplantae; phylum Streptophyta; class Magnoliopsida; order Magnoliales; family Magnoliaceae; genus Magnolia; species Magnolia officinalis. The sequence goes on from JAJHSJ010000015.1 coordinate 14,247,712, forward strand.
TGCGTCCAACAAGTACGAAGAAACCACTAATAGAATTCTGTATATACAATTTGCTAGTAGATAAAAACTTAAAAAAAAAAAAAAAATCCAAATTAGAGAGAAGATTAGAAAGGAAATATCTGGCTTATACCACTATACTAATCTATTTCTTAAAGATTTGCTAGCTAAGGTTCGTATTAAACCTTGTTGACTTGATCAGAGAACACTTAAGTTGTTCTCATTGGGTCGTATGAGATTGTAGTTTGAGTGATTGGTGATGGTCTAATGAACAACCTAGGAATTGTTTATATAGCCCAGGATTGTTGAACGTTTTGGTCCAAAGTCATGACTCGATATAATTGTTTATGCCTGTTGGTGCGAAACTAGTCATTGTTTGACTGTTTTTAAACGTTATGCATGTGGGACAACCAGCTGCATGCAACAATTTTTGCATGAATTGCATTGCCTCACATGCCATGCCCTCGCACCGAGCCCCTACGGGCACGTGTGTTCCTGTAATACCCTATTTCTTTTAAACTGTGGGTTCCACCGTTAACCCACTGTTTCATATGATGTGGCCCACATGAGCTTTGGATAGCCCTCATTTTTTGGCTCATGCCCTAACCTTGTCGGGCAAAACTGATGAACAGTGTGGATTTATAACATCATAGCTGTGGGGCCCACTTTTTTAAAAAAATAAAAAATAAAAAGCAAGGCAAGTGATGTGCTGACGCACGTCACCCACACAGCAATCCCCTCTCCTCCACGACTCCCTCTCTTTCCACTTCTCCGTGGAATGGTTGCGGATGGAAACCCATTCGCCATGATTGCATCATTATGGTGGGACCCACTCCTCAATCTAAACCGCCCATTAAACTCCCAACCCACTAATTCATCTGACATTATTTTTTTTACCCCATTTTCTCATGCTATCTAGAGAAAAATGAGAGAGAAAATCACAAAAGAAAGATTGTGAGAAGAAAAAAAAAAAGATCAGGAGAAGAGAGAGTATCCGTGAGAGAGTATCGTAGTAGATCAATCCAAGCTAGTGCACGTAGAAATCAGCATCGCATCAGATTATTTTCCTCCCATCACACAATTTTTTCACAGCAGGTAGGTGATCATTCCCCCATTGAAAAATTCATATCTATTGCCTTATATAATCTAGACATTAAAATATTTTTTTATTTGAACCAATGCAAATATTATTATTATTATTATTATTATTATTATTATTTATTATTTGCATTTGATATTATTTAGAGGTGATGAGGAATATTTATTATGTGAGCAATTATTTTTTTTAATGCAATGATCCTTACGAGTGTTCTGCACTAAAAGGATCACCATATTATTTGTTATGGGTGCTCTGATATTGTTTATTAAAATATTTCCTTGAAAGTTAGACGTATCATATGTGAATAATTATTTTTTTGTATAATGATTCTTACGGGTGCTCTGCCCAGGGTCATTCCCGAAATGATCAGCACGACACGGGTGCTCTGCCCAGGGTCATTCCCAAAAAGATCAGCACGGGTGCTCTGCCCTGGGTGATTCCCTAAAAGGATCAGTATACACGTGTGCACTGCCCTGGGCTTTTGTCCCTAAAAGGTTATACCGGTGCTCTGCCGAGGGTCATACCTTGAAAGGATCAACACCGGTGCTCTGCCGTGGGTCATCCCCTGAAATGATCAGCACACAGAGTGTTTTGTTCACTCCAAATCTTAGTATTTTTAGAAAAGCTATGTTAAATAATTTATTTATTTCATATGCATGAATGTCAAATCATTAACTATGATTTTACATCCAGTGTTCAACTTATTTTGATTAATATGTCGAGGTTAAATTTGGTTATACTTGTGAGATTTTCAACTCGGGATTGATGTGATCCGATTGAGTTGTCGAGGTTATGAATATTTTGAAGATGCAGAGTACTACTATTAGTAGTGGAGATGAAATGTGATTTGATGCACGTGGCATGTCATTCTACATAGAATGAATTTTATTTTATTTTAGAACTCTGAATGTAGTAATGTTTGACTTAATTTTCTTATTTCAAGTTAAGTTAAATAATCATGCATCGATGTAATAACAAATTATGTAATTAGTTATCTTAGTTTGTGTTTGGAATTTTAAAGTTTTGGGCTATGGTAGGAGAAAATGAAATGCATATGAAATTGACATACTTTATTTATTTATTTATTTATTTATTTTTTAGTCACGGGTCTGGAATTTGGGTCCTGGACACCCTATTTGGGTACCCGAATTTTGGGGCGTGACAAAGTTGGGAATCGAGCAATCAGAAGAAGAGATTGAACAAATACTTGTGGTAAGGGAGTTTCTAGAAGTTTTTCAGGATATTCCAAGGTTACCTCCAAAGAGAAATGTGGACTTCGGTATCGATCTAATGCCCGGAACTGCACCTATCTCTAGAGCACCTTATCGCATGGCTCCGGTAGAATTAAAAGAATTAAAGGATCAGATCCAACAGTTGCTAGATCAGGGTTTCATTAGACCCAGCACGTCGCCATGGGGAGCACCGGTCTTATTTGTAAGGAAGAAGGATGGAACTATGAGATTATGTATCGATTATCGTCAGTTGAATAAAGTAACAATCAAGAACAAATATCCTCTTCCTAGGATTGAAGATTTATTTGATCAGCTTAAGGGAGCGAGGTTCTTTTCTAAAATAGATTTGAGGTCAGGTTACCATCAGTTGAGAATAAAGGATGAAGACGTGCACAAGACGGCTTTTAGGACTCGTTACGAGCACTATGAGTTCTTCGTAATGCCATTTGGATTGACAAATGCTCCAACGGTATTTATGGATCTTATGAATCGGGTATTCAAACCTTATTTAGATCGATTCATTATTGTATTCATCGATGATATTCTTATATACTCCAAGACTCATGAGGAGCATGAGGAACATCTCAGAACCACTCTACAAATATTAAAGGAAAATCAATTATATGCCAAGTTATCAAAATGTGACTTCTGGAAGCATGAAGTAAAATTCTTGGGACATGTGGTGTCAGAGAAAGGGATATCTGTGGATCTAGCTAAAATTGAAGCAATATTAGAATGGGTGCAGCCCTCGAATGTGTCAAAAGTGTGAAGTTTTCTCGGTCTTACTAGTTATTATCGAAGATTTATAGAAGGATTCTCTAATATATCAAGACCCTTAACTAATCTAACTAAGAAGAATACAAACTTTAAGTGGGATCAAGATTGTGAGTAGGCATTTACCGAACTGAAGAAGCAGTTGACATCAGCCCTAGTTCTGGCATTACTGACCGAAGGAGAAAGATTCGTCGTTTATATCGATGCGTCATATCAGGGATTAGGATGTGTTCTTATGCAAGGAGGCAAAACTATCACATTCGCATCACGACAGCTAAAGACTCATGAGCGAAATTACCCGACGCATGATCTGGAGTTAGCAGCAGTGGTTTTTGCTTTGAAAATTTGGAGGCACTACCTATATGGGAAACAATTCGATTTATATTCAAACCATAAGAGTTTAAAGTATCTCTTTAATCAGAATGAATTGAATATATATGCGTCAGAGAAGATAGATGAAAATTTTGAAAGACTACCATTTCGATATTTCCTATCACCTAGGAAAAGCAAATATTGTGGCCAATACTCTAAGCAGAAAGACACGAAGACTTGTGTCCAGCTTAATGATCAAAGAGTGGGAGATGCTAAATGTCATCAAGGATTTCGATCTGCAACTCCAGCTTGAAGAACCTCAAGCGCATTTAAGTAACCTAGTAGCATATCCTGCCCTGGTGTGTAATTTTATTTTTTATTTTCTTAAGTTTAATAGCTAAGTTTAACTTATTAATCTTTAGAATTGAGATTAGATCATGATAAACTTTTCTCTTAGATTCAGCGTATTCTAGAAGCTCAGAAAGAAGACGTTTGGCTACAAGAAAAAGGAGCAGAAGGAATGGGGAAGGAGAATGCAGACTGGCGAATTGGCACAGATGAAGGAATTAGGTTTCGTGGAAGGCCATGTGTTCCAAACAAACCTGATTTGAAGCAAGAGATTTTGGATGAGGCTCATAGATCAAGATTCACTATCCATCCAGGGGAGACTAAAATGTACTACGATGTTAAGCGCCAATACTGATGGAACAACATGAAGCGGAAATCGTCGAGTACGTATCTAAATGTCCGATATGTCAACAAGTGAAAGCAGATCATCGAAGACCACCAGGACTCTTACAGCCGTTACCGGTCCGCAAGTGAAAATGGGAGCATATATCCATGGATTTCGTAGTTGGATTTTCAAAGACAGGTCGACACCATGACACTGTATGGGTGATCGTGGACAGGTTAACTAAATCCGCACACTTTATCCCGATAAAGATTTCTACATCTGCAGTGGAGTTGAGTAAAATTTATATTAAAGAATCGTCCGACTTCATGGTACTCCAGTATCCATCGTCTCCGACCGAGATTCCAGGTTTAAATCGCGGTTTTTGGCAAGTCTACAAGAAGCTTTGGGAACTACTCTCGATTGCAGCACAACATTTCACCCGCAAACTGATGGGCAAACAGAAAGGACGAACCAAATTTTAGAAGATATGTTACGCAGCTGCATTCTCGACTTCAAGGGGAATCGGGACGATCATCTGCCGCTGGTGGAATTCGCATATAATAATAGCTACCAAGCCAGCATTGGTATGCACCATTTGAAGCTTTATACGGAAGACCCTGCAGATCACCAAGTGGCTGGACCGAAGTAGGAGAAAGGACATTGTTAGGACCAGAACTTATTCAAGAGACCTCCAAGAAGATTGACATCATTCGGAACGTATGCGTGCCGCCTAGAGTCGCCAAAAGAGATATGCAGATAATCGACGCAGAGACTTAGAGTTTTGTGTGGGAGATCATGTGTTCATAAAAGTTTCTCCAATGAAAGGAGCTATGCATTTTGGAAAGAAAGGGAAGCTCACACCACGTTTTATCGGACCCTTCGAGATCCTACAAAGAGTAGGAGCTGTAGCATACAAGTCGGCCCTACTGCCTCATTTATCCAATATCCACAATGTATTTCACGTCTCCATGCTTCGAAAGTATAAGCCGGACGATTCTCATGTCATCGAATGGGAGCCATTAGAGATTCAAGAAAACCTCACATATGAAGAGCAACCTGTGTGCATTCTCGATCGTAAGGAACAAGTACTTCGGACGAATGTTATACCACTCGTGAAGGTACAATGGAGTCATCATAGTGAGGAAGAAGCATCGTGGAGCGAGAACAAGAAATTCGAGAAAAGTATCCTAACCGCTTTTAGGTATATAAATTTCGAGGACGAAATTTTGTTAAGGTGGGTAGAATGTAATACCCTGTTTCTTTTAAACTGTGGGTTCCACCGTTAACCCACTATTTCATATGATGTGGCCCACATGAGCTTTGGATGACCCTCATTTTTTGGCTCATGCCCTAACCTTGTCGGGCAAAACTGATGAACGGTGTGGATTTATAACATCATAGCTGTGGGGCCCACTTTTCAAAAAAAAAAAAAAAGTCAGGCAAGTGACGTGTTGACGCACGTCACCCACACAACAATCCCCTCTCCTCCACGACTCCCTCTCTTTCCACTTCTCCGTGGAATGATTGCGGAAGGAAACCCATCCACCATGATTGTCATCATCATGGTGGGACCCACTCCTCAATCTAAACTGCCCATTAAACTCCCAACCCACTAATTCATTTGACATTATTTTTTTAACCCCATTTTCTCATGCTATTTAGAGAAAAACGAGAGAGAAATCACAAAAGAAAGATTGCGAGAAGAAAAAAAAAGAGAAATCAGGAGAAGAGAGAGTATCCGTGAGGGTTCAACATTGAATTCGTAGTAGATCAATCCAAGCTAGTCCACGTAGAAATCAGCATTGCATCAGATTATTTTCCTCCCATCACACAATTTTTCCACAGCAGGTAGGTGATCATTCCCCCATTGAAAAATTCATATTTGTTGCCTTATATAATCTAGACATTAATTATTTGAACCAATGCAAATATTATTATTATTATTATTATTATTATTATTATTTGCATTTGATATTATTTAAGGGTGATGATGAATATTTATTATGTGAGCAATTATTTTTTTTTAATGCAATGATCCTTACGGTGCTCTGCCCTAAAAGGATCGCCATGTTATTTGTTATGAGTGCTCTGATATTGTTTATTAAATATTTCCTTGTAAGTTAGATGCATCATATGTGAATAATTATTTTTTTGTACAATGATTCTTACGGGTGCTCTGCCCAGGGTCATTTTCGAAATGATCAGCACGACACGGGTGCTCTGCCCAGGGTCATTCCCAAAAAGATCAGCACGGGTGCTCTGCCCTGGGTGATTTCCTAAAAGGATCAGTACACACGGGTGCACTGCCCTGAGCTTTTGTCCCTAAAAGGTTATACCGGTGCTCTGCCGAGGGTCATACCCGGAAAGGATCAACACCGGTGCTCTGCCGTGGGTCATCCCCTAAAATGATCAGCACACAGAGTGTTTTGTTCACTCCAAATCTTAGTATTTTTAGAAAAGCTATGTTAAATAATTTATTTATTTCATATGCATGAATGTCAAATCATTAACTATGATTTTACAGCCAGTGTTCAACTTATTTTGATTAATATGTCGAGGTTAAATTTGGTAATACTTGTGGAATTTTCAACTTGGGATTAATGTGATCCTATTGAGTTGTCAACTTATTATGTTTTAACCGTTTCAGGTTATAAATATTTTGAAGATGCAGAGTACTACTATTAGTAGTGAAGCATGGAATGTGATTTGATGTACGTGGTATGTCATTCTACATAGGATGAATTTTATTTTATTTTAGAACTCTGAATGTAGTAATGTTTGACTTAATTTTCTTATTTCAAGTTAAGTTAAATAATCATGCATCGATGTCATAACAGATTATGCAATTAGTTATCTTAGTCTGTGTTTGGAATTTTAAAGTTTTGGGCTATGATGGGAGAAAATGAAATGCATATGAAATTAACATACTTTATTTTTTTTTTAGTCACGGGTCTGGAATTCGAGTCCTGGACACCCTATTCGGGTACCCGAATTTTGGGGCGTGACAGTTCCTATGCGAATTCGCACAAGAACACGGTAGTCTCAGTACTCCACTAATCCACCAAGCAAATAATAAGGTACTCCACACCCTATATATAGACACAAGATTTTATTCTCCTGTTTGATACGGGATTATTCCCAAAACACCAAAAAAAAAACAAATTTTAACAAATACATATATTATTAAAAAAAAATTAATTAAATATTTTCACAACACTTCCTAATCCACGTTGTCCATTCATTTTTCATATCATTTCAGAGGATTGACCTAAAATTGATGAACATCCAAAGCTGTACAAGATCACAAAAACACGGTGAGGATAATGACATCCACCGTGAAACCTTCCTAGGGCCACCATAATATTTATTTGTCATGTAAAATATATGCATCATAGTAGGCCTTACAAAGTTCATAATAAGATGTAAATTTGTGCAACATAAATTAAATTATCATGATTTTTATTTTTATTTTCGTTTCTTAATCCCGACTCCCATATTTATACTCATTTATTGGACGGCTAAATATTAAGTGTACGGTAGTTTTATTTCATCAAAAAAGCGTCTATTAATCAGGGCTCAGGATCAAGAAAATATCAAAATAAAAATAAAAATTTGCCTTATATATTAAAGAAACTGGGTCTTTACTCGTGACTTACCATATATTACAATGCCTGCATGTAAGTATCATTTGCAACCAAAGTATGAATCTTGGACGCAGATTGCGTCTACCCACCGTAATATGTGTTCTATCTACACCGTCCATCCATTTTAGCAGATCAATTTAGTGCATGAAACAAAAAATGAACCAGATCTGAAGGTCAGGATCACACCACATGAAACAGTGGTGATTGAACGCTCACTGTTAAAAACTTCCTAGGGCTGGCAAACGTTTTGGATCAAGTCCATATTTGTGTCTTCCCTTCTTCCACGTTTGTGTGACCTTACCAACAAGTCGAATGGCAAATATATATTACAGTTAAGGGTGTACATCCAGTCAAACCGAGCCGAACTAGCCTCAGCTCGGCTCGGCCACTAGCTGACCTCAGCTCAAACTCGGCTCGGCTCGGTCCTCGGGCCTGACTGGCTAGCTTGGCTCGATTTGGTCAGCAGCTCGGCCAGTTCGAGTCGAGTTCACTTGTGCAACATTTTCACAAACACCTAAATTACACCTTCAAAATCTCCCTGTATTTAATATAGCAGCAATGGTTTTGCTTGTATTTATCAAACACTTTCTAAGCAACATAAAAATCTAGACAAAAAGGGAATTGGCTTCATATACATACCTTCCTTGCCACCAGCCACACTTTATCGGGTCATTTCATCAAACACTTGGTGATCAACATCAATATCAAAGTAACCGAGTCACCGAAATCGCTCGATTCGAGTTTGATTTGGGTTCGATCTGAGTCGAGTCGAGCCGGGGCTAGCTCGAAATCAGCTCGAACTCATTTTCGAGCTCAAAAAATCAGCTCAGCTCAGCTCGAACTCAGTTTCGAATCGAGCTTTTTCAAGTCAAGTCGAGCGAGCTAACCTAGCTAGTTCAGTTCATGTACACCTCTAATTACAGCGTGAGATAGGTTTCAATGGTGGGTATCACAATCCCCACTGTTTCCTATGGTGTGGTCCACTTGAGTTTTAGATCTTATTAATTTTTTGTGTCACACCCTAAAATGAGCTGGAAAAAAAGATGGACAGCTTGGATATAAAATACATACATCATTGTGGTCCCCACTGCGCCATCACGACCTAATCCGTGTCCGGTGAAATCAGCGTACTCCATGTATGTAAGTGGATTTCAAAGGGAAGGGTATTTTAGTCCTTTTAACTGTTAAAGACCTATTTGACATTTTCTTTAAATAAATAAAGACGTGAAGTGTACGGAAAATCTGCAAAGTAGAAATGTTAGAAAAGAGGGTGAAATTTATAAATGTCTGAAAGTTGAGGAGTTATGAAAAAAATTTCCGTAATAATATATAAATATTGACCGGCAACGGACAATTATTGGACGGTTAAAAATTAAAATATTCCATGATTCTGGATCCACAAACACGTGTCCACGAGTGAGAGGTTAGGATTATTCAAAGAACCTCTGATTTGAGAATCTGAATTAGGTACGGTGAATTTCACAGTTACGTCGGTTTCCTTTTAGTTAATTGTTCCACGTGTATGATTTTTTAGTCCCTGCGTATCAAGCGCCATACTCAGTCGGAGTATCAAATGATTCGTCTGATTTATATAGGCTCTATGCAATGGATGAGACGAGATACTGTTACTGGAGAGCGGACAAGGAGTTACCTTTATCGTGTGGAGCCCACCTTGATGAATGTGTTTTATATCCATGCCGTCCATCCGTTTTTTCATATTATCTTAGGGCGTGTTTGGCCAGGCAGATTGGAAGGGAGTGGAAGGGATTGGAAGATAGATCCCGGGGATTGGCCAGGCCTACCTAACGGACATGGGATTCTGATCCCGGGAAATAGCAATCCCATGGATCTTAAGAGCCTGTTTGGCTGGGGGGATTAAGAGGGATTAGGAGGGATGAAATGGCAAAATCCCGGAATATGCCAAATGAGCCAAACAGGCTGAATGAACTTGTCCTAAGATATAGCAAACCCTTGGATCTTAAACCTATCCATTGACATCATCGTCGTTACCTTAAAATTGATCCCATACTTCCTAATCCCATTTAATCGTGCTTGGGGCGTGTTTGGTTGGACAGATTGGGAGGGATTGGAAGGTAAAATCTCGAGATATGCTGGGCGTGCCAAGCAGACTTGGTGAACTTGTCCCGGGATATAGCAATCTCATGGATCTTAAACCAATCCATTGACACCACCATCATTACCTTAAAATCCATCACATCCCTCCTAATCCCATGGGATCCGTCCGACCAAACAAGCCTAAGGCAATCAACTCACATCACCATCATTACCTTTAAATCCCATCCAATCCACCCTAATCCCTTCAAAATTGCCTGGGATGTGTTTGGTTTGAGGGATTGAAAGGGATTGGAAGGTTTAATCTCGGGATTGGTCAGGCGTGCCAAACAGACCTAATATAGCAATCCCGAATACAACAATTCCATACATCTTGCACCAATCCATTAACGCAGCTATCGTTGCCTTGAAATCTGTGCAATCCACTCTAATACCATCCAATCCCATTCAATCCCATCCAATCCACCAGGTCAAACAGGCCCTTAGTATGTTATCTCAAAAATTAAGAAGATTTAAATCTCTATTGGACCACACCACTGTAAAAAGTGGTGAATGATCATTAAAAGCTTTATAGAAGTTTTGGATCAAGCCGATATTTGTATTTTCCCTTCATCCATCTCTGGTTGACCTTATCAAAGGGTTGGATGAAAAAGTAAATATTATAGATCTACTTACAGTGGGCCCTAGGAAGCTTTTAATGGTGAGTTTAATCACCATTTTTTTCTTTACTATGGTGTGGTCCACCTAAAATTTGGATCTGCTTAATTTTTGGGTTCGCCTCCCAAAATGGCATGGAAAAACGTATCGACGGCGTGGATATACAACACACCATTCAGGTCGGCCCTACGGTAAGGGTAACACCTAATCCGCTCTCTCACTGTTTGGGTTTTTAGATCTTACAAGTAGGTCCATTTATGAGTGATCTGAACCGTTAATATTATGGATCCCAAGCCAAATAGCCAGGAAATAAAGATAGACAAGATTCAAATTGTTCTAACCGTTCATTAGGTGGACACAGCAATGGGGCTAAATATCAATGGACAGGATCATTCAATCTTGGCTATTTTGAGGGAATATACTATCTAATATATGTCCTATCGTATCAACGTTTTGGATTGCTGGAAAATGGGTCCCACTTGTACAAACAGAAGGCCCATGCGTATTACTATATAATCTCTCCGCCTCAGCCTAATAAACGTGTCATGATTCCTGCAGCGACTGGTCTTTGATGGCTGGCGACAGCTTATAGATTAATTAGAAAATACTTATGGTACTTTGGCAGATTATGAAGATCTATGCATATGCATTGAATTATTTTTTTTTGGGATCATTCCACTTGAATTTCATTAATGAGAATCTAGAATATACGGCCATTCGGGCGGGTCCCAACAAAAAGATCCGGACTGCACCTATCATATACCACTCCCACACAAGGCTAAACTAGAAGGAAAAATCAGCAGAAAACAGTTTCGAACCCTCCCCCTCCCCCTCCCCCCCTAACAACAGACCCTATTGGCTCTAACACTAGCTATGCTGCAAAGGTCTTACACATGCAATGATTCTATATAGATTACGTGTAGACCTGTATACAAGTCGAATTGAGTCAGGCTTGACATAGCTTGACTTGGCTCGACGACCAGCTAACCCCGGCTTGAACTCAACTCCCTGACTGGTCAACTCGGCTCAGTTCGGTCAACAGCTGAGGCTAATTCAAACTGAATTCGAGCCAAGATCGAACCGAGTTCGTATGTGCAGCATTTTCACAAACACATAAACTGCACCTTCAAATTCTCATTATATATAAAACAACAGCAGCAATTTTATAGGTATTTTATCAAACACCTTATAGACAACACTAAAATCAAAAAATATATATATTTGTTTCATATATATATGCTTTCCTTACACCAGTCGACACTTCATTGAGTCATTTCATCAAATACTTGGTGAGCAACATTAATATCAAAGTAATCGAGTCACCAAACTGATTCGATTTGAGTTTGAATCGAGTTGGTTTCGATTCGGGTCGAGTCGGGAACGGGCAAACTCGAACTCAGTTTGAAATTTTTTTGAGCTCAACTCATACTCAACTTTTACTCAATTTTGAACCCAGTTGAATTGAGCTTTTTTGAGCCGAGTCCAACGAGCTAGAGCTAACCGTGTTAACTCAGCTTGTGTACAGCCCTAATAAAGTATAGGCACTAGGTCGTCCTCATTTTAGATGAGGTTATTAACTGTCCGTTTGTGGGCACAAAACGGACGGTTGAAACGAAGCATTATTAATGGTCCGAACTCGAAAAAATAGGTTCCCTATTCAGAAATTAGGGTTGTCCAATCAGTTTGATTGTGTCATAATATCAATCTCGGTATTTCTAGTAGTTTGGATGGTTGGGATTGAGTATACGTGTGCCACGTGTACAAAGGTGCTATGAATGCGTATTGAATGTTGTTTGATCTGCCGCCGTACTTCGGATTAATTGACTCGCGCAGATGACACGTGCAACAGGTTGCGTCTGGAACTCTAGCTCGTATTGCAATAAGACACTCATCAAGGTCTCTAGCCGTTGGATTTACGTGTTTTTAAATGATTCAGACCGTTTATTTGATAGGGATATCACTAAATGGGGGTTATCCTAAAAGAAATCTGAGACTGAATATTTCAACCCTTTGATTATAAAAGAGTATCGTAACCGTCCATTTCCAAAGCAAAGAGCCTGATATGGTAGGGTTGAAATAATCCGGACGGAAGGTTTTATTAGGTGAGTTTCCAACGTACAAAATGAGACTTGTAATATAAACGGCTTGGATCATTAGAAGATGGCCGAGATTCAAAGGCTAAAGTCGGATGTATAGTGTTGCAGTACATCGGAATGTACTGGAGCAAACTTTAACCAAGGAAGAAATTGCGATTATGTGTCCGTGGAATATATGTAATTAACCTTGGCCATACAAATCGTGGGTCCCTCCATTGATAGAGCATGGTCCAAAATTTCTTTGGTCGTACTATCATAGATGCTATCTAATGGACGGTCATTGCCAGCATGAATTTGTTTCTCCAATCACGACCTGCAACGTGGTTTGGATGTTAACCTTTTGATCTTTCTCTTTTACATTATATGCATGGTTGGATTTGATTGGATAGCTTATAATAATTTTTATCTAAACAAAATCTATCACATCAAGTCTAGAGGGAAGTTGGTGCCAGCCGGTTTAAGTATACAATTAATATTTCTAAAAATGTATTGTGCCACCGACTATGGTGTATATGTCTTTATCAAAGTTGCCCATTTATTTTGCTAGCTCATGTTTTTTAAAAGAAAAAAAAAAATTTAAGATGAGCCTAGGTATAAATAGGGGTGTACATCGAGTCAAACTGACTCGGCCACTAGCCGAGCCGAGTTCATTGAGCCTGAGTGGCCAACTGGGCTTGATTCGGTCAGCAACTTGGGCTAGTTTGAGTCAAGTTCGAACCAAGATCGAGCCGAATTCACCATTGCAACATTTTTACAAACACTTAGACTGCACCTTCAAAATCTCATTGGATTTGAGACAGCAGCAATGGTTTTACAAGTATTTTATCAAACACTTTTTAAGCAACATAAAAATCTAGAAAAAAGGGTATTGGTTTCATATACATACCTTTCTTGCCACCAGCTGCACTTCTTTGAGTCATTTCATCAAATACTTGGTAAGTAACATCAATATCAAAGTAACCGAGTCATTGAATTGGTTCAATTCGAGCTGGGTTTGATCCGAGTTGAGTCCAGCTGGGCCAGCTCGAACTTGGCTTGAACTCATTTTTAAGCTTAATAGCTTTGAATCAAGCTTTTTTGAGTCGAGCCGAGCCGAGCGAGTTAGATCGGTTCGTGTACACTCCTACACATAAAGTAGATCCGATCAAGTGAATCACACCGTACGAAACATTAACAATAATGACACCACCGTTGAAACTTTATTAAAACCCACTGAGATGTATTTGTCTTTGTACTTGTTTGAAAAGTCATTTTACTTGTTCAAAAAGTCACATAAACATGCATAAGGGAAAATGCAAACATTTACTTTAAAAAGCATGTTTGTGACATTACATGATGTGATTGGTTTGTCAGAAATACAGCACACAAAAGCGCATCTGAAAGTTGTTAAGTGGGATACTTACATAATTATGCTTATATCATACAATTCCGCCATGCCCAAACACTATAGAATTATGTGGTGTTAGGTCATCATGCAATCCACTTCTCCATAGTAGGTTTTGAATTCATTAGATATTTAGGTTAAATTGCCATAGGTCACCATTGATTGAGATTGAGGCCATTCATTAGACAAGAACACTACTGATATGCAAATGGGGATTGCTGCAACTTCAACCAGAGGAAATTCTTGCAGTTGAAAGTTAGGTGGGGCCCACCATGATGTTTGTGGGAAATTCACTCTGTCCATTAATTTTGTTAGCTTATATTAGGCCATGAGCTTAAAAAAAATGATAGAAAAATGCTACCATTGCAACCTTCTCAAGGTCCTTTTTAATGTCCGTACTCTTGCTCCGATAGACTCTAACTCTAGGGAGTTTCAACACTTGGTCAAGGGTTCGAGTACCCATAAGTGGTAAAAACCTACTATGGCGTGAGTGTGTGGGGGTGTGTGCTGTGTGTAAGAAAAAAAAAAGAAAAAAAAAAAGGCCCATTTTAATGTTTATATGCTGTCCAAACCGTTTATAGTTTAATTCTCATCCAGGTGAACTGAAAACATAAAAATATTAGCCTGATCTAAAACTTTGCATGTGAATATGCCAATGGTGAGCATTTAAACCCCATTTTTTCCTGTCATGTGACCCACTTGGACTCTTTGGTCTACCTCCTTTTTTAGGCTCACGTCCTAACATGAGCAGGCAAAAATTGATAGGTGGATTTCTCGCAGCAAACATATGGTTAGGCCCCACCTAGCATACGACTGCAGGATCCTGCCCTGGGCGTTCTGATATATCCTTAGAGCTGGTCCACGCATTAGATGGACCACACGCGTGTACATTACTAGTAAAATCATTATTATATAATGATAATTAATCTGGGAAATTGTAACGAAGCAGACAACTAAACTTTTTAGGACCGGATTTCCTGCTAAAGCCTTTGGCATGAAGTTCTTGCGCTTGAAACTTAGGTGGGGCCCATCGTGATGTTTATGAGAAATCTAACCCGTCCATCCATTTTTTGAGCTTATTTTAGGACTTGACACCAAAGGTGATTAGGATCCAATATTCAAGTGGGCCGCAGTAAAGGAAAAGGTGGGTAGGAAAATTTCTACCGTTGAAACTGCCGTGCATCGAAAGTGATGTTTATATGCCATCCATACCGTTCATAACGTCATTTCTATTGGGATGAACTGAAAAGTAAATATTATCCTGATTCAATACTTCTGTGGCCCCATGAATATTTCAACTGTGGACTTTTAATCCTCACGTTTTTGACCCATTTAAGTCTTGTTTCCTGTTTATTTTTCGATCCATCTCATAAAATAAGCTTTAAAAATGGATGGACGAAGTGGATTTCTCACAAACAACACGGTGGGCCCCACCTAAGTTTCCAGCGCAGGAACTTCCTGTTAAAGAAATCCACGTCGCGCGGATCAGGTACTACCCTGCCGTTCGGAGCTCTGCACAAGTGGAGGCTCGGACGGTCACTGAGAGATCACCGTGATGTATTAATTTTATCCACACCGTCCATCCATTTTTTCATATTATTATAGATTTTTATCCAAAAAAAAATAAGATCCAAAGTTCAAATGGACCACACGGTAAGTATTAAATTTCTACCGTTGAAAGTTTCTTAGGGAACACAAAAGTTTTGGATCAAGATGATATTTGTTCTTTCACTTCATCCAACTGTATATGACAATATCAACATGTTGGATGTAAAACAAACAATAGGGTGGACCCTAAGAAGGTTTCAATGGTGGACGTCCATAGCAACGGTCCTTCCTGTGGTGTGGTCCACTTGAGGATTTGATCTGTCTTATTTTTTTTCAAGTAATCTAAAATGATATGTAAAAATTGATGGACGGTGTGGATAAAAGTCATACATCACAGTGGCCCTTGGAGCCTCAGCCTGTTCCAATGTGGGCATAGCTTATCCAAGATTGCAGGCAAAAACCGGTTTTCTTTGACGCATAGCTTATCCAATGTGGGGCCCATCTAACCAATGGTCTGGATCACTGAGCCATGGACCTACAAAGGGCATATGTGGACACGATTCGTGGGTGATGTGATGTCCCTACAATGCGATTGGAGGCAGATCAATTCACGTAACAGATAGGAGGATAATAAGACGAACGACAGGAAGCTGGGTTTCCACCAGACGGTGGGCCCCACATTTTTTGTGCATGACGTGTACCACAGTGAGCCCTTTGTATTTGCATTGGTCTGCAAGGAATTAATAATTAGCTTATGCTCTGGCATTTTGTGGCGGATCATAGTCCCATGCATGTCCACCTTACACGTGTCATGAATCCGTACTCCTGTGAAAGGGCATAGATGGAGTAATCACGTTCAACAGACGATCTTACCCGTTAAAATTTTTCCCACTAAATTTCGACCGTTGACAATTTTTCCCTTTTGCTGTCCCAGAGGTGGAACTATTTTAAGCTGCAAATGAACGGTTGAAAATGTCAATCCAGAGTCCACATTCAATGGACGAAAGAAAAGTTGATTGATAAGGCAGTTACAATGGTCGGATTGATTTTTTTTTTTTTTTTTTTTTTTTTTTTTTTTTTTTGTCTTTACCAACCGTATACACAAGGACCACTAGATGAACGGTGTGGATCTCGTAGACACATTCCACACGTGGGACGGAGTGGGTGATTTATAGAGAAATGCATACTACATCCGAGGACAATCGTCATTCAGACAAAAGTGGGGCATCCGTTGTCAACAACAATCCGAGGTTAGTTTTGGACCCTTGGAAAAATGGTGGTAGATTGGCCTTTTAAAAAAGAGTAGTGGCCAGCCCACCAATCTTTTCTTCCTTAAAGTCTGCAAGCTCTTTTTCTACAAAGGGCTTGTTTGATTTTTCAGCTCAATTGTAATTATCATGTAAATGAGTAATAATTATTTACCTAGGTAATTATCATATATTTTTCGAAATCGAATACCCTCATTACGCTCTTATTGTACTGAGTAAACTCTGTTGGGCCCACCATGAATGTATTTGGTCTATCCACGCCGTCCATCTGTTTTTCCATCTTATTTTAGGAGTTGAGACCAAAATTTAAGCATACTCAAAGATCAAATGGACCATACCATAGGAAATAGTTGGAATAATGACTTCCACCGTTGAAGCCTTTCTAGGGCACACAGTGATGTTTATTTCTCATCCAACCTGTTCATAAGATCACACAGACATGGATGAAGGTAAATCACAAATACAATCTTGATCCAAAACTTTTGTGGCCCCAAGAAATTTTCAACGGTAGATGTTTAATTTACACTTTTTCCTATGGTGTGGTCCATTTGAGGTTTGGATATACTTCATTTTTAGGATTAAGCCCTAAAATTATCCTTTAAAGTGGATGGACAGAGTGGATAAAATACATAAATCATGGTGGACCCTACGGAGTTACTCAGTAGGCAATCCGTTTCCGTCTTTTCCCATGCGGATGTGATTACTTACTTTTTTAACACTTAAATTGAGAAATTTACAAACTCAATGTGGGGCCCATTGTGATTTATGTTACTTATCCACATCGCTTATTTGTTATGCCAGCTTAATTTAGGGCATGAGCAAAAAAATGAGGTAGATCCAAAGCTCAAGTGGACCACACTACAAGAAACAATGGTAATCGAATGCCTAAAAACTTATTGGGGCTCTTATAAGTTTTAGATCAAGCTGATATTTGTGTTTTCCCTTTATCTATGTCTCCGTGATCCTATGAATGAGTTAGATGATTAAAAAAAACCTCAATGTGGACCTATAAATGAAATAACTTTCAATGATGAACGAATTAAGGCCACTGTTTCCTTTCGTGTGAGCCATTTGAGTGTTGGATCTACCTCATTTTTGGCTCATGCTGCAAAATGTTCTAATAAAATAAATGGATAATGTGGATATATCACATACATTACGATGGGGTCCACAAATTTAAGTCAACACTTTTGTATCGATTTTCAAGGTGAAATTACTCTCACATTTTCAACCATTATTAATGAGGATTTACATATATCATTAAGAATCGAACATGCCCTAAATGTCGGGATTTAGTTAAAATTCATTAGCGGAAATTGATTTTTCATTTTTTTATGACAACCTAACTATCACATTATTTTTATAGGTTTTTTTTAAAAAAAAATTATTTTTTCTTCTTTACCATAAACCATTTTCATAAGTTTCAACATAAGTCATGGGTACCCATTATGACGAAACTCCACGGTAATGTGAGTGCATAAGTGTATGTGGAGTGTGATTATGCGTGTGTAAAAAAAGAATAAGCCGTTTTCAATTCTAATTACAAAAAATCCTTAAAATATATATATTTTTAATCTTTAACCTTCTTTCAAAACATGAAACCAACTACCTCATATAATTAAATAAGAGAAAATTGCCAATCAACAGCTTCCAAGAGCTAATCACAATAAGAAACATGCCATTTTGTCCCCCACTTACCAATTAATTACCAAATATCATCACTTATAACTATAGATACCCCTATTATAAATACCCCTTACCAATCTCATTTCCAATATTTCACTATCACTCCAAAACCCTAAAGAGTAAGTGAGAACATCTTAAATTAAAACTAAGGATGAAGTGCTCCCATCTCTTTTAAATCACTCGTCCACGGGTTTTATGGAGAAGGTCCTAAGAGTATGCTCGGATTAGTATTCTTTCTTCGATGTTCACATCTCTAGATGGTATCAATTATCTTGCAATTAATCTAAATTTTTAGAGTAGGCCAGAGACTTAAGAGCTCTGATCTTCTTCCTTAGAAGAGTGTCAAAATTATTCCTTATCCACTCACATTTTCAGGCCCTCAATTAATCTAAGTAATCCATATACTACTTCTCATTTACATTATTATTTGCTCATTGTGTAATTATATTTGAGATTATTTCAACTTCTAAAACCAAAAGTCCAAATAATATTAAATTTTATAAAGTAAAGACTGTATATTACACAAGCACGAAAGAGTGCCCAACATCTTCATTTTTCATAACCAATGCCTTTAATTAAAATCTATAAATACAAAACAAGGAGAATCATTCAAATTTCAACTGTCCATCTTATCGAAATGAGTCTAGCTAACCATGCATTATTATATATAAACCCGGGCTTTCATTTTCTACCATGGTTTATCGATCCCGACATCTGACACGGTGGTCATTGAAAAAAGGCCATCAGCTAGGATCTTGCAATCTGGGAAAGTTTGGGGATGGTCCATCATGGTGGGCCCAACGTATTAATGGATGGGGTCTCACTTATACAACATGAGACCTAAGCATGACGTAGATGTCTTCGGGTCGGGGATTATTACTAGTCTTCGTATGCATGATTTCTAAACAGGCACGCTATGTTTGTTAACCACCATTTAAGATATGGTGTTGACTCTTCAGCCTTCAACATATTAAAGTTTTAAGTCAATCCAAACTGCCCAAATCATGGATAGCTATGTATGCAGCAAAACCCAAAAATTACACTGATATATTTCAAATTTTCCTTGGAATTCGGACCACTCATTATTTTACTTTTAACCATCCATTGATAGCGACCACTTGGACAGATTGATTTATCGGTGTTATTTCATACACATACTCCATCCTGTCAAATCCCTACAATTTGGACGGCATAGATAACTGCACATAAGACACCACCATCTTCAAAATGGTGGTGAACTCTCAGTCTAGGTCTTGTGAAAAATGCGTGGCCAGCGACAACAGAATCCAATGTGATTCACGATCCACCCAAGGTGATGTCCACGTGTCAAAGTTTGATTGGTCCTCGAAATATCTTTATTTTAATAATATTTTTTACCAGCAACGGTCCATCTAATAACGTCATTACCAACAAACTGACCACAGAAATTCCTATATTTAAATATGAGAAAGTCACAATTCCAACCGGCTGGATGGAAAGTTACAGTCCACACATTGAAAAACTTACAATATTTCTTGATTAAGAGAAATCCAATCCGTCCAATAGGTTTCTATCATATAGAAATGAATTTCTAAATGTATCACCTACATCCAATTTTTTATAAGAGAAAATTCTATATTTTTATATTATCAATGGCTAGATATTACTTTCTATGATGTGGTCTATATAATGAATAAAAAGGATTTATTTTTGTACTAAATGATTCTAATGGTGGGACCAATGAATTCAAACAGTTGAATGTCGTATGAAATTAATATGTTTGAATTTATTTGCTAGGTGAACTATAACTCATGGTCCAACCGGTTGGACGTGAGACCTTCTCTTTAAATTATTTGGAGAAATGCTTCAGTACTCTCGGAGCACTGTAAGTTATAGTGCTCCTAGTTGCATCGGTTTACTTGAGAACTCAATTGATTGATCTGAACCGTCCATAAAGTCCAGAATATATTTCAATCCTTACCATACAAAAATCACATTGACGGGATGATCCAATCCATCCATGGTTCGGATACATTTTAGGTATCCATCTTGTTTCCAAGCATGGATGGGATGGTTAAGATTGCCTACAAAAGCGACTCTTTGGAATCATAAGCTATCCACGATGTTCCCCAATAAGTAGATGGATCAAATTACTGATTTGACCTATTTTCTATAAATGATCTTGACCGTCAATATTAAAGGCCTTTAATCAAATGTTAATATGACTCACATCGGTATGCTGTTTTCATCGTAGCTAAAATATGTAGGTAGGACAAAATGAACAGTCCAGATCAATGGATTGCACTCTCCAAGTGCCCAATGCAACTAGGAGTACTGTAACTTATACTGCACTAAGAGCACACAAGCTTTTCTCTTTTCTATTAATAAAATGTGGTCATAATTGTGACACGTGTAAGTGGAGCCACGTGTCATTAAGAAAACATATTTCACACGGATTTGAAACACTTAAGATCATAGTTAATAATAATTAAATCCTTAATGATCATAGTTAATGAGTATGCATTTGTCTAATATTGTCTCATGAGTGGATTAAAATATTCTTATATTTTTAAAATATTCTTGTATTTTAAAAAATGAGGCCCTATATGTGCCACGTGTAAGGCCGGATCCAACATGGGATGACTAGATACCTGTGATTTTGACATGGGATTTTGACATCCGGTAGTTAGTTGATACTGTTGTTGACTCGGTTGATTCACAGAGATTTGATGATATATATGTGGTAGAGGGTTTTCTCACAGATTTGAAGATGGACGGTCTACATCCAATGATCTACTTAACTACTAAGAAGGGAGATGATTTGATTACCATTCTAATTATAAGGTTAAGATGATCCCGAATTACAATTCTAATCAGTAAATGTTTATTATTCTTGTGTCTCAATTTTTGATATGTGAAGCTTCCTCAATTGGAATGTTTTATTAGATAATGCTTTTATAGAAGAGTTTGGATGACATAGGTTTATCTCCTTCACATCTAACATCCAATTGGTATTTCAATACGTTTTTCTTTGTTGAATTTAAAATATAGTAAAATAAATAATGAAGTAAAAATTAGAGGAAAAAAATAGTGGAAAAATTGTGGGAGACCAATCCACTAGTAGAGAGGATTGGGTACTATCCCCATGGAGATCGAGCTTGAGATGGACAGTCATGTTTAAGGAATTTGTGGGGCCCACCATGATGTATATGTTTTATACATATTGTCCACTATTTTGATAGATATGAGCTTGATCCAAAACTTATGTGAACACCAAGAACTTTTACACAAGCACCCATGCACTCCGTAGTAGGATTTCACCACCTATGGGTTTCGAACCCAAGACCTCTTGTTGAAACTCCTTAGGGCGTGTTTGGACGGGCACGCTGCGTTGGAGTAGCCCGTTTTAGGCTGGATAGGGTACTCCAATCCTATTCAGTCAGGTCAGCCGCCTGTTTGGACGGGCAATGGATTCGAGCAGGGAGAAAAAATCTCCTGGATTGCGATAGTTACTCGCTAGATTCGAAGGGTCATTGCACTGTACGGGGCAAATCCAGCTAGATTCCTGTCTCTGGAAGGGATTTTCATCCTCTCCATGCCTTTCTCCTTCCCGATGTCATTCGTACGGCGGAAATCTCAGCGGGACGGTTTTTCAGGGGCCCAGATTTGGCGGGAGGATTAGGGAGACATGGTGGCGGGAGATGATGAGGTAGGGGGGGGGGGGGGGGGGGGGTTATAAGAAGCCGTGGCAGCTCGCGATGGCCGTCACCACTTGAGCCGGCGCTGCCATCGCGAACTGACGGTCTTCTCTGGCGGAGGTAGGTCCTCTTCCTCACCCAAATGCTTTGATTAAACCCTAATTTCAATTGCATGCTCGATCTTGGCCTCATCTGTGTTGCGGCTGAGATGAGGGATTAGGTGGTTTTGCATGCTTCTCTTGTATGAGACTTCGTCACAGGTGAGACAGACCCTCCGATTTGGGGTCGGCCTGTGTTGTCCGCTGCGATGGCATTGTTTCAGTTATGAATTTTTCTCATATATCTTCCATTTATGTTATGGCCTGTTGATATCTGCTTCATAGGTCAGTTATGAATTTTTATGGCTTCCTTTCTCGGCCATACGGGGGTGGATTTTCGTCTTCTGTTTTCCTTGGTTTCCTGTCATGCGTTTACCATTCATTTTTAGGATTGATTCTATGGTATCTCCTGCTCTCATAATGAAATGGTGTTCTGGGATCTATGCCAATTAGTTTTCTGGTATCTCTCTCCTTGAGTTTACCAGGATTAACTCATATTGTTTGCTGTATTGGTAGATCAGTTGTTAGATTTCTCCGTTGATTCTATATATGAGATAGATTTTCTGTTGCAGGATTTTACACTTGCACATTAAATACCGGTTATTTATAATCATGTTCTGTAGATGAAATTTTCCCATATATCTTCCATTTAGGCTATGGCCTGTTGATATCTGCTTTATAGGTCAGTTATGAATTTTATCAGAGATGGTTTGTTCTGTTCATATATCAATTGCATGATATAAGAGTTTTCTGGATATGTCATCTGGATTTGCTTTTGCTAGATTTTTCACTTCGACATCATAATCCTCTTCTGAAATCTCAGGTTCTTCTTTCCATTTGTACATGCATGATAGTCTCATCAGTATTCTTGATGATTCATATAGATTTTGAAGGCTTGTTCAGGGATTGGACTGTATGCCTTGTGATCCAGTTCATTGATTTTTTGTGGCTCCTAGTACATGGCAATAATGACAGATCTATCAATGTATACATGCATGCTGTTTAATGTGACACTATTCATCTGAAAATGCTACTTTCTCCTTGGATTCCAGTGATGAAAGAAGCTGGCTTTGAAAATACATGTGTACATGATACTTCGTGGTAAACATATACATGTATACAGAATAACTGTTCTTCATATTTCTCTTCTAAAACCAGTGTTTTATTTAGTATTCCTCATGTAGCATTACTGAAATCCCTGGTGTTTACTGCTACATGTATTGTGAAATATACATTTTCTATTTCCATCGTTGAGATTCCCTAGCTCAATAACCATGTTGGTCCTCTCATCGTATCGAAATGTTAGAAATTGTCATGATGACTGTGCCCATATATAGATGACTAAACTGGCCTGATTTTACACCCAAGGCTCTTGTACAATGGAAACCATCTGATGGAGGGCTTGGATTCCACTCTTACTGAGAGGCTGGGACTAGATTTGAAGCCACTCCTAACCCTTGTGATTTTGTTCAGTGTTACTCTGTCCAAGATGGGTTTCATCTTAAGATCCAGCGATATATAAGCCATTATGAATGGGCTAATTGCATAAACGTATTTTCCCACCCATGGTAGGGCCATGTAAATGCATCTACACTATACAATCAGTGCAATTGCAAAATGCAGCATATTCGATTGAATTGGCTATTGTGAAGTAAGTTTTTGATGGTTCCTTTTTTCACCTTCTATACAGGGAATGATCCATTGAGAAACACCTTAGTGTAAATTTGTGTCCTGTCGATCTTTTCACACACACAATCACAATCTTAGCAGGAGGACAATGGGAAGTGGATCTATTTCTTCTGACTTTTCAAGTTATGTTCTGATAGAAAATACTCACATTTTCTTTTCTAGTTCAATTGAGTTAGTTTTGCTTCTTATAATACATGTACTGAGCTTGTAACTGTGATTGTTTCCCTTTGATAAAGCATGTTATTTGCAAATACCCTGATTGACGAGCAAGTGGTTCTTATAAGTTGTGTCCTGTCTTAAGTAGTTATAAAAAGCTCCTGATTTTTACATATATGAGAATGATATCAACAAAAAACAAGAAAATCAAATGGCAATTTAGATAATCATGATTGCTTACCCCTACTTGGTCTTTCCCCACCCCCACCTCCCACATAGAAAGAACCGAGAAGCTGACTGTTAAAAGCTTGAATGTTCACATTTTATAATGTTGTAAGTTGTACCTTAGTACTTGAAGAATAGTCAATTCTCTAAGAAAATGATTGTCGAGTCCTCATTCATCTTTTTAGCTATCATTTTACATTTTACATTTCATCATTGCCCATCCAATCAGTAGGGATGTGGAGGAAGCCATAAGAGATTGACCATGTTTCAGAATATAGTTTCCCTTTTACATTTAATTAGTTAAACAGAGTTTGCAGTGAAAATATGAAATTCAACTGAAAATCAACATGATGAGTTTCTTACTGACATGTATCATGGAATTCCCATGATTACATCGGATGGTTTGTTCTGTTCGTATATCAATTACATGATATAAGAGTTGTTGCTATATCTTATCTGGATTTATTGTTGCTGGATTTTTCACTTGGACATCATAATCCTCTTGTGATTAATCGGGTTCTTCTTTCCTTTTTTACATGTATGATAGTCTCATCAGTGTTCTTGATGAGTCATATGGATTTTGAAGGCTTGTTCAGGGAATGGACTGTATGCATTGTGATCCAGTGCATACTTTTTTGTAGCTCCTAGTACATGGCAACCATGTGGATGCAAAAGAGGTCTTTCCAATACCACACAAAAGTGTCCCATTTCATGATTTTTTGAAATTCTATTGAGAGTCAAAATTCCAAAATCACAGCTTATCTTCCTCTACTCCTGAAATGGCCATGAGCCGAACGCGGCCTTAGGTATTTCTCTTTCCAAGTACTGCGCTCCAAGCATAGTTACATCACCTTGATTTTGTAAGTTACTTTTTGGGGCTTATATGCAATTTGTATATTTTAATTTTTATGCGTCTGTAATCACAAAAAACGAGCATGGCGTGTTTATGCAAGTTCGTGTTGATAAGTATTTCCACATGCATGTAGAGTTGTACCCATCAACACAAGGAAATGTGCCAATGTGGAGCATGTGTGAGAGATTAGAGCTTTCCATCAGATCAGTCACATGAATTACATCTTGTGATCTACTAATCAGGCTATTTCGCTCCTCAGGTGGGCCACAACTTAGAAAACAAATGGATGACAGGAAAATTTTGTTTCATCTTTTGGACTGTCGTGTACATTGTGGCCCACCTGGGTTTAACTACCTGACTTTTAGGTCTGAAGAACTACTCAGTTGGTCCACTAGTGTAAAGCTCAAATCTGAGTAGCTTGTTCCACATTGACGCATTTTTCCCCATGGTTATGGGAGGGCTTGAGTGAAGCTTTCCAAGTTATAGATACTACTAGTGTTTTAGGTAATATCAACGGACTCGGTTTTTCTGCATTCATTGGAAGATGGTATGTGCAGGGCCCATGTGAACGAAAAATAAGAGCAGGTAATTCTTGTCTCACTTCAACTGGAGGCAGAAAAAGGCAGAAAAGCATACCCCTGTCCAATACAACTTCTATTTTCTGCATTTCACTCTGCCCAATTGCAGAGCAGATATGTTATATGAGAATCACCACCGGCCCCAAGTTCATGGTACATCTAAACCATACATTATAGAAAGAACATAAGCATGCATGCATGCACTCAAGAATTGCAATCAAATACATCAAGTGCCAAAGTTTACAAAGTTCAATTAAAATAAAGTGTTGTCATCATATGAGATTCTTAAATTAAATGCCAAATTTTTGCCAATCAGATGTGTGCAATTGTGACAAACTGCCCACCATAGCAGATGAGTTATTACTCTTTGGTTTTTTCAACCATGTTTTATAATAAGCTTTCCTTTTACATTTAATTAGTTAAACATAGTTTGCAGTGAAAATTTGAAATTCGTTAGAAAATTTGATATGAACTCAAAGGGACCATTATCCTCTTGTTTTTTTTCTTATTTCTTTGTTTTAAGGTAACTGTTACTGAGATTGTTTTGGCTATCATTTCTAAGCACCCATGTAACGCCCCGGAAAATCGGGGGTCGTGCATAGACTCGACTCCCGAGTTCCCGAGTATCACTTATCAAGCATTTATGGTTTTTTTTATGATTAATCAAATTTAACTGCGCAATTTGAAATTACCTGAGGCACGAAGCACAATCACACCAGTCTACTGAAATGAAGGATAATTCACATATATACAGGTCCAAAAATAATAAAGGGTCGCCCAAGGCGTTGCCCAACAGAACTATAAAAGAAGGCTATGTCCAAAAAGAATAAAGCGGGCTCAGCAAATTCAAATCTAGCCCGATCAAGCCGATGGAGAGCCGCCCATCAGCTGCAAGTAGGAGAGCCCGTCCTCCTCGTCCAAGCTCGCCTCGCCAGGCTCCTCATGCCCTGAGTCACCTGCATCTATGAATGGGTCTGGTTGGTATTTTAAAACACCGTCCCAGAGTGGGAGTGAGTGATCAACTCAGTGTGAACTATTGGTCTCAAGTTACAACAGGCATCAATTGTAATATGAACTTAATGAAAAACAGACAATCATCAACACCTAACAACTCTTATTTAAAATGCATGCATGCGGGATGATATGATGCATGCCCTCGCCACAACACTCCTTCAAGCGACTCCATCTAACGATTGCATATGACAGCACTCCCTCAGAGCGACCTCGACTTCCGAGTCGCCACCCTAACTAATGCGTGCAATGCGATCGTATTAGCCGAGTTATTAGTTAAGTCCATTCATCCAGCAGGTTGGGGATTCTTATTCACCCTACGTATCAATGCCCTAAGCTGGTTGCGAGGCCAAGACCCCATCAACGCGTGAGGCCGAGACCTTGCGGTCAGTGATCCCGTTGGGTTCCTCATCCCCGACACCAAGCACATGAGGAGTGCCGAAAGGAAGGGATCGCTCGCGGTCACTACGGGGAGGCGCGGTACCCCAGCGTAGGCCGACAGCTCGGACATAGTGTCTCATTCCACCATGCCCGGCTCACGAGACTGTGGACCAATTGCAATCTAGTTATCAATGGGCCACAATGGTTATAAGGTGTTTCAGGTTCCATACATATATGAGCGAACAAGGTTAACAAACAGGGTTGATCAGGTAGTAGGCTAGACCGCATGAGTCAGGCGAGCGTGAGACGAGTGACATCGGGCACAAGAGGTCCATGTAGTCAAACTACAGCCACCCGAACACACCCACCCAAACCCACTGGTCTAGCCCTAGCATAGTTCAACCGATGGGACTACCATCTCTCCTCGTGTTCCTGACCAACCCAAAGGCGTGGGGGTGATCCATAACAAGCCAACTATACTAGCTATCAACCAACATATCAACATCATATTTCATACATCTCAGTCATATGAATCAAATATTCCTAGCAAGAAGTCATGAAGTAAAGTGCGTGTGAGTCGTGTGGGTTTGTGAGGAAGTTATCACTTCCTCCATCTTGAGAAATCTCATGCATAAGAGTGATGAAATCATACATACTATGAAGCAATAATATATGGAGAAATCAACAAGGCTTGAGCATACAAACATCCATACACCAATCATGTAAGGAACAAGACAACATCATGCAAGCCAAACATACAATTTTAACATACATACAAATCCTAAGGTTCCTCTAGATACTCCTAACCTAGCATCCAAGCAACCAAAATCATTAAATATATATTAAAATTGGTGCTAGGCCACCTAAGAGCAATAGTCCGCACCTTCGGGTTTGTTGAAGACTTGAGAATGACCTAGGAGATGTGGATCTTGGTGTAGAATGGCCGGAATCCTAGGAGCAACCATCACATGTTAGATTCTCATGCAAATCCCCTTCATTACAAGGGTTTCAAAGAAATTTGGTGATGGATCTTACCTAGATGCCCAACGGAACGAAAGAGCGGCCGTGGATGAGGGATCCTTCTTGGAGAAGGTGTAGGAGGTTGTGGGTTTGATCCTCTTGGGCCCCACCTTGATTGAGAGTCCACCTTGCTCACCACCACTCACACTACTCCCTTGCTCTCCCTTCTTTCTCCTCTTTCTCTTCTCTTTTCTCTCTTTTCTCTCCTAGGGCAAATTCGTATGGGAGAGGGGTGCCCAAAAGAAACTCCTTTTTATAATTCCAGATTTGGTGCAAATGGCCCCAAGCTTCCACAATTTTCTAAAATAGACCACTAGGACTCCCTATTAGTGTTGGGGTGGCCCTAACACCCCTCTAACCACCAAATTTGGTATGTAGGTGTCCTATGGCTTGACTAGGGTCCATGCAAAAATTTAGGGCGAACGGATGAACGGATATATGATCTGAGCAAGCGTCTCCGACCTTTAAGTGGCCCTTTGGGGGCCATTCTGATTGATGGGGCATTTTTGGTGGCCCTCTGGCCATGAAATTTATAGGGTAGGTGATCCATGGCCCGATGAAGGGCCATGCAAAATTTGGGAGCGATCGGATATGGGGTTTGATCGCACGGGTCCGATTTACGATCAACGGTCATCGTGCCACGATCGGGCCCCAGATTTGGTGGACGGGCGTAGAAAAATACATCAAACCTTGACTGTAAATTTGGAAGAAATCCGACGGCTGGAACGCCTCGTATCCCGGTTTTATTTGTAAGTACCAGATTCCAATCTGGCATTGGTGGGGCGCATTGGGCAAGCGCCAGATCCCAGTTTTGGGTGTCCACTGGGTCCGCAGTTCGCGATGGACCACAAGCCTAGTGAGATCTATGATTTTCTAAATTTTTAGATTTCTCTGACCTTCCTCGGTCGCTGGGCAGCCCACACGGGCTATTGTTAAGTGTAATCGGGCTACCTGGCTTGACGGCTCGCACATGGTCTGATCGTGACCAGACAGGACCACTCGTGTATAAGCTAACGTTGGATGCTAATGGTTAGTTAAGTGATATTATAAGTTAATAAAAAAAATTTTAAGGTTTTTTTGGAAATTCAAAACAGTGAAAATCGAGGATGTTACAACCCAAATATCTTGAAGAACTTATTTTTTATTAGAATTAGTGTCCAGCCATGCTGATGTGCATTAGTAGCAGTTCATACAAAGGGGCTAGTTGATAGGTCTAGTTGATTTGTGTGGTCTACGGTCCAATTGGATGGCCTGACTGGATCAATCAATTGTCCAGAATGGGCCCCCTTTGATTGCGGGGCTGGATATTAGCGGGCCCCTACACATGATGTTGTGGTTTTCTAGACAAGTTAGTTAAGATTTGGAATATTTTTGTCACTGAAGGGATATTTCCATTACATGTTTATGTCTTTACTGAAGGAATATTTCCATTACATGTTATTCCATTTTTCAGGAAACAGTGTTGAGCTCACCGTTCTTGTTCATTACATAGACATTTAGGAGGTATGGTTCTACACTTCTTTTCATATCGAAAAACTGACGTTTGCATTATTCATTGCATATTATATCATTTTAATTTAACTCTCTGCCTCCTATTCTGCTGCTTTTTCAGACAGAATGATTTTAATTTAACTCTCTGCCTCCTATTCAGCTGGTTTTTCAAAATTCTGTCATAGAATCTTATTCATTTTAACCCCCGATCTAGATTCTAAACATGGGTCAAGATTTTCAGTTGGAATCCATCTCTTCAGTAATTGTCAGAAAATAATGGGTTGTGAAATGTGAACTTCTTAACATGTAATCATATGTGAACTTAGCCCACCATATAAATTATTCAAGCTTTTCTCGAAGAGTGGATGGAAGGACTTCAGATGTTCTAAATATATTCTCTTGCAAGATTGCTTGACTTATAACTACCCACTATTCCTCATAACATGTGAGAAATTCTACCCATTATTATGAATCTAAGTATACGAACCTGATGCCGTTGGTTATCAGTTGGCGATGGAGCGTGAAGAATCAGGAGAAGATACAGATCGTGTCATGGTTGCAAGGGCGATGATGGCTTGTGTGGCGGCTGTCGGGGAATATTGCGTGAATACTGATGGGTTTTTTTGACCTGTCATCCTTTCGCAATTGGGATGCGTAAGTCCTTTCGCAACTGGGATGCGCAAAGTCCTTTCGCAACTGGGATGCGCAAGTCCTTTCGCAACTAGGATGCGGAAAGGAGTTTCCTAAAACTATAAAAAAAAGGGTCCTTAGGGTTTTTCTAGGGTATGTTGTGTTGATGAGAAAAACACAAGAGGGCTATCAAAGGTGAGAGAGAGGGGGGGAGAAAGAGAGAGAAGAAGCTTGTAGAAGGGAGGTTATGCTCGTGGAGGTGATCTACGGTGCAGTCTATATCTTAGCGCTCCTACGTCCTCATAATCGGTGAGATCTCTCTGGTTTTCTTTATTCTTTCATTGTTCATCCACTCCTGCGTGAGTGAAGAAGCTTGTAAACGTTTTACTTCATAGTGGATTGTTGATTTGGACGAGGTCCTGTGGTTTTTACCTCTTTGAGGGTTTTCCACGTAAAATTCTCTTGTGTGGTGTGTGATTGATGCATTGATTATTTTTATTGCTTTATTATCCATAATTCTGGTTTGTTCTGGAGGGCTAGATCCTAAGGTTTTGTGCAAGGCCCCCAACAAAGTGGTAGCAAAGCTAAGTTCATTAAACGGGTAGGATCGGTTTTGAATTATGAAAGGTGGCTCAAGGATGATCAGCCTCAATAGTTCTAACTGGACCATATGGAAGGCTAAGATGGAGGACTTGCTTTATTGCAAGGACCTATATTCTCCAATTTTAGGCATATCAGCAAAATCCAAGGATATGACTGATGATGATTGGAAGAAGACTGACCGAAAGGCGGTGGGGTTTATTAGACAATGATTGGATGATTCTGTGTTCCACCATGTGTCTACAGAAACCTTAGCCGCTAGCCTATGGCTGAAATTATAAGGGCTGTATGAGAGGAAGACAGCCGGTAATAAGATTTTTCTGATAAAGCGACTTGTGAATCTCAAATTCAAAGATGGTGGTTCTGTGGCCGAGAACATGAATGAGGTCAGCAATATAGTGAACCAACTCACTTCTATGAAGATGGTCCTGGATGATAAATTGCAGGCTTTACTATTGCTTAGTTCATTGCCTGACAGTTGGGAGACATTGGTGGTGTCTCTAAGTAACTCCGCGCCAGACGGAAAGATATCCATGGAACAGGTGACTAGCTGTCTCTTCAATGAAGAGACAAGGAGGAAGTCTCAGGGGTCTACTCAGCAAGAGGCTCTTGTGACACAGGAACGGTGGAGAGGAAAGAACAGGAATGGCGGGAAGGCCCGAGATAAATCAAGAGGCAAGTCGAGTAACAGAAAAGATGTTGAGTGCTGGAATTGTGGCAAGAAGGGCCACTACAAGCATGAATGTCATGGTAAGAAAAATGACAAGAAAAGAAAAAGGAAGGAAGATGAATCAGATTCCACTGCAGTCGCTTCAGATGGCGACGTTGTAGTTATTCTTTCTGCAGATCATGACGTATGTCTCACGGCTACGAATCAGGAAACCGATTGGGTGATAGACTCAGGAGCTTCTTTTCATGCAACTCCACACAGGGACTTCTTCACAAGCTACAAGTCAGGTGACTGTGGGACTGTGAGGATGGAAAATTCTGGCGTATCGAAGATCGTGGGAGTTGGTGATATTTGTGTGAAGATCGATGTGGGCTACACATTGGTTCTCAAGAATGTGAGGCATATCCCAGACCTTCGCCTCAACTTGATGTCAATGGGAAGGTTGAATGATGATGGCTATGAAAGCCGGTTTGCTGGTGGGCGATGGAAGCTCATCAAGGGTTCATTGATAGTGGCAAGAGGAAAGAAGTGTTGCACCCTTTACAAGGCAAGTGTCAGTATGTGCAAGGGTGGGTTGAACGCAGTGGAAGATTCAGCTATTGGCATGTGGCACAGGCGTCTAGGCCACATGAGTGAAAAAGGGCTTCAGGTACTAGCAAAGAAGCGGCTCCTTCCAGACGTGACAGGTACACCTCTCAAAACATCTCTTGATTGTTTATCAAGGAAACAACATAGAGTTTCATTCGTTAAAACTGTTGCTCATGTTAATAAAGTGCATGCATTAGATTTGGTATATTCTGATGTTTGTGGTCCTATGAGGACAAAAACCTTGGGTGGGGCATTGTATTTTGTTACTTTTATAGATGATGCATCTAGGAGGGTTTGGGCTTATGCTTTGAAATCCAAGGATGAGGTCTTTGGTGTGTTTAAATTGTTTCATGCTATGGTCGAGAGAGAGACAGGTAGACCATTGAAGTGCATCCGCACTGACAATGGTGGTGAATATATTGGCGACTTTCACGAATACTGCAAGTCCCTGGGTATACGGCATGAACAGACAGTTCCCAAGACCCCCCAGTATAATGGTGTAGCTGAGCGAATGAATCGCACCATTGTTGAGAGAATCAGATGCATGTTATCCCATGCGAAATTGCCCAAGATGTTCTGGGGAGAAGCAATGCACACGGCGGTGTATTTGATAAACAGGTCTCCATCAGCCCCATTGAATGGAGAAGTACCTGAGAAGGTGTGGACTGGACAGGATCCATCGTACAGTCATCTCAGGGTGTTTGGATGCAGGGCATCCGTTCACGTACCAAAGGACGAGAGGTCCAAGCTCGATATGAAGATCAGGTAGTGTGTGTTCTTGGGGTACGGTGATGAAAAGTTTGGTTATAGATTGTGGGATCCGATCGAGAGGAAGCTCGTCAGGAGCAGAGATGTGGTTTTCTTTGAAGATCAGTGTATAGAAGACATTGGTAAGTCAGAGAAGAATCAACCTAGTTCAGGTGAGCTAGAGGACACGGATCCGATTATTCCTCCCATGGTGTCTGATGACAGGGGAGTACAGCAAGGTGCAGAGGATGAGGGAGTTCCTTCAGAAGATGGACCAGGCGAGCAGCCCCCACTTGATTCGCCTGTTGAGCCACAGGTGAGGAGGTCATCTAGGGACAGACAGTCATCCAAGAGGTACTCGCCACATGGGTACATTATGCTGACTGATGGGGGAAAGCCAGAAGATTATTCTGAGGCCCTAGCCGACGAGCATAAGGGGGAGTGGTTGAAAGTTATGCAAGAGGAGATGGAATCCTTACATAAGAACCACACCTATGACATGGTGAAACTGCCTAAGGGCAAGAAAGCTTTGAGCAACAAGTGGGTGTTCAGAAAGAAGGTTGAGCGAAAGAATTCACAGACAAGATTCAAGGCCAGACTTGTAGTGAAAGGTTTTGGTCAGAGGAAAGGCATATACTTTGAGGAGATATTCTCACCAGTGGTGAAGATGACATCCATACGGGTGTTGCTTGGGTTGGCGGCTAGCATGGATCTGGAGATAGAGCAGTTAGATGTTAAAACTGCCTTTCTCCATGGTAACCTGGAAGAAGAGATCTACATGCACCAACCAGAGGGGTTTGAAGTCATGGGCAAGGAGCATATGGTGTATAGGCTGAGGAAGAGTTTGTATGGGCTGAAACAAGCTTCACGGCAATGGTACAAAAAGTTTGACTCGTTTATGTTGAAACATGGGTATGACAGAACGGAGTCGGACCACTGTGTGTTCACGTGCAAGTTCTCAGATGGTGATTTCTTAGTTCTGCTATTATACGTTGATGACATGCTCATCATGGGAAAAGACATCAAGAAGATCGACAGGCTGAAACAGGAGTTGGGTAAGTCTTTTGCGATGAAAGACTTGGGCCCAGCTAGACAGATCCTAGGAATGAGATAACCAGTGACAGAAGCAGCAGGAAGCTCTGGCTGTCACAAGAGCGGTATATTGAGAAAGTCCTAGAGCGGTTCAATATGAATGCAGCGAAGCCGGTCAGTACTCCACTAGATGGTCACTTCAGATTGAGCGACAGACAGTGTCCCAAGACGAAGGCAAAGGTGGAAGAGATGCAGAAGATACCCTACGCGTCAGCTGTAGGAAGTTTGATGTATGTTATGGTGTGTACACGCCCAGACATAGCATATACGGTTGGTGTTGTCAGCCGGTATCTTGTCAATCCTGGCAAAAAGCATTGGGCAGTGGTGAAGTGGATATTGCGGTATCTAAGAGGCTCATCCAGGTTGAGCCTATGCTATGGTGATGGTAAACCTGTGTTAGAGGGCTACACAGATGCAGATATGGCAGGTGACATAGACTCTAGGAAGTCTACATCGGGGTTCATGTTCACGTTTGCAGGGGGAGCGGTTTCTTGGCAGAGCAAGCTACAGAAGGTCGTAGCATTGTCGACGACAGAGGCCGAATACATTGCAGTCACAGAGGCATGTAAAGAAATGCTTTGGATGAAAAGGTTCCTACAGAAACTTAGCCTAAAGCAGGAGGAGCACGTGGTCTACTGCGATAGTCAGAGTGCTATACACTTGAGCAAGAATCCAAGTCAGCATTCCAAGTCAAAGCATATAGAGATTCGGTATCACTGGATCAGGGATACTTTGGAACAGAAGGTGCTACAGCTTGAGAAGGTCCACACGGATGATAATGGGTCAGATATGATGACCAAGGCCTTGCTCAAAGGCAAGTTTGAGGTTTGTAGAAACCTAGCTGGCTTAAAGAAGGTAAATCCCTCCTGGGTAAAAAAGGGAGAGATTCGATGAGTTTTTTTGGCTTGTCGTCCTTTCGCAACTAGGATGCGTAAGTCCTTTCGCAACTGGGATGCGCAAGTCCTTTCGCAACTAGGATGCGGAAAGGAGTTTCCTAAAACTATAAAAAAAGGGTCCCTAGGGTTTTTCTGGGGTATGTTGTGTTGATGAGAAAAACATAAGAGGGCTATCAAAGGTGAGAGAGAGAGGGGGAGAAAGAGAGAGAGGAAGCTTGTAGAAGGGAGGTTATGCTCGTGAAGGTGATCTACGGTGCAGTCTATATCTCAGCGCTCCTACGTCCTCGTAATCGGTGAGATCTCTCTGGTTTTCTTTATTCTTTCATTGTTCATCCACTCATGCATGAGTGAAGAAGCTTGTAAACGTTTTACTTCATAGTGGATTGTTGATCTGGACGAGGTCCCGTGGTTTTTACCTCTTTGAGGGTTTTCCACGTAAAATTCTCTTGTGTGGTGTGTGATTGATGCATTGATTATTTTCATTGCTTTATTATCCATAATTCTGGTTTGTTCTGGAGGGCTAGATCCTAAGGTTTTGTGCAAGGCCCCCAACAAATACATGCTGAAACAGCCCTCTCGTCATGGAGAGGATGAGCGCGCCAGGTTCATCAACTCTATCATTAGGGCCAGTGACCGGGATTGTGTCACGTAACTTAGGATGAATCGAGCGACGTTCTTCGATCTATGTACCCAGCTACGCGAGAAGACCACGCTGTGTGATACTCGGCGTGTGAGTCTTGAAGAACAGTTAGTAATGTTCCTACACACATTGGGGCACAATGTTCGGAATTGCATAATTGGTCATAGATTCATTCGATCGGGTGAAACTGTCAGTCGCCACTTTCATAGTGTCTTAAATGCAATTGTGTCGCTATACCCAATTTTGGTTAAACAGACTGGACCAGCGACTCCAAGTGAGATTCAGACAAACACAAATTGGGCTGCTTACTTTCAGGTATTAATTATGGCGGGTCATATTGTCATATACATATTTTATACTACCCTTCATTCACACCTTTATCCAATGTATTTAGGATTGCGTTGAGGCAATTGATGGTACACACATTCCTTCTCATGTGTCTGCCGGTGACCATGCGAGCTTTCGCAATAGGAAGAGATTCCTCTCCCAAAACGTACTGGCGGCGTGTTCATTTCATATGAACTTCATTTACATATTGGCCGGTTGGGAGGGTTCTGCTTCGGATGCGAGGGTCTTACACAACGTTCTGAGTCGACCAGATGATCCCTTACTTGTCCCACATGGTATTTAGTTATCTTTTAAGAGGTTGTCAATCTATTTCATCACGTTGACATTTGCATTATAAACTCAATGGGACTTTGATTTAAATGTGTAGGAAAATATTACGTTGTCGATGCCGGTTATGCACATTCTCTCGATTTTATGATTCCATACCGGGGCGTTTGATACCACTTACAGGAGTATCGAACCGGGAGAGCATGTGTAAACATGAAAGAGCTGTTTAATTATCGGCATGCACAATTGCGCAAAGTAATTGAGCGTTGTTTTGGTGTTATGAAAGGCAGATTCCCCATCCTGAAGACGGCCATGCAGTATGAATTCCACACACAGGTCCAAATTGTGATAGCTTGCTGTGTCTTACACAATTTCATACGTACTAGACCAGAATCTCAGGAAGAGATGGACTACGCTGGAGTATCTTCCACTCATGGGGAGGGTAACCCAACGCCTCACGAGGTTTCAACGAACGACGAGCGACAATGGTTACTGCGAGCATCTCAGCGTGAAAAGGATGATTGGAATCGCGTGCGCGATGCTATAGCAACCAGATTGTAGGAAGATGCGCAACAAAATAGTAAAACTAGATAATTTATGCCTGTCGATGACAAATTCCTTCACTTGCTGTTATTTTTTAATTAAATCATGTTACGTACCTATACATGGAATTGCAATCTTCCAGTCTCTGAGATGGTAGAGTCCTCTTATAGAGATAGCAGATATGTTTTTGATAATCAATCTTTTAAAATAGGGATCATATTTTTATGATTAAGGCTGAATTTATGCAAATCATCATATGTACTTGGTATTCAGGTGGTATGGCAGACAGGATGTCTAGTGATCCATCGACACCAACACATTCACCGGCCAAGACACTAGTGGCGCCCACACGATCCTCCCCACGCACGAGGACGGTGAAATCTCTGGCTGAGCCTGCGTCCCGAGCCTCGAAAATAAAATGGACTCCTGATATGGATTAGGTTATGATCGACATATTTTTGGAACAAGTGACATTGGGACGCAGGGACGATAATGGTTTCAAACGTGAGGCGTACCAAATTGCCGCCGACGCCGTTACAAAGCATACCAACGTAGTCCTCAAGTGGCAGAATGTCGAGTACCGACTAAGGTATTACAAGAGGGAGTACACTGCAGTGAAGGATATGCTGGCGGCGAGCGGGTTCAGATGGGACAACGAGTGGATGGTGGTGACGGCTCTTGATAAAGTCTGGGAGGAATATCTCAAGGTATAATTTTTTCTATATAAAGTGCAAATATTCACATCAGTACATACACTTCTTACTGTACTTACTAATTAATGTACGACTGCAGTCTCACCCGCGTGCGGTAAAACTCCGCGGTAAACAGATGTCCAAGGCATCAGGACGTTTTGTCCAAGGCAGTAGGACTATAGTGATGTTTTATTTTAAACCAATCTGATTTAAATGATTTTAACTCGCAAGTATACGAATCAGATGTATATACGGTATATATAACGAGATCGTTCCCACGAGGACTGGTTGTCACAATGTGAAATTTACGACTCTTCTTAACTAATCCAACAAAAAGTTTAAGTAATGGTTAAGAAAAATAATCCAAAAGGATAACCGAGAGCAATGAGAAAAATCCAATCAAGGAGAAGAGTAGGACTTTCGAATCCACCCCTAATTATCCTAATCCTTGTTTTACCTGTTGATTCACCTTAATTCAGATTGATATCAATTTAATAAACAAAGCACACTCTATGTCCTTGGTCGGGCACACAGAATGTATAATCCTTTAAAGCATATGGATCACATCTTTCCATCCATGGTCAGGTATGGAGAGATGTAGATTCCTGTTTCTTCCTCTATAGGAAACCTGTTCATGGTCAGACACAAGCACCTAGTTAAGATTTCAAACAACATCCATACCTAGACTTTGGTCGAGCTCATAGAATGGAGAAGCATGAAAATTACAAGTAAGCACACTAGAGAAAGAAGCAAATCAATCAGATTAAAATAAATTCAACATAGACAAGAGTTATTCAAATTAAGGGCTTCATCTCAGCCCTAGCTACAAGATTAGCAATCCATAATTTCAAATAAAAAGAAGGAAAAATAAGATTTAAACGCTAAGAACATCTCCCTTCTTCCTTCCTCTCTCTCTCCTCTTTCTTCTCTTTCTCCTCTCCTTGGCTCTCCCCAGGCTCTCGCTCCCCTTCATCCACGTTTTGCAACTCTTTTTATAGCTGATGGAGTGGATGGAGTGGTGGAAATCGGATTTGGAAAGCTGTCGCACGCGCAGCGAAAGCCTTTTCGCAGCCAAGTTCGGGGCCTCGTAACTCTCGCGTTCCTTGCATTATTTCTGTAAAATCAACGTCTATTGGAAATATTTTGGCTGGACTACACGATGGACGGTTCAGATCTGCCATATGATCAAAGATGGTGGGCCACAATCGCCTGGAAAAGTCAGTTTTCGTACTCTTTCGCTGTCGTGATCAGTGGGCCCCACAGAAGTATTTTCAGGGAAATTCACCCCGTCCATTGGATTCAGGATGAAATTTCAGTAAAAAATGGATGGTTTTGAACGTCCGTTGACGCGTGCTAGAGAAAAAATTACAAAAAATATTAGATTTGAACGTTGCAGGGCAGTCCTTTTGTGGCATCTATATCACACACATGCACACGCATGGTTACAAAGTAGCAACATGGTTTTGTAGTATTTGCTGCCATCTACACAATGGGCGGTTTGGATTGGACGTACGACCACTATGTGGGACCCACCAGCTTCCGCAAAACGGATAGCGTCCGTCCGTTTCACAGGCACCGAAAACGGCAATTGCCGCTGTGAGGAGAAGCCGCGGGTCAGCCGCTTTGACTGATGCAACCGATCCGGTGCACGGCAGGCACGTGTGCACACTATGTACACACGCTATACATACGGGGCCCACTGTGATGTTTCTACAAAATCCAATCCATTCATTCAATTGGTATCCCTATTTAAGGTGTTGACACCAAATTTTAAGCAGTTCCAGATATCAAGTGGGCCCCACTTAAGGTATTAAGGGGTTGATTTGTCTGTTGGGGCACTTCCTGAGATCTTCAATGGATGAAATTTAATATGTACAGTTAATTTATAGCCCCCATCACATGTATGAAGTTTCGGGTCAATCGGATGGCGGGAACCATGTGATCTTGCATTCTAGACTAATTTCGAGCCTCTTTAACGTGAACGGCTTGATTTCCTCGGATATCTGGCATGTAAATTCATTGATCTCAGTCCTTTGGAGTCCGTTCCTTGCTCTGGTACTTCGGAGCATCAAATCCATGCTTTTAATATCCTTTTTCAATTAACGCTCCTGATTACACCCTGCAATAAGAATATAATTAAAATACTCTATTACGCATTATCATATACATAAAATTAAGCAATAATTGGGGTCTAATATGCAATATTCGACCCTAATCGTATAGCCGCATCAGCATCATCATCTCGTCTTCAACAACAACTCAATGATGCATGGAGAGAGCTGGACGATGACCTTGATGATACAATTGACCTGTCAGATGATTTTGTCAGACAGTCCTTCGATTGGACAACATGGCTCACGTACCACTCCCACTCACACGTCTAATTCCAATGCCAATCAAAGTGGGAGCGCAGGCAGGAAACGATCGCGCCTTGCTCGTCCTTGCGACGTACTCGGGGCCTCTCTAATGATTGTGGCCAACTCAATACTTAAATTTGGCCTCGGCGAGTCAGTGAATTGCACTTCTAAAGTACTTGAAATACTAGAAGAGGTCCAGGGCCTGACCAACTCAGAGTTCTTTGAGGTTGGTCAGCTCTTGAGTAAGGACAACGATCTGACATCGTTTTTTGTGAGTCTGCGACCTGAGCGTCGCGTTGACTGGTTGAAGAAAACACTTCATGACCACTTTGGTGATCGAGGGGTCGGATTCATCTGAACATAAACATTTCTGGGTTTGTTGTTTTGGCAGTTACTTGTTGGTCTGTAATAACTTTGAATTTCATGATTTTCTTGGATGATTGATAACTTGCTTCTATTTTTTGAGCCTAACACATCGTTGTATATATGAATATGACATTTATGCTATGGCCATAACTTTTATTTGCTCAATTATACTTTTATGGTTTCACGTGCATCCATTGGTCAGTTTCTTTACTTAAGACACTCGAAGACCATATACTCCGCTTGCTTGGAAGGGTACGTATATACAAGGTGGTTTTTGTTTTCATTTACTAAGTTTTTTTTCTTTTACTTTCCGATGTTATTTGATAGGAGAATACTGCATGTCCACTTAATTTGTGAATTTTTATTCCAACACACGTATCTCGTGCCAATTATGTCCGTGTCATTGTAGATGGCAAAGGATAAGTATTATGTTGTCTTGGTGGGCCGTAGGCTTGGCATATACATATCTTGGGACGACGCTCGGGTGGAGGTAGAGGGGTATAGTGGAGCGAAACACCGCACATTCAGGAACTGGAAAGAGGCAATGGCATGTTGGGACGAGCACTTCAACAAGGCATGTGCACCGTTAACACCTTGCACGACATCTCATGCGGTTCAGGTCGCGGGATTTTCTAATGACCTCTACATCCGCCATTCTTCGTCACACTCCAGCCATCAAACGATGCCGACGGCACAGGGGTCGACGGCCATGGTTTCTAGGGCCGTGTCAACTGTTGATCTTCCCCCATCACCCCTTTCGGATGGAGAGATATTTTGTGCTATTCTAGTTGGCGTCGTAGTCATGTTTCTTGCCTTCCTTGTGATTTTTAAATTCTAGCCCTATTCGGATGACTGTCACTCTTATTGTGTCACCTGATACTTCTTCTCGTTTTTTGCCAAACAACATTGGATATGAGGTTTTTTCACATCGTTATTCATGCATGCTGCATATTTTTTGGGATCTATCTCTATCACACCACTGCCAGATGATGTGGTTTATGCGGATATATGTGGAGATGTAACGTGTTGTTTTTTTTTTTTTTGTTGATTCAATTTACAATTTCTCTTCTAATTTCACGAGAAATACATCGGTGGGCCACACATGCATTATGTGTTTCATCCTCTCCGTTCATACATTTTCACCGATCATTTTATGGCTTGATCCCAGAAATGAGAGGTGGATTGATTTCAGGTGAACCACACCACATGATCACAATAATGATTGGACACTTAGTTGTTGGGTCCTTGTAAGGCCCACTGTACTGTTTATCTGACGATGGCTTGATTGATTAGGTCGTACAGAACCAGATGAATGAAAAAAAAAATGAAATGAGTTCAATCACCATGATGGAGGACTTGACATTGTATTTTAACGGTCGACGCTCTCTCAAAAACAGTTTTCTGTAATCTGGTCCATTTAAAATTGCAATCTATATACGTTTGACATGAGACTTTCCTAAAATGATCTGTAGACTTAGATGGACGGCATGGATGACACATGTACATCATGGTGGGTCCCATGGAGCAGCGACCAGCAGCCAAAGGCTGCTGACGGGGAAGTACCCAATCCGGGTTCCGCGTTGTGTGATTTTGGCGGGAGATGGTTATAACCGTCCATTGCAAATGCATCTACAGTTGTACTTGAAGAGGTTGTGGTTTTGCTTCCAATCCCATGCCTGTCCAAACATGCACGCACTCAACCCAATCCCATCCAGGCCGCCCGTCCAAACAGGCCATAAGTCAGACGCTGAATACAACAATCCAGTGGGATTGTTACCAATCCACTGACGCTGCATTGTTTCACGTGCAATACAACCTAATACCATCTAATATAATCCAGCGTGCCCGTCCAAACACGGCCTTAGAGTCTACCACTTAGGCAAGGACTGGAACCAACACTAACTAAATTAAACCCTAAAATATTGGAAGGCATGCATTAACATCAATTAAGTAATTATAAACTATGAATAAAATAATGGATATTTTGTTTTTGCCAACTGGGACAGTTACATCATTTTCATTTTCAGCCCTCCATTTAAATGTCCACTCATTGTCAAATTAGATTATGCCATCATTTTATTTTTATGGTGAGAGATATCTCAAATACATTTATGGTATGTGAACTTCTAGGTACAACTAGGGTTGTACATTGAGCCAAGTCGAGTCGAGCTGGGCCAAGCTCGGCTTGACTTGTCCATGCTATACTCGAGTTTGAGCTCGCCCTCGAGCTCAACATTGAAGTTTGGCTCGTTTGCTAAAGCTTTCGAGTCAACCTTGAGTCGAGCTAGTGGTTCGAGTCAAGTTGAGCTTACCTTGAATCGAGCTGAGCTCGTTCATATGCCAACCTAGCGCCCAACCCAAACCCACACCCAACTCAACCCGGTGCCCAACCTAACCCAACCCCCACCCCGACCCAAACCCCAACCCGACTCAATCCAGTGCGGTCGGGTAGGGTTTGTTAGTAAAAACTTTTAAGTTTTAACTTTTTTTTTAAAAAAAAAGTTAAACATATTATATATATATTTAATTATATATATATAATATAATATATAATATTAAAATATATTACTTGAACCGAGTCGAACTCGAGCTCGAGCTTCGAGTTGAGTCGAGTTAAAATGCACCATAGTCGAACTCGGCTTGAACTCAACTCAAGCTTGACTCGCCCCGAGTCAGCCTTTCAAGCAGAGTCAATCCGAGCTTACTCGAGCCGAGTCGAGTGAGCTTTTTGAGCTAGCTTCGTGTATAGCCCTACAAACTATGGTTTCACAAAGGATGTCCTATCTTTGAAAAGAGTGGGCCATGATAGCTATCATGATCATATCTTTCTAAAATCAACCAGATCTACTCATCAAATGAGCCGCAAGCAACTTCAAAATCAATGAACGGTAATCACGTTATCACCAATTGATTGGGTTGGCCTGATTTTCATATCACACCATTGACATGGTGGGTCACACCTTTTGCATGGATTGGATATCCAATGCATGTGAGACGTTGGTTGGAAAGAAAGTGAGTTGATTTGAAAGTTTATATACAAAGGGTTGGGTTAGGTTAGTGGGCCACACCACTTAGAGGTTAGAAGTACATGTCATCTTTTACGTACATCGTTTTCTTTGGTGTGGCCCACCTATGTTTTGGATCAACCTAATTTGGATGTATTATCTTTGTCGTGTGGCACACCTGATGTATGGTTTGGATGCCACGTACACATCAATATGGGCTCACAAACGGTTTAAGGGGTTGTTAATATTCAATTCTTATCAGTTTATACTTACATTAAAAAAAGGGAATGATTGTTCAACTGTTCACATAACATTAACTATCTGAAGTTGTGCAGTCGAATTTGGACCACTCATTATATTACTCTTAGTCATCAGTTTTATAAACATTAATTAGATGGTTAGGATTAACAGATGAGTGTGATTTTAGATAATAATGGGAAAGCGCTTTCGTTGTGCTCAGTGGCCTGAGAAAAGCCTATTTTTTCATTGGGGTTCACTCGCTATGCCATATAAGGCTAAAGTCAGGCGGGTTCAACCTGACTGACCTGTGATGGACCCGACATTGGGTTGGGCTAGGGAAGGATGTATTAGGTTTGGTCTTGGGGCTTTGGCTATACAAACACTGACCCAATAAAACTTGGGTCGGGCTCGGGTTGAGGGCTCAGGTTGCCCAACCCAACTCGAAACCGATCGAGATATATATATATATATATATATATATTATATATATATATATATATATATATATATATATATATATATATTGAATGCAGATCATCTATGTTAAAGGCACATGAAATTCCAGTGCTGTCAGGTCTCATTGGTCCAAGTCATTTCCAATGACTCGAGCTAACAAGATATGCCAAACTTCTCTCTCCCAAATAGTTTGTGTGCCACACAACACAGCTTTTAAAATAATATCTTATATTTTAGCTTGTTTGTTTAGAAAAATTAAGTTACTTACAATAAATAACTACATATATAATTAATAAAATCATAGATACAAAAAATAAAACTTGTATTGAAGTATAATACATTAATGTAATAACAAAAACATTAGCATA
Source organism: Magnolia officinalis (assembly GCA_021015155.1). NCBI lineage: Eukaryota > Viridiplantae > Streptophyta > Magnoliopsida > Magnoliales > Magnoliaceae > Magnolia > Magnolia officinalis. The sequence goes on from JAJHSJ010000015.1 coordinate 14,291,839, forward strand.
CGTCTACCTGACCAACCCGACCGAGCCGGCTTGGGTTGGGCTTGGGTTGAGAATTCCTAACCCGAGGTTGGGTTGGGTTGGGTTAGGGTTGAGGTATAGAAACCTTAGGTTGGACTAAGGTTGAGGACCAACCTGACTCAACCCGCCCGACTTTCAGCCCTAGTGCCATATACTCACCTTCCCTTTTCGTTTAGGGTGAGCAATGACTCCACCATTACCCACCTCGTAGTATCCTACATAACCATATATAACATTCTATATTGATGAAATAAGATAAATTGAAATGGTATTTTTGTAAATACATATTATCTTAAATATATTAACCTTTTTTTTTTTTTCCAATCGCTTGGAGGTGACAAAAGAGATGTCGTATTATTTCATGCTCCACTATCTCAATAAACTCTTTGTATATTTTTTCTTATAGGATCGTCCAATCTAGTAAAATTTTGTGAGTGATTCCGAATTGGTGGGATAAATCAATGGTCTAGATACCATAGTTCGTAAATTAGTTTTTAAAATTCTTTAACCATTGATATTGGGTCACGTCCTGATGAGAAAATTTTGGGTAACTCAAATTTTTTATGACAGTATGTAACATTTACAAATATACATAGTGAATAGGCAAGTCTTAAATATAAAACGCATCACAAAATCTAGGAGTATGAAGTATCATAGAATATATCCTCAGGTCTATTTTAAGCTACTTTTGTTGTCTGCCTTACAAAGAATGCATAAGCTAAAAAGCTCAGTAGGTACATCTCTCATGACAAACAACCATTTACTCTAAAAGCTTAAGCTTTCAAAGTGTGGCGTATTAATGTATATCATGGGACTTTATCACTTCAATACTCCCCCGCACGTGCAAGGTCGGAACGCCGCACGGGAACATACAAGGGTGGAAGGACACTCACACCATAAATAGGCCGGGCTACATTTCTTGGTCCCTGTGCTGGACCCACTACGCCAAAATCGCTGATTTGCGACGGACCAAATCCGTCGTAAAACCAAATAAACGACGGACTTCGTCCGTCGCTGTTTACCGGGTCATTTTTTTCTCGATGGATATAATCCGTCGTTTATTTTACGACGGATTAGGTCCGTCGCATCATAGCGACGGATAAAATCCGTCGTAAAAAATAAAAAATCCGTCGGTAATATTCAAAAAATTTAGTTGTCACTAAAACATTAGCGACGGCTAAGTCCGTCGCTAATATGAGTAAGCGACGAACCTCAAATCCGTCGGTATTTTGTTGAGAAATTAGCGACGGATTTGGTCCGTCGCAAAAATATCTGTAAATAACAACAACTATCGATAAATTATTATTATTTTTTTAAAAATCTTGCACTTGATAGTCATTCAAAAAATAATTCAAACTATTAAGAATCCTATTAACAAATTTGGTAACTCAGTCACCAGAGAACATGTTAGCTTCAAAGAAATCTGAAAAAGAAAAGTAATAGGAATCCATTGCAAACAGATCAAACAGCACAAAATATTGAGAGTAGCACTCCACATAACCAATCTTGCAAAACCAAAGTTTAAGCAAATGACATTTTAGCATGTTCTGCCTAGTGCCAACCCTGTGGAATATTCAGAATAACATCTGTTGCATTTTTCACCAATGCCTGGCCAAAATATTCAGTAGTAATTATCAACAGCAATAACTGCGCATTGTAGCTTTGGACAAGAGTAACATGCTCTCCCTCCAACAAACCTCGGCTCTAGTGCATGAAAATTTTATAGAATTAACTATTAAAGGGGAAAACAAGGGGAAATAAAAACAATCAGGATCCATGAGTGCAAGCATTCGATAATTCCATACCAGTAGGAGATTCAGAGCTCGATAGTCTCTTCTGCATCATTGGAAAACTACATATATATGGGCAACACCCCATGATAATGTGCCAGCCTCTGCTTAACCCTTTCTCTGCCAAGCACGAAACTCTAATTCTATCATCACAAAAATTATACAACAACAACAAAAGGCCCCAATCTATAACTTGCACATTGGCAAGCCAATAATTGAGGAAAAGTCCATGATGCCAAATGTTGGCTAATTGTCATCCTGAAACTTTTTATATAAGACCAAAAGTTTTTTTTTGTATAAGACCAAAAACTGCACAGAAAGCTAATTTAGCATGATATACCGTTGCCGGTGGGAATTGCACATGCGTAGAACATCCAATTCTTTCTTGCAAAATGTGGATTCCACCATGAAAAATAGGTGTATCCACACATCAATTGGGCAACAGCTGTATGTTGGGTCAGATCATTGGTTGTCGCCCTACTTGCTGAGTCGACCTGTTCAATTTTCAGGCCAAGTGCTCATCCTGATTGGGCCCACCTTTTTGCACTACCTGGACATCCTACACACATGACACATTGAGGGGAAAGAAAAGTACAGCATACTATGAGTTGAATGTGATGAGATTCATGTGATCATTACTCTTTAGAAAGACACGCACATCCACATGCATCAATAAAGATAGGCATGCATTAGAAGAGTGTTTCTTGAGTAGATGAGAAAGACCTGCACGCCTACTTGTTGGTTTTGTATAAAAGCTTGGCATAAGATAGTTGATAGCTTGAGGGCAGTCTCTGAATACGAGAGTACTGGAATCTCTCAAGTTCTTTGATGCGAACTCCAAGCTTGCAGTCTTTCTTTGCTTCCTCCACATCTCTCCATCTGCATTAAAAATCTCATATCCACGTAACACTTCCATGTACGAATGATACACTTCAGCCTGCATCATCAAACACATCTCCCAGAACAAATCTCAGAATATGGGTTGTTACTGCTCTTAAGAATAATTATTAGGATCCTCCAATTTGGCAAATTTTTTGTGCATCTCCCATCTACGGGGAGTCCATATCAACAGATTGGACTGTAGAGAAAAATAGTGGCATGCTTTTAATAAAGTAACAAGTAGAGAAAAATGAATCTTACTTCTAGCATAAGATGTTTATCCTCGGCTTGCATTAAAATAATGTATGTGAAGTCTGATTTTGGCTCAATTAGTAAATAGGTTAGATTCTGGCTGACCTTGACATGGCCCAAACCTAGGCCATAACCACCCCTAAATGATTATCCAGTCAATTTACTTTCATTCAACATAAATATAGCAATAAGCCCGCTGGAAAAGAATTTTGAACACAATTCAAAAGCATTTAAGAAGTATGTAACAACAATACCTAAAACTATTCTTACCATAGGAACTACAGTATCTTCCTTCCGAGTACTAAAAAATGTGCTGGATAGCATTCCAATACTCTGTGTAGGTCTAAAGACCAGCGTACAAGAAATATTCAGTTACTTTCAATGGTAAAACAAAGCAAAACATTACAAAGAAAATGCAATAAATAAGAAGACAGAGATTAAAAGTACAAGACCAATAACCATCTGGTTTTGTTAAAAAATATAAGCACTTCTCTAATCAATGCTAAAGATCTACATTTTTCAGTAACTGAGTTACTATTCACATAAAAAAATAGTCTAGAGATGGCCAAAATGGCAAAAAAAAAAAAAAAAAAAAAAAAAAAAAAAAGAAGAAGAAGAAGAAGAAGAAATCCAGAATTTTGAAATTGATTCCATGCGTGCACACATTTATGCTCCAGATAACCAAATTGCATCAAAATGTGACTAACCATTGCCTTGATAACCAAGTTGCATCAAAATGTGATCAACCAAAAAAGGAAGCTAATAATTAGAAAAGCTTGATTTTTTTAACTAAAATTATCAAGATTCAAGAGTCACATTTCATTGGTCATGGTTTTCAAAGGTTTATAGTTTTTTTTTTTTTTTTCTCATTTTCTTTTGTGGGCTTTCATACATTTTCTTTTCTCATGAAAGGGACGATTTTTATTTTTATTTTTCCTCTTTCAAGCAAAAGACAATGCTTAGCCTAAAGATTATTCTTTCTTGAAATTTTCTCAAACCTCAGGACCCTTTGGTGACAATTCACAAAATGCAATATAAATGTCTTTATCACACTGCTAATCCTCTGTTGAGCAAAATCAATACCAATTCTACACCTAAGAATCTCATTGACAAACTCACTGCGATTGCGAACCTTTTTCCTATGATTTTGTTCTGCAAGACTGCGGCAACTCTGTAAAAACCAGTGCTTTGTACACCTTCAGAATCTCACCCTTTTTAAATTCCTGGCCCCTCCAACAATGGATTTGTCTAAACATATAATGTTGAAATTGTAGTTAATAAGGAAAAAAATCACATCCCTGTGGATGTTTGTTCATGCATATTATCCAATATATACAAATTAGAGAGACCATTCAACTGGCTCATCCATCATACTTCTTTGGGTTGTCCTTCACTGTATGAGTCATAACCAGAGTGACAAACATCACTATAACATCACAAAGTATACACTGAAATATTTGTTATGCGAATATATATATTTAAATTTAAAAGTACTTAAAAAAAATAAAAAATGGATGAGATTTTCGAAAATATCTTCCAAGAAAAACCTCAAAATTTGAACATCTCCCCAAAATTTGCAGAGAGCAGTGTTTGTCACTATGGTCTCAACCGAGCATTGACGGGCCTTGATCTTTGACCTGTAGATGGCAGCAAATGGTATCAAAGACAAGTTTTTAGCTTAAAATGGAACTCGTCCCCACTGCTGATCTGGCCTTGGGGATATGGCCCTTCCACATGGTGAATCAAATGGTCCCAAGCATGGGCGCAATAGATGTTCTGTCACACTCATGAAGGCCTAAGAAGGTTTTAAAGACAAGCATTGGATTTCAACTATTTCTAACTGTGTAATCCACTTGAGCTTTGGATCTATCTCATGTTGGACTCATGCCATAGAATCATATGGCATAATGGATGGATACCGTTTGTACATTCCGGTGGGCTCCATATTTATTTTGCACCCCTCCATAGTCTTAACTTTCAAAAAGCTAGTTGTCAAAGGTATGCATGGGAATTGCCATGGTAATTACATAGGTAAATAATTATTACCTATTTTAAAAGTATTTACAAAGGAAATGAAAATCAAACATTTATTTGTAAAATCTTTCAAAATCAATGAAACATGGTTAACTACATAGATATAATAGAGCTTTTCGATAGTTTTCCAACAACATCTTACATACATGGTTTAATAAATAGCTGCAAGGTCATCATCATTGAAGCGACTTAAAGCAGGCATTAGGCAGTTTTTATCCCTAAGCCCATAATTATTTCTTTCGATCCGGGCCTTCCATAAGGTTGTCATTGCCCTATCCTACACTATCTTTGCTATAATAGCCGCTAGTGTTATGACCAGACCATGCCCAATTCTATTATAGTAATTCTTTTTCTAGTAAGTATATCAATGGTAGAAGGTTAAAAAAAAAAAAAAAAAAAAAATTCTAAAAATCCTTTCACCTGTATGGACTGTTTGTTAGGTCCACTATTTCTAGGATCCCTGAAAAAATCACACCTGCCAGGTGATCCAAACCTTCCAGTCGGTTGCATACAAAATGGATGGTCAGATAGCACATACAAGATAGGTTCACTCACAAATGTTTTAAGGCCATTCTTTTGCTGTAATGTTTCAACTGTTGTGAAAGAACAGTGAACTGACTTAACAGAAGGTACATATACATACAGGTGATGTAAATGGCAACAAAATCCAAGCTCAGAATTCCACAAATACTAAGATCTCTTACAAAACCAACAAAACCCATCACCCAAACACATGATCCAGAGCTACCCAAACATGAGTTTTTTTTATTTGCACCCACTATTTTGATATACACATACACAAAGTGCATGCCTACATTGCAATGCCAATGAGTCCCCAAAGGGGGTGTATCTTCAAACCAAAGGGTGTAAATATCAATTCCTATTACATGAAAGAACCCTTGACCATCTGCAATTCCAAACAGCCAAGCTTCAAAGCAGAAAACCCAAACCCAAGACCCGATTTGCAAAAATCCAACATCTAGATATTACTCACCACTGCAAAGAGTAATAAGCTAACATACCAAAAACCCAATTACAGAAAAACCCAAATTCCAGGTAAGAGAAACTCACATATGAAAACTAATGGTTTCACAAAAAAAAAAAAAAAAAAACAGCAATAACCAAACATCAAACACCTGTTCCCCGGGAAAAAAAAAATCGCAGAAAAACCCAATTCCAGAAAGCAACATATCCAAAAAGAAAAACCAATTTCAATAAAAATAAAGCAAACAATCAAATATCAGAAATATATATATATATATATATATATATATATATATATATATATATATATATATATATATATATATATATATATATATATATATTCTAGAAAACCCAAATCCAGAAATCCGTAAATCCGATACTCCAAAAAACCCAGCTATCAGAATCCAACAACAAACGTAATCGAATTTCAAATGAAAATAGAAAGATGGAAGGGAGCTACAACTAGGTTTTGGGGATCGAAATTAGATAAATGAGTACATACCTGGATTGAAGACCTCAGCTTGAAAAAGGCGAAAGGGAGGCCGTTTCCGACGAAGAACAGAATAGAAATGGAATTCGAAAGAGGGTTTTTAGAAATCCCTCTTCGAAAATGAAATTTGCATTCAAATCCACACAATGTGTGTTTTACATCATTTAAATAATATCATATGTTATCATCCGTACATTTAATGGACCACCTAATAGTTGTTTATAATTTTATTATATCGTAAAATGATCCATATTAACAATCTACAAGTGTAACCACCATTTGGATGGTCTGGATAACCCTAAATCATTGCCACAAGTGATATGAACAAATCACCACCATTTTACATCATATCCACAACTACCACCTACCACTTAAAGCTCTCATTACGGACGGGTTTGGCCAGTGATGCTGGTCGGTGCTATGTGGGCCCGACTATGATGTATGTGTTATATCCACACCGTCCATCCATTTTGAGATATCATGTTAAGTCATGTGCCAAAGAATGAGGCAGATAAAAATCTGTAGCGGATCCCACCACAGAAAACAGCGGGAGAGTGATTCCCACCGTTGAAACTATCCTAAGGCCCATTATAATGTTTATTTGAAATCAAACCTGTTCAAAAGTTAAAACAGACATGAAACAAGGCAAAACATAAATATCAGCTTGATCTAAGGGCCTGTTTGGGCGGTGGGTGTTCACTCCCCAAGTATAGGGTTGTGATGTAGTAATAAACTCGGTAAGACCGAGGTCGAATCCACAGGGACTGGTCGTCACAATTCAAATTCACAATTCTCCTTAACTAATTCAACAAATAATGGAGCAATTTACTAACACAATTCTATGGAAAATAACTATTGAGAATAAGGAAGAAAATTCAATCAGAGAGAGCACTAGGACTTTCGAATCCACCCCTAATTATCATAACCTTTGTTTTATCTGTTAATTCACCTTAAATTAGATTGATCCACTTATCTAGAGAAAGCACAATCTGTGTCCTTAATCGGGCATACAGATTGTCTAATTCCTTCAAGCAATGCCAGGAATAACATATCTCATGTCCAAATCAGGCATATGGAATATGCAGTTCAATAAAGCACCCTGTTTCTTCCTCTACAGGAACCTGTTCATGATCAGATACAAGTACCTAGAATAGCATCCAAACCACATCCATCCATAGACTCAAAAGTTCATAGATGGAGAAGTATAGAATTTAAAACAATCAAGCACACTAAGGAAAGAAACAAATCAATTTAATTAAAGTAAATCAACATAGAACAAGGGTATTCAAATTAGGGGTTCATCTCAGCCCTAGCTGAGAGATTAGTTACCCATAAAATCCATTAAACAAATGGAAAAATAAAGATAAAAAAAATAAAAAGAATTTCAAACCAATTTCTCTCTCTTCTTTCTTCTCTCTCTTCTCTTTCTTCTCTCCCTTGCTGTAGATCTGGAGCTCCTCCCTGGTTCTGAATGCCTTTCCCACGTCCAAAACTCCCCTTTTATAGCTGCTGGATGGCTGGAATCGGTGGCAGAGTCGTAGAAGGACTCGGAGTACAAATTTTCGCAGCCGTGATCGGTGGGCCCCACAGAGGCATTTTCTGGAAAATCCACCCCTTCCATTGGATTCAGGACGAAATTTCAGTCAGGAATGGGTGGTTTTGAATGTCCATTAACGCGGCCCAGAGAAGAAAATACAAAAGATCAGTTTTGAACGTCACCGGGTACCCCTTTTGTGGCCTCTGTATCACGCACGTGTGTACGCATGGGAGTGAACTATCAGCATGGTTTTGTAGTATTCATGGCCCTCTACAAGATGGACGGATTGGATCGGCCGGAAAAGTGACGTGTGGGGCCCACAGCGCTTCGCAAAAACGGCCAGCGGCCGGTTACCGCTGACGCAACCACGGACGCGGTTTCCTTCCGCTGCGAAGATGGTGGGGCCCACTGTGATGTTTACTTGGAAAATCCACTCCGTCCATTGGATAGAGGAAATTCCGGTCAGGAATGCCTGTTTTTGGAGTGATTTCGGTGTGGTCCATCTGATCTCTTGATTCACCGTCCGTCTTGTTTCCAACGGCTTGGATTTCACTCATGATGATCGTTCACAATTCGGCCACCTAGGCAGTGATGAGTGGGCCCCTTCAAACATGATGGACGGTCCAGATCTTCTGGTTGATGGACGGTGTGGACCCACAACCGACGATCATGGATCGGTTTGCGGGCGCTGGACGCAGCAGACGCTGCTGAGGGCGCGGGTCAGCGTCGCTTTGACCGGCTGGCGGGTACGGTGCAACTCGGGTGGGCGTGCACTGTATGCACGTCCACCCTCAGGTGGGCTCCTCTGCGATAGGTGCACAAAATCTGCTTCGTCCATATGTTTCCTCAGATTAATTAAACCACTGGGACAAAACGTGAGGCAGTTCCAGGTATCAGGTGGGCCCCACTTATTGATTTAAGGGGCTGATCTGGTCGTTGGAACACTTCCATAGTGATCCGAGGGCTGAAATTTGAAATGTACGGTTAATTTATGTCTCTAATCCTTTGTATAAAGTTTTGAGCTGATCAGATAGAGGGAACCATGTGATCTTGCATTCTGGACCCCTTTCGGGCCCCTTTCGCTCGCTTTCCTCAGATCCCAGGCGTGTAAATTCTTCAATATTGGTCTTCTGAGGTTCATCCTGTGCTTCGGTGGCTTTGGATCATCAAATCCATGCTTTTAATCCTCTTTTCAGTCCAACGCTTATTATTACATCCTGCAACAAAAATACAATTAAAATATGATGTTTAGGCATTATCATGTACGTAAAATAGGTAATGATCGGGGTCTGATATGCAATATTTCACCCTGATCACAACCCCCAACCAGCATTTTGCTAGTCCCGAGCAAAACATGCGAAAAATAATTTTAGAAACAAAAGACAATTCCTGTAAACTCAAGTGACTTGTGAACAGATAGTCGAGATGTGATCATTCTACGATTCATGGATGGTGAGAAGATTGATCTCCTGAAATCAAGCTTACAGTAAACTTCATAATCAAGTTCAAAATATTAAACCATGAATTAGAATAATTCTAAAACATTGAGTTTCATGAGTGTATAGTGTCATCTCAGCTTTCAATCATTAAGAGATTCAATTGTCAATTTCATGATATCATGGGTAATAAACAACGGAGCTCATGTCACCCAACACTGGAACCAACACTTGCCTTATAGATTAACCTTTCATTCTACCATTTTTTTTTTCTTTATGAATAGTACACCAAGGAGGAGAATCAAATCTGCACCTATAGGGAGCAAACCTATGGTGAAAACTTGTCGCCTAAATCTTTTCTCATGTCAACTATGAGGAATCGAATCTTCATCTATAGGGAGCAAACCTATGATGATGATGATGCGACTTATTCTTTCAATTCTTCTTTATAGACTGATGCTAAATATTTTGTTTTTCAGGCTGGTTCCCTTCATGCTTAGTGATTACCATGTTATCAATTAATATCGAACTGAAAACTTAATGTGTAAACGAGATCTGATATGTGAAATCATGGCTCAATCAATGTTTACAACTTCTAATCGTGGATTAACAATTCAATCTTAAGTGTGAAATCTGCCAGACAACCGAATCCAAGAGTCATAAATTTCTCACATTCTGGATCTTTGTAATTTCAAAATCACAACTATCTTTCAAAATCACTTTGAGTTCAATAGAAATTCCAGAAAATTTTCAAAAATTTTCACAATTTTTGCTCAAGACCAAGAAAATACTGATTAGGTAACCTAATCTCCCACCCCCAACCTAAAATCTACATTGTCCTCAATGTAAAAGAAATAGGCATGCAATGCATATGAGACAACGAAAAGAAAAGAGGAGTAGGGAATGATAGTACCTGGATGGAGAATCAAGAAGCTCTCAAAAATATCAGAGTAAAAGCGAGTCAACACAAGAGAGAAATTAGTAAAATAAAAGATCCTACCTATACCACTTTCGCAGGTGCTCTCGATTACATTTAGCATATGCAACAAGCCTTTAAACCCCTAGGTTACCCCTAGTGGACGAGTTGTAGTCTCGTGAGGGTTTGCGGTAATGTTACCCACAAACATTGAACTAACTAACAAGGAAAAAAGAAATCAAATAAAATGCTGGGTTACCTCCCAGGAGCGCTAAGTTTAACGTCTTCAGCCAGACAGGAACGGACCATGAATTCATTAATCTTTAAGACCAGGGTCCGCCAAAGAACTTACCTCAACACGTGGTTAACCAATCCCAGACAAGTGATGTGAGTTCCCATGAGTTGTGCTATCTGAAATGAGGTAACTGACACTATCATCAAAAATTTAAGGACTTCTGCTCGAACAACTTCCTCCATGTTAGGATCATGCTTCCATTGCATTTTATGTGACATTTCCGCAACATGATCCTTACATACAGTGGGGCACACTCCTTGTATTTCTGCTATCTTCCGTTCAATTGCCGCCTTATATGTTCGAAGAACATTAAGCAACCTGTTTTCTTTTGCCTTCTCAGAGTTAGAAACTGTGCTGTCAGGAAGAGTCTCAGAGGGATGAAGAGGTTCCACTTTCGCTCTCCATTTTTCAGTCTCCAATATAGGAGTAGAGTCGAGCAGTGCATTGATTTCGTGGATGGGACTATCTCTGTCAAAATCCGTGCCATGTTGTGCTAAGCAGGTCTCAAGTGGATCTTCAAAAGATTTACGGAAGGAGTCCTGCACTAGACTCTCGATCATGTCCACTTCAAATATGTCGTCCAAATCCGCGGGTTGTTGTCCTGCATTAAAAACATTGAGTTTAATATTCATGTTACCAAATGACAACTTCATAACTCCATTCCTGCAATTTATAATAGCATTAGATGTGGCCAAAAATGGACGACCCAAAATGACTGGGATCTGACTATGAGGATTCTGAACAGGCTGAGTATCTATAACTATGAAATCCACTGGAAAATAAAATTTGTCAACCTGGATTAGTACATCTTCAATAACACCCCGGGGCACCTTGACAGATCTATCAGCTAGCTGTAACGTTATTTTAGTTGGTTTCAACTCACCAAGTCCTAGCTGCTCATAGACCGAATATGGTAACAAATTGACGCTCGCCCCTAAATCAAGTAATGCCTTCCCGATTTTATGATCTCCTATGCCGCAAGAGATGGTAGGAGCTCCTGGATCCCTAAATTTAGGAGGGGTGTTATGTTGAATCATGGAGCTGAGCTGCTCTGCAAGGAAGACTTTCTTATGAACATTCTGCTTACGCTTTTGAGTGCATAAATCTTTAAGGAACTTAGCGTAGGCAGGGACTTGCTTGATAGCGTCAAGCAACGGGATGTTGACTTGCACTTTTTGAAACACGTCCAGGATTTCATCAAAGTTGTTTCTTTTCTTCATTGGTGCCAGACGTTGAGGAAAAGGTGCTTTGGGCACGTAAGGTGGCACGTCAGCGGCTCTAGGAGAGTCAGAGAGTTTTTGGACTTTGGATGCATTGGTGTGTCTCTCTGCTTCACCTTGATTTGATTCATCCCTAGGTATCTCTATTTTGTTGTCAATCTGTTTGCCTGACCTAAGGGTAGTGATTGATTTGGCTTGCTCATGGTATTGCCCTTGGTTGGAATTAGAGCCAATCTCATACTGTCCCTTTGGATTAGCCACAGGTTGGCCAGGGAACTTACCCTTCTCTCTCTCACTCAATGTGGCAGCCAGTTGACCCATTTGTACTTCCAGCTTGGCAATGGATTGTGCATTTGCATGTAAGCTTTGCTGGTTGGCTAGTAAGGTTTTTTGGGTGTCTTTTTGAAATTGGAGAGAACTCTGCATAAAAAGATGGAGTGTATCCTCAAGAGATGGTTTCCTTGATTGTGCAGGCAGTTGTTGATATTGCGGAAACTGCTGAGGTTGCATAGGAGGATTTCCAGATGGTCCTCCTTGTTGCGGTCCTTTTGCCCAAGAAAAATTTGGATGCCTAGCCCACCCTGGGTTGTACGTGTTCGAGTACGGATCATTCTCAGGTTTCTGAAAGGTGTTCAAAGCATGAACTTGTTCAGAGAGGAATTCTGGAAATGCTGTACCAGATGGGCAAGATTGCATAGGATGGGAAGGACTAGAACATATGGCACAAGCCTCGGCTTGAGTTGTTTGTGGAGGTCCATTATGCACATCAGAGCATCAACCTTCTTTGTCAGGCCATCAATCTTGGCATGGAGATCTGGTGTGACTCCTATCTCATATATGCCACCTCTCTTTTGTGGTTGGGAACTTCTTTCACCTCTATCTGAATAGTCCCATTGCTGGGAGTTTTCACACAAGGTTTCAAAGAATTTCCATGCTTCGGTATCGCTCTTGGTCATGAAGGACCCTCCACTGGTGGCATCAACCATGCGACGGTTCTGGGGTGTCAGACCGTCATAAAAGTATTGTACTTGTTGCCACTTCTCAAAACCGTGGTGTGGAACATTTAAGAAGCAAGTCCTTCCATCTTTCCCAACATTCATGAAAGTGCTCTCCCTCTTTTTGTGTGAAATTAGTGATTTCTCTACGGAGAGCATTAGTTTTGTGAACAGGGAAGAACTTGTTTAAGAACTTCCTAGACAATTGGTCCCATGTAGTGATAGACCCAACTTCTAGAGAATTCAACCATGCTTTCGCCTTATCCTTCAAAGAAAAAGGAAACAGGCGTAGGCGGATCGAATCGTCTGAGAAGTTTTGGAATTTAAAGGTGGAGCAAATGTCTAGGAATTCTTTCACATGATGATATGGGTCCTCCTTGTCTAACCCATAAAAGGAAGGCAACAACTGTATGACCCCCGTCTTGAGTTCAAAGTGTGCTGCCGTGGTGGTGGGCAATACTATACATGAAGGCGCATTGAGTTGGACAGGAGCTGAATAATCTCTAAGAGTTTTTGTTCCATTCTCTTCTGCCATTTTAACTGGGATGTCTTTCAATCTTCTATGGAATGTTCTTTCTATTTCAGGATCAAAAGGTGCTAGTTCTTTATCTAGAGATCTACGTCCTAGCATAAACTAAGTAACAACCTAAGAGAAAAAAAACTAAAACTAGAATCTATTCAAAAACAAGTTAAAACTATGTAAGTGAGAATGGGAAGAAAGAACCCGGAAAAGATGAGAAGCTCCTCCTGATTCCTTAGAAACAAAAAAATCAGGTTTCCTTAATGATAGAAAAATCCTCCTAGAAACTAAAAAAAAAAAAAAAAAAAAAAGCTAAAAAAGGAAAGAAATCTAGAATCCTAGAAAGTTACTAAATGTAAAAAGCTAAGTAAGTTTCTAGAAAGGGAAAAAGAAATTTCTAAAACTAGAAAATTTACTTAAGAGAAAAAATCGAAATCTAATAATGGAAAATTTAAAAATTCACAAGAAATTCTAGAATTAGAAAATTTCTAAAAGGTAAAAACCTAAAAAATAAAAATTAGAAAAGGTAAAGAATTAGAAAGGGATTACCAAATTAGAGGTTTATCTCAGGACCCTACAAAACAGGAAAGAGGTTAATTTCTAAAATAAAGAAAAGAACTCTAAGTTAGTAAAATCCTAAGCTATGAATTATGATAAGAGAGAATCCTAAATTCAATATGGACCGAAACAGTCCTCGGCAACTGCGCCAAAAACTTGTTCACTCCCCAAGTATAGGGTTGTGATGTAATAATAAACTCGGTAAGACCAAGGTCGAATCCACAGGGACTGGTCGTCACAATTCAAATTCACAATTCTCCTTAACTAATTCAACGAATAATGGAGCAATTTACTAACACAATTCTATGGAAAATAACTATTGAGAATAAGAAAGAAAATTCAATCAGAGAGAGCACTAGGACTTTCGAATCCACCCCTAATTATCCTAACCTTTGTTTTATCTGTTAATTCACCTTAAATTAGATTGATCCACTTATCTAGAGAAAGCACAATTTGTGTCCTTAATCGGGCATACGGATTGTCTAATTCCTTCAAGCAATGCCAGGAATAACATATCCCATGTCCAAATCGGGCATATGGAATATGCAGTTCAGTAAAGCACCCTGTTTCTTCCTTTACAGGAACCTGTTCATGATCAGATACAAGTACCTAGAATAGCATCCAAACCACATCCATCCATAGACTCAAAAGTTCATAGATGGAGAAGTATAGAATTTAAAACAATCAAGCACACTAAGGAAAGAAACAAATCAATTTAATTAAAGTAAATCAACATAGAACAACGGGTATTCAAATTAGGGGTTTCATCTCAGCCCTAACTGAGAGATTAGTTACCCATAAAATCCATTAAACAAATGGAAAAATAAAGATAAAAAAAATAAAAAGAATTTCAAACCAATTTCTCTCTCTTCTTTCTTCTCTCTCTTCTCTTTCTTCTCTCCCTTGCTGTAGATCTGGAGCTCCTCCCTGGTTCTGAATGCCTTTCCCACGTCCAAAACTCCCCTTTTATAGCTGCTGGATGGCTGGAATCGGTGGCAGAGTCGTAGAAGGACTCGGAGTACAAATTTTCGCAGCCGTGATCGGTGGGCCCCACAGAGGCATTTTCTGGAAAATTCACCCCTTCCATTGGATTCAGGACGAAATTTCAGTCAGGAATGGGTGGTTTTGAATGTCCATTAACGCGGCCCAGAGAAGAAAATACAAAAAGATCAGTTTTGAACGTCACCGGGTAGCCCTTTTGTGGCCTCTGTATCACGCACGTGTGTACGCATGGGAGTAAACTATCAGCATGGTTTTGTAGTATTCATGGCCCTCTACAAGATGGACGGATTGGATCGGCCGGAAAAGTGACGTGTGGGGCCCACAGCGCTTCGCAAAAACGGCCAACGGCCGGTTACCGCTGACGCAACCACGGACGCGGTTTCCTTCCGCTGCGAAGATGGTGGGGCCCACTGTGATGTTTACTTGGAAAATCCACTCCGTCCATTGGATAAAGGAGGAGATTCCGGTCAGGAATGCCTGTTTTGGAGTGATTTCGGTGTGGTCCATCTGATCTCTTGATTCACCGTCCGTCTTGTTTCCAACGGCTTGGATTTCACTCATGATGATCGTTCACAATTCGGCCACCTAGGCAGTGATGAGTGGGCCCCTTCAAACATGATGGACGGTCCAGATCTTCTGGTTGATGGACGGTGTGGACCCACAACCGACGATCATGGATCGATTTGCGGGCGCTGGACGCAGCAGACGCTGCTGAGGGCGAGGGTCAGCGTCGCTTTGACATGCTGGCGGGTACGATGCAACTCGGGTGGGCGTGCACTATATGCACGTCCACCCTCAGGTGGGCTCCTCTGCGATAGGTGCACAAAATCTGCTCCGTCCATCTGTTTCCTCAGATTAATTAAACCACTAGGACAAAACGTGAGGCAGTTTCAGGTATCAGGTGGGCCCCACTTATTGATTTAAGGGGCTGATCTGGTCGTTGGAACACTTCCATAGTGATCCGAGGGCTGAAATTTGAAATGTACGGTTAATTTATGTCCCTAATCCCATGTATAAAGTTTTGAGCTGATCAGATAGAGTGAACCATGTGATCTTGCATTCTGGACCCCTTTCGGGCCCCTTTGGCTTGCTTTCCTCAGATCCCAGGCATGTAAATTCTTCAATATTGGTCCTCTGAGGTTCATCCTGTGCTTCGGTGGCTTTGGATCATCAAATCCATGCTTTTAATCCTCTTTTCAGTCCAACGCTTATTATTACATCCTGCAACAAAAATACAATTAAAATATGATGTTTAGGCATTATCATGTACGTAAAATAGGTAATGATCGGGGTCTGATATGCAATATTTGACCCTGATCAATGGGATCAGAAGGGATTAGGGGACATGGGATTCATCCGGTTCTGTGCCAATTCCACTCCATGTACGGGAAGAATGGAAAAGCTTGGAATTACATTAAATGGAATTGCATCGGGTCAGTGCCAATTTCACTCAATGTTAGCAAGTTGTGTAGGTCCCACCATGATGTGTGGGCTATATCCGCACCGTCCACCCATTTATCGAGATATTTTAGAGCATGGGCCAAAAAATTAGGTAAATCTAAAGCTCAAGTGGACCCCATCATAGAAAGCAATGGGGATTGAATACTTACTGTTGAAAACTTCTTTAGGGCCACGTAAGTTTTGGATCTACTTCATTTTTAGGCCCATGCCATGAAATGAGGTTACAAAATAAATGAACGGTATAGATATAACACATGTGTGTTGTTCTCATTAATTTCAAATGATGGTGGGTATATCCATTCAATGTATCACCGTATTGTCAACAAAGCATGGCATTAATCTTATCCCATGGCAACAGGGACAATCCCTGCCATGGGTAATAATTGAATCTCATCCCACCTAATCCCTTCTAATCCCACTGCTCAAACCGACCCTAAAACTTGGTCTTTAAGGCCCTGTTTGGGCAACGGGATTAGAAGGGATTAGGTGGGATTGTATTAAAAAAAACATCATCATTACCCATGGCAGGGATTGTCCCCTGATTCCATGGGATTAGATTAATGCTCTGCTTTGTTGGTAATACGGTGGTACATTGAATGGATATACCCACCATCATTTGAAATTACCAGAATAACACACATGTATTATATCTAAACCGTTCATTTGTTTTGTAACCTCATTTTATGGTATGGGCCGAAAAATGAGGTAGATCCAAAACTTATGTGGCCCCAAAGAAGTTTTCAACGGTAAGTGTTCAATCCCCATTGCTTTCAGTGGTGGGTCCACTTGAGCTTTAGAATTACCTGATTTTTGGTCCATGCTCTAAAATAATCTCAAATAATGGGTGGACGGTGTGGATATAACCCACACATCAGGGTGGGACCTACACAATTTGCTAGCATTGAGTGAAATTGGCACGGGACCCAACGCAATTCCATCCGATCTAATTCCAAGCTTTTCCAAACATGGAGTGGAATTGGCATGGAACCAGATGAATCCAATCCCACCTAATCCCTTCTAATTCCATTGCCCAAACAGGGCCTAAAGTTTTTAACGGTGGGCTTCCCTGTCCCACTGTTTTTGTTTTTTGTGTTGGGTCCACTAGAGCTTTGGATTTAACTCACTCATTGGATATTACAAATAGATGGAAGGTGTGGATATAAAACATACATCATGGTGGAGCCACGGAACTTGCTGACGTCACTTCAGTGGCTAGTCTCGCTACTCCCCTGACACCAGCCCCATGGCTGGTGGTGGGTGCTCTATGGGCCCCACCATAATGTATGTATTTCATCCTTTACGTTCATCCATTTTTAAAGATTATTTTAGGAATTTATTCCAAAAATGAGAGGTATATAAATCTTAGGTAGACCACACCACATGAAAACAATAGTGATCGGATATCCATAGTTAAAATCCTCCTAAGGCCTAATGTACTGTTTATTTGACATCCAATCTGTTTATTAGGTCATACAGACCTAGATGAAGGGGAAAAACAAAAATCATCTCGATCCAAAACTTTTATGGCCCCCAAAATGTTTTTAATTGTTGACGCTCATTCAACATTGTTTCCTGTAATGTGGTCCATTTCAGATTAGGAAATACCTCATTTTTCGTCTCATGTTGTAAGATGATCTTTAAAAATAGATGGACGGCATGGATGAAACACATACATCATGCTGGGGCCCATAGAGCACCGACCACCAGCCATTGGCTGGTGTCGGGAGAGTAGTCAATCCATTCCCCTTATTTGTGATGTGGTCCATTTAATCTTTGGATATGGTTCATTTTTTGGATAATTCTCTAAAATGATCTTGAAAAATGGATGAACGGTGTGGGTTGATCCCAGATTTTTGGTAAATCCAAAACTCAAGTGGACCATGCCACACGAAACAGGGTGGAATAATGATTTCCACTGTTGATACCTTCCTTGGGCCCACAGTAATATTTATTTTTCATCCAACCTGTTCATAATATAAAAAAGATATGATTGAAGAGAAAACATAAACATTAGCTTGATCCAAAACTTCTATGGCCTCCAAGAATTTTTCAATAGTAGAGGTTTTATCACACTATTTCCTGTGGTGTGGTCCACTTGAGCTTTGGATATGCTTCATTTTTGTTCTTTAGACCTCAAATTATCTGTTAACATGGATGAATGGAGTGGATAAAATAAATAAATAAGGGTAGACCCCACAGAGTTTACTTTGGTAAGGGTAAAGAGTAACTCACCTAAATATAGTAGAGAGGGGTTTCCTTGAAACATTCATAATCATATATCATGCCTGCCTAAATGGGATTCACATATCCAACCCACTCATTATGTGCGTCCCACTTGGATGAGGGGTCAGACCAAGTTTCGGCCGCATCCAAAACTCATGTGGGCCCCACCAAGTGCTTTTATATTTTTTAGGATGTCTTCACATGGTTTTAGATGGTATGGCCCACCTAAGTTTCGTATACGAATGATTTTTGAGATATCTCATAACCTAAAGGGGACACATCAAATGCATGGTGTTGATGTTCGACACACATCATGATGGGGCACACAAAACTTACTAACATTAATTTTTAGGTTCTCACAATGTTACTAAGTTGGGTCATTATTTTGACCAGAATATTTGACCCATTTTACATGTCTGGTCCATTCACTCTACTGATCAATACCCATAATTTGACTAGTTACTTGCCTCGATCAAGCTACATATGAGGAAGATATTGGGCATACAAGATTGATCAATAATTTGAGTGAAACTTCATTTTAACGTTTAAAGGTTCAATTAGTGGACGTACCTAATAATTTATTAACAAATGTTTTTTATTTCACAGATAAATTTCAATTTCTATTTAAAAATAACATTTTTTTATTCAAAATGTATATTTTTTTACTCTTAATTTTTCTTTGAAAAATTTTAACAAAATATCGTTTTTATTATAAAATATTTCAAAAAAATTAAAATATAAATTCAGAATTTTTATTTTCAAAATCTCAAAAAAATTCCCAAATTTTAATTTTTTTCCCAAAAATTCCAAAATGCCAATTTTTTTTCTTTAAAAGCATCATTTTGTTTTCAACTTTTCAATTTTCTTTTTTAAAATGATAATTTTCTTTTTTTTCAAAATCTCATTGTTTTTATAAAAATATTATGGCAGGGCCCACATTGCGAAAATTTTCACATTCATTTTTTTTAATATTCTTTTTCAGGATATTATTTTTTTCTCAAAATCAAATGCTTTTTTTTTTTCAAATTTATCAACTTTATTCAAAATTCTTTTTTCCCACAAAATAGATTTTTATTAAATCACTATTTTTATTTTTTCAAAATCTAATTTTTTTCCCAAACATTGTTAAATTTTTTAAACTTCTCAATATTCTTTTTCATGTGATATTACAAATCATTTAAATATTAATTTTAAATTAAAAAATAAAAATAAAAATTTCACTCATTTGATATAAAAACAAAATAAAATTTCTTTTTACATTCCATCAATTATTAAAAAATAATCTTAGATATAAATATGTACAATTAAACCACCGAAATTCTATTAAAAAACAACATTAATTTTTTTAATTTTTATTGAATTTTTAAAAGGCATGTCCTTTTACGACGGACATGATCCGTCGCAATATTCCTTTTACGACGGACCATGATCCGTCGCAAAAGCAACTGAAAAGCGCGCCATTTTGGTGTTTTGGGCGGGAATTTACGACGGTAACAAAATCAAATTTGCGACGGATTTTATCCGTCGCTAATGAACGACGGACCAAAATCCGTCGTAAATCAGTTTTTAGCGACGGATTTCAGTCCGTCGCTAAATTCAGCGACGTTTTAGACCTGATTTTCGACAAACACGGGCTTAGCGACGGACCTTTTCCTTTAGCGACGGATTAAATCCGTCGGTAAACCAAGAGATTTTAGCGACGGACGAAGTCCGTCGCAAAAATACGTCGCAAATTGCTAGTGACCTGATTTTCTAAAACCCCATGGGAGAATAATATATTAGTAAGTCATATTTGCTGCTCTCGAGATTCGAACATAAGACCTTCAGCTCTGATACCATGTCAAACAATGATTTACTCTAAAAGCTTAAGCTTTCAAAGTGCGGCGTATCAATGTATATCACGGGACTTTATCACTTCAACATCTCATGTGTGCGATGTTTTTACGTCACACTGTAATTTACTCATATCAGAGTGCACAATGATATCCATATGCAATACGACATGATGCAAAGACCTAATGTGGGACCCATTAAAGCATATTGTTCTTGTATGATACTCATGTGTATCTGGCAATACATAATGATATTCGACGATATCGTGTATCTTGCTAGATAGAAACCATGTCCCAGTTGCTTGCTTAACTTCTAAAAAAATAAAGAATGAGTTTATCAAGCTCTATTGTCTGATATAATCAGTTTCGATGGTGAATTAGTACTAGAAACCAAGTTTTAATCCTTGCCAATGACAACCCTATTCTTCTATCTTTTTTAATGCATGTGTATCAACCATTTTTTTTTAACACACATACACACTCACACTAGTGGAATTTCGACCTCTGGATACTCGAACCCTTGACCGGGTGTTGAAACTCCTAAGAGTCTACAACCCGAGGAAGAGTAAGGATCCCATGTGTATCAACCATTGAACATTGATTTTCTCTTTTGAATGCTTGAATAGCCACACCACCAAGTTAAATTTCATCTAGCTCATTATTCTTTGTATGTAGAGTGTAATTGTAATATTTCATGATATTTGGTGCAACCAAACGTGCATGCCCTTATTTAAAAGAGTATGAAAATCACCCGGTGCAAAAATCAGGTCCATTGGAACCGTTGTGTTCTAGCTGTTTCATGTGAGTGTAACACTGCCTTCCCCCATCCATTCATGAGAGGTCTACAACTCACCTATGATTCAGTTGAGTTTTCAACTGTTCCTAAATGAGGATTTTGGTGCAGTGCATGGTTGAACCAGCCCGACTCACTGAGTCAGAGGTGAGTCATGGTATTAAACTGCAACTCAACTTGAGTGATCACATGCTGATGTTCCAAAAACATGGACCAAGTGGGTGGCTAGGTCCAAACGGACCCAACGGGCGGCTCAATGCGGCTGACCCACGCACAATAAAAATCTAAGTGCTTCTGCATGGCCCAGGATAGAAACACATGTGAAAGATCTGATCCGTTTATAATGTCGTCTTTTCCTGATTATGTCCTCTATCTCTAATATCTTACTTGTACATAATCATGTAGACCAACATTGATAATAATGAGATGGTTGAGAAAAGATAATCAAATCAACATACATACATGGCCTTAATGCTAAGTGGGCCAATTCCCAAAATTATTTTTTTGATACATGGCCCATTTTAGGTGGCAATGGGCAGGGCCAAGGCTAGCCCTAGCCCATCCTTAGAGCCCTAAGTTGTGATCATAGCCTGGACCAAGTCCTAATGAGCTAAAGAGGACCCAACTTAGCCCTCGCCCTAACAGGCATGCTAGGGTTAGGTTAGGGCATGCCCTGTTAGTTTAAGATAAGTTATATATATATATATATATATATATATGCTATGTGTATAATTAATGAATGTGTATTTATGAACCATCATGCTCTTCGTTGAATTAAAAATATTCCATGGTATACCTGTGTCAAATAAGATCATTAATCAACCAAGTGTATGACCCACCAATTATCCACCATATATATGAACTTAAATAAGTGCATCAGTATATTACTCACCGTCTAAAGTAGGGCGCGCAATTTAAATAGATAGTTTATAAATGTTGTGTATCATCTATCCCACTTTGCTAGAGTATCGAAGTTTTTTATTTACTATATATGCCGGTATACTAACTCTATAATCTACATCACTAATATCTACTAATAATACCTATGTACTATGTAGTATATACAAGGAAATGGGGAATGCTATGTTATTTATCAATTGCCCTAGCCCAACTAAATTTGAACCACCGGCGTAGATTTCTAACCCTAACAGTATAGGAATTATATATCATGACACTTTTCTTGAACACTTGTGACCGCACCTTGCACCCACACATGTATATATGTGTGTAAGACCATGCCAGCACTCCATGTGACTTCAAACATCAAAACCCTAAGATGTTAACTAAGCTAAGGAAATGTTGACCTCATCCTTCTTCATCACCCACCTTTTAAACGATACTTTATACATTGCCCTCTGATGGAGGAAATCACTCAATACGCTTCATCATACCAAGTAAACTCTATTGAGTCCACCATGAATATATGTGGTTTATCCATGTCTTCCATCCGCTTTCCAGCTCATTTTAGGGGTTGAGCCTAAATTTGAAGTATATTCAAAGATCAAGTGGACCACACCACAAGAAACATTACCTATCCTTGTAACCTTCCTAAGGCCCACAATGATTTTTATTTGCCATTCATCCTATTCATAAGATCACATATATAAGCTTGATAAAAAAAAACTTCCATTGCTCACAAGAAAATTTCACCATTAAACGTTAAATTCACACTGTTTCCTGTGGTGTGGTCCACTTGAGCTTTGGATATGGTTGATTTTTGGGCTCATGTCTTCAAATTATCTGCTAAAATGGATAGACAGAGTGGATACAATATATAAATCACGGTGGGCACGCAATCTGCTTCCCAGGCTGAGATTAGTGGCCAAAGCCCTAGTCCTTCAGGGCCGGGTAGCCCGGCCCATTTCCATCCTAATAGGAACATGCAATCCTTTTCATCTACACAGGTGTCATGCGAAATGCAGACCGACCATCGATATTACACTTCACGGATTACATACGTGTGATGGGGTCCATAGATCTGGTGGGACACCACATGGATGAGATGCTGTCCAAAGATGAGATACCTCAATTACATGAATCGAATGGCCCACAAATGGACAATTAAAACAAATTGAGAAAGAGATAGCATAAAAATACCAGATTAATGGGCCGATGGTCAAAAACATAGACCACTCATATGAGGTCCATGCTTCACAGAAACTCTCTGAGATGGAAGCCATTCTACAAGAGGCTCCTTGGAACCTATGCTACAGTATATGTTGTGACTTTAGCCGTTGGATTGTGGTCCTTTTTGGTGATCCAAACCGTTTATGTGATGGGCCTCATCATGGATATGGATACCCAAAAGCACTCCATATCGAAATATTTCAACGCTTTAATTATTCAATATTTTTAGGAAAAGACTCAAATGATCAAAGTGCTAAAATATTCCAATCTAAGGAATTTTATTTTTGGCCATTCCCCATCCAAGGTAAGGTTCATCAAATAAACGGTCTGGATCGTTCAAAGATGAACTAGCAATCCAAAGTCGTCCTGATGTAACTTTATGGCGAAGCCGGGGGTATAGTAGCAAAGTGATATGGGCTTAACCAATAATGGGCCAGACTTGGGCCTCAAAGAAACCTGGCCGTTGCAATCAGTGGGCCGTAGCGGCCTTTCAGGCTATTAGGCCAAGCCTACCATGGGCTGGTCTTGGATTTAATTTTTGAACCTGTATGATAGGATGGGGCCAGATTAGTAGGGGTGCACACGGAACCGGTAGAACCAGTAAACCGGACTAGAACCGACCAGACCGCACGATTTAGTCCGGTTCTGAAGTGCACTGGTTCTGGTTCTGGTTCCGGTTCCGAAAATCAAAGAACTAGTTAATTCAGTTCGGTTCTCGGTTTGGGGTTATGTAGAACCGAATCAGACCATGAATCGGACCATAGAACCAAACCTGGAACTGGACACCTTGGTCAGTAAATGTTTAAATTTTATTTTATTTTTTTAACATAAAAGATTAAACCATTCATCAAATGGATCACAACACAAATAAACATTGGCAGCAAAATAATTTTGGGAACACGAAAGGGTCATAAAAACAAACCATGACAAGATTCTGTGCAAATTTTCAGTAGAGGAGCTTGGGCTGGATTATTAAAAAAAAAATTTTAAAAAAAAAAAAAAGCTATGCAATTGGGCTGGATTATAAAAAGCCCAAAACTGTAGAACTAAACCGGAACCATCTGATTTTTAAAGGTCTAGTTCCAATTTGGTTCTAGGGTACAAACGGTCCGGTTCCGGAAAACTAGAACCATTGGGAATGGTTCGGTTCCAGTTTCACCTAGAACCGGACCGAACCGAACACTGTGCACCCATAAAGATTAGTGTGGCTGATAAAATAAATGGGCTGAGTCAACCCTGACCGAGCGAGTTGGGCTGATTCACCCCTGACTCAGTCGAGTCACGACTCAAGAGATGGTCCGAGTCACTGAGTCATTTAACCATGGTCGGACCTAACCAGCCCAATTTCTAAGCCTGTAACCTGGCTCATGCAGATTTTGGTCACCTTGAGATTAACCATGACCGTCCATGGTAATCAAAATAGGCTCAAAATAACCTGAAACGTGACTCTTACAATGCTCAAAATGTTAATGGTCCACATAGTAGGTGGGTCCCAACAAGGGCTGTCAATGGCCCGATGGGTCTTGTTTGGGTTGCTCAAATAGGCCCCTCGGGTCTAAAATCCAGGCCTGTTTGTTAATTGGGCTGGGTTTTTAAGCTGTATTTGAAACTCAACAGCATAGACCCAGCTGTCCGGCTGGGACCTGCCCTTAAGCAGGTTTCACTTCAAAAAAAATTTCAGGTCACCATTTTTTAAGCTGTGGAGTCACCTCCACTGTACACGTGGCTTAATTGGACTGATCGAAATTGTGGGCCCCAAGGGTCCTATAGCTCAAATTGACAGAATAATCCTAACCATCCGTCTCAATCCGAGTGGTGCATAAGGTGGCACTAGCCAAACATAAGATATTCACATGCAAGAATCAAGTGGGCCACCAATCAATTAAGTCACATGGTTAACAAAATCTCCATACCATGAACTTCGCGGGAATGGTACTTCGAAGTTCCACATAGTGCTCTTGCTTGGAATCTGTATGCAGAATTTCATCGGTTTCTTAAACCAGTGGTGCTTGTTATGATTAGCGTTTCGTATAAGGATCGGCTCCACAACAATCATCAACAAATGAGGAATCGAGGTAGATCCAGCCGATGATCAGGTCATCATTAACATTCCTGCACCTCATAATATTAAGGAGTTACGAAGTCTTCGACGATCAGTTATAATGGCTTAGAAAACCACTATGGGTTGAATCCTTGAAAACTAAAGACCGAAAACACAAGAGTATATGAGCATCAATGAGTGAAGAAACATATAAACATGAGGTGCCTTGGTGAATCCTAACTTTTGACCCTTTTATATTTAAAACAATATTCATCTAGATAATCCATTCCTAATAGGAAAACTTTGTTTGATCATCCGAAGCCTTGTAAACTCATTTGAACATGTTCAGCTAAGCTTTAAGGGAATTTCAGGCTACCTTCGGTCCCACTGAACCCCCATTCAGTCCTACCAAAAGTGCACAAAATAGGACAACAATAAAGTCCTAAAATTCGTGTAATTCAGCTCCAGTCGTAGAATGCTTCGGCCTGACCTAAGCTCGAACTTACAATTTTCATAAATGAATCTGTCCTGACAATTTCGGTCAAACTAGCCCTGCTCTGTCGGTTTCGGTCGGATCAACCTTGTTTTCAATTCGACCGAAAATTATAGATCTGTTGGAGCTTTTTTCCTATAAATCTAACAACCGGATCTTTGTGAAAATGATGGATTTTGACATTTTATAAACCCTACTGCATTCTAAGATCTACCAAGCCTCTTAAGCTCTATCCAAATGAGATTCATGCTATATTTTTAGTAATTCTTTACTCTAATGAGCATTTTAAAATCCTTTACAAGAAGATCATAATCTCGAGCTCTCTCTAGAGTTTAGATACTAATTCTATTGGCAAATCTTAATTTCTATCAACATTTAGAGTGACCATCAAGATGAATCCCATAGGAGTTCAACTTTTCATTAGTTGTGTGAGATTCTACCCAAACTCCCATCACATTAGTCACCTCAATGGAACATCGCATGCACAATATTTGATCTTAAACCTGAAGCATTGGTAAAACATTATCATCAACTATCGATGGAGCAAAATAGGAGCTGATTGAAGCACATAAAAGCATCGATTAAACAATCTGAGACGGTGCATCAATGGAGCTCAATTCGATATGTGTCATTAAGTGAGTCTATGTACACTCTTTCTTTGTGTATGATTGAGTCTACGAGTTTGATTGCTAAACTTGATTAGATATTTGTGTAGGACCTAAAAATCTTTGAATAAGCCACCAGACATGGGTGTGTACGTGTTAGTCTTCATGGGAGCCTCCAGCAGGAATAAACGTAGGTCTTTGGACTATAATTGATGTTCATGGCGAGTTTATAAAAAACCACCTAAGTCTCCAAGGGAGTCGGTCCTTATATCGTATTATAAAGGTTATTGTTGAACCTCATTTAAAACATCCGGTATACTTATGAGTTGAGTGCGTCCGCTCGAAGTGGAGTAGGGAAATCAAACTACTATATATGCTTGTGTTTGGAATTATCATTTGAACACTTATTTAATTATGCTTATGTGATTGATTGATGAATTATATGTATTCATAATTAGATAAATGTCAGGATTTGATAGTTATTATATCCCACACACATATGTATACTATTTTGTCTATAAACTAATTACTTCATCAGAATATGATTTGTAATGTATGTGATTAGACCTTCTAATGGCTTAGAAGCCTTAAAGTTAATTATCTTACTTAACTTTAATTAGATATTAATTTAAGTAAATAATTGTATGTTGAAATATATAAATTTTGTTTGGTCCTAATCACCCCCTCCATGACATGACTTTTATATGTTTCCGCACGTATAGTCATGACATCCCACTATGTAATCCCACACTTCTCTTCTCAAGAATCCACAAAAATGAGTTGTTTTTCAAGTTACGTTCAAAATTCATTGACCCATTTGATAAATGGATTGGGCTTGGGCTGACCTCGATCAGGCCCGAACCTGACTCATTGGCAACCCTACTGTGGGCCCACACGCGTTACCAAAATCTCTGTAAATTTTATAAGCAGAAATGATCCAGTTCTCTCGTAGCATTATAACCTATGGTGCTCCAAATTATATTGGTTCACTTGGACAGTCCATTCAATCGATCTAAACCATTCATTAACTCCAGAAAATATTTAATGGGTACCCATGAAAATATCCCACTGATCGGATGATCCAATCTGGCCTTATTTTCTATGCAATTTATGTAGTAAGGCCCAGGCGATGAACGGCACAGAAACAGAAAAAGGGTATTCACCGGGTCCACTAGTTAATCATTGACAACCTTGAGGAAATAAATAGCACTGGGCACCTGATGGAAAGATCAGATCTCACACACGTGTCCCATATAGGCACGTGTGCGTGCGTGTGGATGGGCAGAGCTCTTACACGCGTGGAATTAGGAGAATCCCATTTTTCAACGGTTAGTTGGGTACCTCGCTTTCCAAATCCAAATTCCTACATGTGTTGATCCCAAGCGCGTGTAAAACCTACACTCACAAAACACCTCCACGTGTTCCAAACTGACATAAGGACAAGATCCAACCTTTCATTAGGTGGGCCCACTGGATTTAAATTCCTAAGTCTGAGAATCAGGTTGAATTTTCATCAGGTGGGCCACACATGCATGATGACCGTTGGATCGTTTGTCCGCATATTTTTAACCATCGATTTGTTCCGTACATCGTGCCTCTTTCAAGAATGGACCGATCTGATTTTCGGAGCGAAGCATCTACATGTTGGGGCCCAGCTAATGGACGGTAGTATCTCGCACACGTGCACCATGGTATCACACGCATGATGGGGATTATCAAGTTGTAGAATCTTTTGACATTCGTTATTACCAAGGAAAGAAATTTGGTACTCTGGGGGATGTGATGGATGATACGCGGTACTATAAAATTACTTACATTCATTGGACGGTAAAAAAAATAATATGAAAAAATATGACTGTTTCAGCAAACAAGTGTCCACGAATCAAATCAGTGGGTAGGATTGTTCAACCAATATGATTTAGTCAGCTTAACTTGAGTCAACGGATGCACCATGTACAATTCCTGAATGCGTGCGTATCAAGCGTCAGTCGCGACCGAGTATCATACCACTAAGGGTGCGGATTAGGTGACTAAGGTGAGTCCCGGGTAAGAGCTTAGTAGGTGAGTTCCTGACTGTGGGGCCCACTTTGATGTATTTTATTCATATCCATTCCGTCCATAAGTTTTTTTTCCGGATTATTTTAGTGCAAAGTACAAAAATGAAGTAGATTCAAAACTCAAGTGGACCACTCCAAAGGAAACAGTGGTCAATGAACGTCCACAATTAAAAACTTGTTGTGGGCCATAAAAATTTTGGATCAAGCTGATATTTGTGTTTTCCCTTCATCTAGCTTTTTGTGACTATATCAACAGGTTGGATGGTAAATAAATATGACTGTGGGCCCTAGGAAGTTTTTAATGGTAAGCGTTCAATGAACACTGTTTCATGTGGTATGGTCCACTATACACTTAAATCTCCTTAATTTTTGGAACAATACACTAAATTCATCTGGAAAAAATGATGGACGGAACAGATATACAACATGTAAATCAAAGTGGGCCCACGGTTAGGGACTCACCCACTAATCTGTTACCCGGACTCACCTAATCCGATAACTTAGAATTGTTCAAAACAATCTCAACAAACATCACACGCGCCATACGTGCCAACTTAAAATTCTATTACAGAATCACAACCATTCACCAGGTGGGCCCCAACGTGATCATGCATTTACCAAAAATCAGACCGGTCCATTCATCAAGTGGGCTGCACGTACTTTGGAAAATTTTGAACAGGTGAGAAAAATGACCATGGCCCCACCTGATGAGTTGATCAACCTAATCTGGGCCATGGATTATTCATTCACGGTGGGCCCAAGTTGATGAATCTGATCTCATATACGTGCCTCACATCGACACGTGTGGTGAAAAGTGCCCCTTCAATAGTGGGCCCCCTATTACGAAACCATACGCCAGCTAACCTAATATCATGTAGGTGGTCTCACTGCAGTGGAAAACCTCCCATCATCTTTTATCCTATAAGCCCCCCTGAAATTTAAAAGATTAGTGCAAGATCCAAGCCGTACATCAGGTGGCCCCACTGTTAGATATCTATAGAATCTAGGCCGTTCATATGTGAAACCTGATCTTAATATGTGCTTGCCTAAAAATCAAGTCCACTAATATGGTAGGTGCGGATCTCATTAACGTGCCGTGTTAGAACAAGATCAAAAATAATATTTTTTATTCACCTTTAATAGATGATCTTATTCAAGAGCAAAAGTGACAAGTATTATTTTTTAATTTACAAAATAAATATTTATTTGAAGTGAGAAGAAAGGAGATAATTATTATTTGAAAACTCTGTTAATCAACTAGGTACTTAGCCTAGTTGGCAGAAACAGGCGGAAAAATGAGACATGTAACTAAAAATCAGACTAATTCATGATTTATGTGGGCCATACCATAAATAATAATTGAGAGTGGATGCCTGCTCATTAAAATCTTTTTGATTGTATGTAAGGCCTATTGAGATGTAGTTTAGACATCCAGCGCATTCATTTTGTGTGTCCCACTTTGATGAAGGGTAACAACAAATTTCAGGCCATTCTAAAACTCAAGTGAGCCTCAACAAGTGGTTTTAGATATTTTAGTTATGATTTTAGATCGTATGGCTCACTTGAATTCAGGATGCGGCTGATTTTTAGCTAATATATCCTATAACTTTGTACTAAATAATGCACAATGTGGATGTCCCATAGGTTGGGGACCATTTCCCATTCTTAGTTAGGTAGCTGAACCATTTTTATATTATTTTTTAAATGATGTTTTAGGAATTATTGTAAATGCCTCTAAAATTAGGATTTTACCAAATAGTACCTTCGGAAACCAATACTCATGAAGAGGGCTTTTTCATAGGAGAAATTAGATTGTTACATTCTCTTTTATTTTATTTTTCTTTACAAAGTAAAGAATCCAAAATTGTGGGGCACATGTAGTATGTGATTGACATCCAACCCATCCAACAGATGCACACCAACATGATTATAAGGTGAACAAAAGATATGGTGGATCCAATAATGAAGTGGGCCGATCTATAAAAAATGCTTATGACTCAAAACATCCAAATTCAAGTATAGCCCATTTGATGATTTAATTAGACTATTTTTGGTTCATGCGCTCATGATGAGTTGCATATGTCAGATGACTTGCATGTTATTCACATACCATGTGGACTAACAAGTCTTAGCTTTCACTTAAATTTAAAGAAAAATTTAGGGAGTGTTTGTTAAATCTAAAGTCTGAAGCTTGAATTTGATATCCGAATATGAAGTTTGAATTTAAAGTTATAAAATTTATTTAGTAATTGTATGAAAGAAGTGCTAAAGTCTAAAAATTAAGTACAAAATTTGAAACAATCCATTTGTTAACAAACATACGAAATGTATGAAATATGTTACTTTGACACATTTACCCGTCTCTTGTTTGAAGATGTGGGTGGGATCCGTGACCGTGAGGCCCACCATGATACAAATATCAAGTGGACCATAATACACAAAACAGTGGTAATCGACTATTAAAAACTTCTCATAAGCCACAAAAGTTTTGGATCAAGTTGATATTTGTGTGGTCTTTTCATTTAGATTTGTGACCCTATCAATAGATTGGATGGAAAATAAAACATTCCGGTGGTCCCCTTGAAGTTTTTAATGGTGGGGATTCAATCACCATTGAAATAGTGGGAATTCGACACTTACAGTTGAAAACTTCTTGCCCCCATAGAAGGCTCTAATCAAGTTGATATTTGTGTTTTCCCTTCATCCAAGTCTGTGTGACCTAATCAACAGGTTGGATGGTAAATAAACATTACAGTGGGCTATATGAAGTTTTTAATGGTGAGTGTTCAATCATCACTTGTGGTGTGGTCCACTTAAGATTTAGATTTGCCTCTTTTTTCGGTCTCATGCACTAAAATGATCTCACAAAATGGATGGATAGTTTTGATATAACACACATGTCATGGTGGGGCATACATAACTTGGTGACGTCAGGTCTGATGGGTTTTTTTACCCATCTTCGACCGGTCGTGAGCCCAGCTCGACCGGTCGAAGGCTGGTGGTTGACCAGTCAAAGGTTCGAGTCGTGACACGACTCAAAGTCCAGTGAGTTTTTTTGTTGTTTTTTACTGTAGCTATGACTGGTCGAATGAATGGCTCGACTGGTCGAAGGGGTCCTACGACCAGTCGAAGACTCGGCTCGACTAGTCGTAGGTTATGCAGTTTGTTCCGCGATTTTGCGCGAAACTGCGGATTTGAGTCCTTTCGCAACTGGGATGTGAAAGAGAAGTTTTCTAAACTATAAAAGGGGTTGCCTAGGATTTTTTAGGTAACAATAAGAGGATTTCCTAAAGCTTTACAAGGAATTTGCTAAAGGGTTTAGGGCTATCAAAGGTGTGTGTGTGTGTGTGTGTGTGTGAGAGAGAGAGAGAGAGAGAAAGCTTATAAAGGGAAGTTCTGCTCGTGGAGGTTATCTACTGTACAATCTATATCTCAGCGTTTCTATGTCCTCGTAATCAGTTAGATCTCTCCATTTTCTCTCTTTCTTTTATTGTTTATCCACTCCTGCGTAAGTGAAGAAGATTATAATGTTCTACTTCATAGTGGATTGTTGATTTGGATGAGGTCCTGTGGTTTTTACCTCTTTGAGAGTTTTCCACGTAAAAATCTCTTGTGTCCTCGTAATCGGTTAGATCTCTCCGTTTTCTCTATTTCTCTTATTGTTTATCCACTCCTGCGTAAGTGAAGAAGATTATAACATTCTACTTCATAGTGGATTGTTGATCTGGATGAGGTCCCATGGTTTTTACCTCTTTGAGAGTTTTCCACGTAAAAATCTCTTGTGTGGTATGTGATTGATGCATTGATTGTTCTCATTGCTTTATTATCCATAATTCTGGTTTGTTCTGGTGAGCTAGATCCTAAGGTTTTGTGCAAGGCCCCCAACAAGGTCGGTGGTATGTGGCACACTATGTAATCACTTCCACTATTGCAGCGTCCAGATTTACCGACCCAACGGTGGTTTGTGCAATCATCATGGTTGGGTGCATATGTTAGATGGCTTGAATGTTATACACATACTACAGGAGCTTTAAACAGTCTTGACATGGACTAATTTTTAAAGAAAAAACAATAGGCAAAGGCATCTCTATAATTTCCTTCCTTGGAAAGCACCTCATTATAAATTTTAATTATTGAGGCATTATTTGGTAAAATGTTGATTCCTGAGGAGTTTAGTGCCCAAAACTCCGTAAGAATTTTACAGTTT
This sequence comes from Magnolia officinalis, assembly GCA_021015155.1. Lineage (NCBI taxonomy): Eukaryota > Viridiplantae > Streptophyta > Magnoliopsida > Magnoliales > Magnoliaceae > Magnolia > Magnolia officinalis. Next base: position 14,324,607 of record JAJHSJ010000015.1, read on the forward strand.
TTTTTTTTTTTTTGTCTTTTCAAATTGTAATGTTTTATTCTACTCTTTATTTCTAAATTATAATCTTTTCATTCTTTATAAGAATCTCTTAATATACAAACCTAGAGCAGCAAAATAATTTTATAAGCACTAAAATAAAAACCACATTCTATTAATCTTTGTGTTTGAAATAAAATAATAAGACTAATCTAAGTGTTTGAAATAAAATAATTTTCCTATTAAATGTGAATTATCTTTCTTATTCCTTTCAACGGTATCAAATGATAAGCTTCCGATAGAATCTGTAGGATGTCCCGGACAACGCTACTTTCGAGGTGTGGACTGCCTATAACATGGGCCACTTGATGAAAGGTTCTAATATAATATTCCATGTATGAGATGCTTTGACCTGTCACCATGTTTTTGTTGTTGTTGTCTTAATCTGTTGAAGTTCTGTAACTTATTTTAAAATTTTAAATTAAAAATATGTTAGACCTAGTCAAAATTTACAGGACTCAGATAATTCGAGCATCTTAAAAAATCTGAGCCCTTGTACTCATTTTTTTAATAACAAAGAGCTGTTATTTATGCAGCTCTTTGTGCAGCTATATTATGAAAACGGTACTATATATAAGGTCGAGGTCGAGCTGTGTGGGTCCCCACTTTGATTTATGTCAGGACATCCAGCGCATAAATTAGGTGAGGCCATGCCATTATTTTGGTGGTTAACTACACATTGAAACCTTTATTATTATTTATAGAGCTCGCGAAGATGTGGTCTAGAAATTCAGCCCAACCCTTTTGTGTGTCTCACTTGGATGAGGGATCACACCAAATTTTAGCTGCATTTAAAACTCAAGTAGACCCCACCAAGTGCTTTTATATGTTTTAGGAATGATTTCACATGGTTTCATATGGTATCGCCGGCTTGAGTTCTAGATACAGCTAAACTTTGGGATATCCCATTGAAGGAATTCGGCTAAATTATTTTCACCGATGTTTTTGTTTTTGTTTTTGTTGTTGTTGTCTTTATTAAGTTTTGTTTTATTAAAAAAATAAATTAACTAAAGATGTGTTAGACCTACTCAAAATTAATAGGACTCGGGCGATTTTAGCGTCTGGAAAGTCCCGGTTCATTTGCGAGCCGAGCTGAGCTCTGACAGCTCCTTGTGCGACTATTTTTTCTATAAGGTCGAGGTCAAGTTGTGTGGACCCCACTGTGATCTATGTCAGACATCCACCCCATCAATCAGATTCACCCTTCCACGGTAGGCCTAAAAATTAGGCCTTTCCATTACTTAGATGGATATCTATCTATTGAAATTAACCATTATGATTGTTTATAGAGCTTAATGAGATATGGTTCAGAAATTCATCTCATCCCTTATGTGGGTCCCACTTGGATGGTGGATTCCACCAAGTTTCAGCCGCATACAAAATTCAAGTGGGCCCCACCAGGTGCTTTTAGTTGTTTTAGTAATGATTTTATATGGTTTTAGATATTAATGGCCGACTTGAGTTCTGAATACAGCTGAACTTTGGGGATCTTCCACAACATTGAAGGGACCCACCAGGTGTGGATGTATGACAGATCATGGTGGAGTCCACAGAGATCGACCTCTTCACATGAGGCTGACCTCGGCAAATAAATGTTCAATATTCAAAAGTTAGGATTGTTTAATTAATTTGGGTGGTTGGTACCTGTGTAAATGCCACGTGTACAGCTGGGATTCATCCAAATTCTCATCCAAGTTGGCCCAGCCGCGTTAGTCAACACCCTCTCTCCACAATTTGTATGTGTTGTTTTCAAATCTCTATCTGTATAGAAATATTTAGTAAGACGTGGATTGGCCACCCAATCCGTGTCTATTACTTAGTTGAATTATGTCAAGGAGTGTCTATCATCTATTCAGCGATTGAGTTAGAATATACAAAAATAATAATAATAAATAAATAAATAAAAAGAAAAAAAGGGTTTTATTTCGTACCCTAGGATATCATAAAAATACATAAATGGGTACTCATAGAATGATTGTATCTCAATCCAAGCCGTCCATGGATGTACTTCCATTGCGGATTTCCTTACTGAGTAACCTGACTCTGGGGCCTGGCATAGTGTACATGTTTTATCCATGCCGTTTGTCTGTTTTGCCGGATCATTTTAAGGTATGAGCCCAAAAACTAACTACATCCAAAGATCAAGTGAATCACACCATAGGAAACACTAGAGATAAAGAGAGCCATCCCTGAAACCTTCCTAAGGCCTATCCTGATGTTATTTGCCTTCCAACCTCTTCATAAGGTAAGATCGACACGGATGAATGAAAAAAATAAGTATCAGCTTCATCCAAAACTTCCACGGCTTTGAAAAAGCTTTCAAGGGCAGGTGATGAATTCACACTGTTTCTTGTGTTGTAGTCGACTTGACGTCTGGATCTCCATCAATTTTGGGTTCATACCCTAAAATGAGCCAGAAAAACATATGGATGGTGCGGATAAAATAAATACATCAGGGTGGACCCCAGAGAGTCGCCTGGTGACTGAATCACCAGGCAATCGAAGTCCTCTATGGATGAAGTAAAGCTAGAAGGAGAAATGGTCATTGGTCTAATTTTATTTTTTTATTATTATTTAAATAAATAAATAAATAAATAAATAAATAACACCAACGAATCTATCTTATGAGCATTCTAACAATCTGTACAGACCATCTAAATCAGAGCCCATGATTTGGATGGCTTGGATTAACTTACATGCACTCCACATGTACAATATCTACATGAATGTGTATAGATCATCATACTCCATCACCCCATGCATATGTTTATGACTTATTCAATAGACTACGTCTTCTCCCCCACCTCTCCATAACCATTTTCACCAGCATGATAAGAACACCATTTTGGGTCCACAATCCAATCCGATCATCCAAACAGCTGACGTGGGTCCGGCGACAGCTCCGATCGGATGTCGGTAAGTGCTCAAACCTTCATTTTTCCATTGAATTTAGCATTATAATCTTTAATTTCATTCTCTTTATGATCACCATAGAAGAAAACTAGACCATGTTTCTCCTTGATTAGTGTTAATTAACAAGAGTTTATATAGACTAATCAGACAGTCATCTAACGTCCGGTCGTAACGATCTACGGCTTATCGCGTAGATCTTGAAATAAGAAAACCCATGAATTTTTTTAGCTTTTTTTTGTTCATTTTATCTTTGATTAGTGCTAATCAACAAGATTAAAATTAGTTAACTAAATCATTATTTATGGATACTAATAAACTAAGGACTTAATACATCCTTTTCCACATATCATATATTTCACACACACTGACATACATCCTTTTCCACATATCATATATTTCACACACACTCATGACATACATCCTTTTCCACATATCATATATTTATGGATACTAATGAACTAAGGACTGTCCAAATCTTAGATCAGTTTCTTTGGAGCAAACATTGAAAACACACACCAATTGAATGATCCTAACCGTCGAGATTGTCGTGTGTGTTAAAAATAAATGATCAGCAATTCATATTCATCGAGTGAAATAAGATGGTTGAGATCATTTGATTAGTTTAACTTTGAGCTATGCTCCATGCATAATGAGGACAGATTTTTGATGGGCCCATCGATTTGTACGGTGGATGAACATCGCGATATTCGAAAATGGTGGTGAACTATTACTGTAGACTGTAGTCTAACCCCTTGAGCTAGGGTGAGAACAAGCAATGTCAATGGGCCAGGCTCCATCAGAAATCAAGATTTTCAAATAGGCCAAGATGAAATAAACAAACCCGGCGTCGAGCCCATCAATGGCTGGCCCATTGGTAGTTTTTTGGCCGAAGTGTAGAGATAATGATCGAGTGGGCCCAACGTAATCTGTAAAATACGCGTAAATACCGTGTTTGTACTTACATGTGTGCACTATCTAGAGTTGCAAGAAGATGAAGAAAATACAATGTCTTCCTCTACGCGGTATATATACATGGGTACACACATTGTATACTGTCTCCTACAAAGTACAGATATGGTATATACGCGGTATTGATACTGATCTAGAGCGGGTTGCGGACAGTTTCATGGCTAAGATGGATCAGAAAAGGCCCGGTCGACGACAGAAGTGATCCGGATCGTCGGACCTTAGATTGGGTGTATCTCGCAATCCGGAATTAGTTACCTGACGTAAAATATATGATTTTGGGGTAGAATTGCGAAAAACCCCTGGATCAATGGTCGTTTTCCTGTTTTAATTTCATTTTTACTATAAATAGTAAGTTTTAGTTTGATTATAACTCTTCATCCGTCGGGCCTTAGGAGTTGCGTCCAACGTGAAAAGAGCTTGGAATAATTAGGAGAACGGTTTGGTGAAGCCAAATAGGACACTTACTATTTATGGCCGAAAACCTTGCGCACTAGTAGACATCATAATGGTCTATAAATAGTAAGTTTACTATTTATAGTAAGTCGCTATTTCTAGGAGTTTTAGTTGTAGTTTGATTCTGATTTCTTTCCCATTACTTGGTACCCCTATTTAAAGGGTTGTGAATTCGTTTTTAGTCATCAATTAATCAATTTCGAATTTCTTAGAATTTATTTCTATTTTCTGCTTTCTTTCCTCGTGGATTCGAGAAGTCTTTGTGAGGAGTCCAGAGAAGCTCCGTGGATTCCAAGTAGTTATCCTCATCACGTTCATCCCTGCGTCATATACAGATTACGTGGGCCCACTCTATTATTATCTCTACACAAAGCAGGCTAGACTCATGCTGGGCTAGGCCAGTGGGACCCACTTTGGTGGACCACGCGAAAATACTTACAAATTGCACTTAGAAGCATTTTCTCAATCTGAAAGGGCCAAGAGAACCAACCATCCAATTCGGAAGGCCCACCTTGGATGGGCTACAATCTAAGAATCATGCTGATTGATGATCCTGGCCCATTGATGGATAACACTCAGCATGTATACTTGAAGTAAGATTCAACGGTCTAGATTCAACTAGGGAACGTTATGGAGCAAGATATCTGATAATCTAAGCTGTTGGGCCATGGGCCATCCATGAAGAGGCCCACAAGATGGGCCCCACATAATGTAAACTGATGCAGGCTAATCCCTTTCATCATGCATGCTAAGTATGGAATTAGTGACAGTAAATCATCACCGTCCATCAAAATCATCGCATGATCAAGATTGTGTGAATGCATGATTAGAAGATAACTGAAATGAATTGTTCTGATCTCTTCTTTCAGCTGTCTGAAGACACCAACCTCATCGTCGTTCTCGCTCGATCCCTACTGAAATCGATCTCTGAAGTTACCACATTGATCGAAGGCGTCCACATCGAGCAGGAGAACTTCATGGAAGTAGGAAGCTATCTGGACCGCACATCGCCGGCCATAATTGAATTGCAGATGGCTGAGAATGCTCCATCCAATGCAACAGAGATCCTACAGTTGATATCGAAGCACGTCGATCTCGCCGGGGATCTAGTATCAAAATGCAGCACTGGAGCCCACCTGATCAATGACCCCGAGCTCAAAACCATCATCGAACAGCTCGAGAGAGTGATCAGAAACATCGGGTCTGGCCTTAGCTTGATACCATCTACGACATTTGAAAACCGTCAGTATGTGGAAATTGCAGTCCGTTCTCTTTCAAGGGAAATGCAGAGTGCCTGCCTTAAAGAGGGTGGATTTCAAATTCAAATGTCTGAGCTTGAGGAGTCGAAAGATCAGGACTTGTATTCAGTAGACTTCGTAGAGAGGGAGATTGAGTATAATTCAATGCGAGTGGAAGTATCGGAAGAGAATTCTCAGCCCGATTCGGGCGAACACAGCAATGAAATGCCACGATTGATCGATTTCCTCAGAGGAATGAACTATGGCGGGTCGGAGAATGACAGGGACAGCAATAGCCAGCCATTCAAGTCATTGCCACAGGTGGCCGAGTACATGGAGCCTTTGTACGAGACGTTCTTCTGCCCATTGACGAAGAAGATGATGGATGATCCAGTCACAATTGGGAGCGGCGTGACATACGAAAGGCGGGCCATAGAGGAGTGGTTCAAGAAATCCAACAACGGTTCGGACTGTGTTTTTTGCCCAACAACAGGGCGGAAGCTCGAGAGCAGAGTTCTGAACACTAACATCGCTTTGAAGACGACAATCGAGCAGTGGAAGGAGAGGAATGAGGTGACTCGGATCAAGGTGGCTCGTGCCGCTCTGTCTTTGGCCGGCTCGGAGACTATGGTGATCGAGGCAATGAAGGACTTGCAGCACCTGTGCCGGCGGAGACAATACAACAAGGTGCAGATGAGGAGTGTTGGGATGATTCCGTTGCTTTGTCAGTTTCTAGAATCTGAAGAGAAGAGACTAAGGAGCGAGGCAGTGGAGACGCTGCGGATGCTGGTGGAGGATGATGAAGAAGGAAAGGTTCGATTTCGTTGATCTTCTCCTAGAATTTCCTGTTTTTTTTCCCGACCACATTATGATTATCTGATTGGGAAGGCAGTGGACAGAACAAGACCCAAAAAATCTCTCCAATGGGAGAATATTAACCCTTTGATCCATTGCCCGATCGTTACAGTCTGCGCCCGACTGAAAATATCAAAAAATTGGATGGCTGCAATTTTCAATTTGGTCGGGGATCACCAATCACCTGAACCGTTGGCCCCACTTGTACAAACTACAAACTGAGGACCAACGATCATATATTTCTTCATTTAACGGTTGAATGTGTGCAGGAAATGATTGTCGGAACGAAAGCCATCACGGCAACGATTAAGATGCTTTCGAGCGATTATCCTCTAGAAAGACACTCGGCATTGTTGTTGCTTCTTGAGCTCTCAAGATCTGAACTGTTGTCCCAGACGATCGGGTCTGTGGCCGGGGCAATTCTGGTGCTGATCACAATGAAGTACAATCAATCCGTCGATGCTTTCGCTGCAGAGAAAGCCAACGAAACGCTCAAGAACTTGGAGAATTGTCACAAAAATATCAAGCGAATGGCGGAAAATGGGCTCTTGGAGCCTCTCTTGGACCATCTGATTGAAGGTAAACCTTGCATTGCTGAATTGATGAAATGTATGATAGATAAGCTTAAGTGGGGCCACATGATTTGAGCCATTCGATTTGTGGGATGCGCTGCTCAATCAAAATAAGCAACCAAAAATCGTAAGCAGTTTTATTCGATAGCTTCGATCATGTGGGTCCCATTTAGAGTGTTGGCCTACATGATGTGTTTATGGAAAAGATTAGATAAGGTGAGATTTAGGCTGCGTTTGGATGCACAAGTGGACTGCATTGCGATCGATCAGATTAATCTGGATGAAATCTCAAACTGCAGTTCTGTTTCTTTCATGTCCAACTTGAAAGTAACATAATTGCAATCTGAAGGTGAGACCCTCAATAGGAATGATAACAAAGTAAATCACAATTGGGTTATTTTCATTTTGTCAGGTAGTGTTTGGATGCACAATTCTACTCAATAGTATAGATTTAGCTAAATTGCAATTCAGGGGTTGTCCAAACACATCCTAAATCTAGTTATCACAATTCAATTTGATAGTTCAACCAAACATGACCTCGGCGAATTCAGGGAAAATCTGATCAATAACAGCTAACTACTAATACACTGAAACACATGCATGTTTCAAATTTTGTTTTCAATGTAGAGGTACACACAAACAGATTCTAACTAGTATCTCAGCGAAAAAATCGAAACAGGATCTGAAGAAATGCAGATGGAGATGGGGAGTTATCTCGGCGAGATTGTCCTTGGGCAAGATGCTAAAACATACGTTGCAGAGAGAGCTTCCGCCGCACTGCTACGGATGGTCCACAATGGAAATTCTCTAGCAAGGAAAGCTGCATTGAAAGCTCTGGTGCAGATATCATCTCACCATCCAAACAGCAGAACGCTTGTCGATGCCGGCATTATCCCGATCATGACCGAAGAAATGTTTACTCGTAAAATATACAACGAACCCATGAACTCAAAGGAAGAGTCTGCCACGATACTGGCAAACGTGCTCGAGTCCGGCCTCGACCCTGAGTCACTCCAAGTAAACACCCATGGCCACACAATGGCGTCAGAGTACATCATATACAACTTTGCAAACATGATCAAGAACTTATCGCCCGAAAATCTGAACATCAACCTCATCAAGATCCTCCTCTGCCTGATGCAATCGCCGAGATCAACAGCCAGTGTGGTGTCAGTGATCAAGGAGACTGAATCGAGCTACACACTGATCGAGCTCCTCGACGCCCAACAAGATGAACTAAGCATCGCATCGGCGAAGCTACTGATCAGCCTTTCAACCCAAATGGGCCACACACTAGCTGATCGAATATGCAAGACTAGAGGCCAGCCGGAGAGCCTGATCAAGACGCCAGAAGGCAATCGGATAACGGAAAAATACGCGGTGTGGGCCAACCTGCTAGCTAAGCTGCCCCACCAGAATCTGACCCTCAATTTAGCTCTACTCCACAAGGACACTGTCCCCACCATCTTACAAAGGGTGCATGAAATCCAAAGAGGTGCAACAACAACAAGCAGATTTGCAAGATACTATCTTGAAGGACTTGTGGGAATTCTAGTAAGATTCACGACAACCTTATATGACCAAAACATCCTATCTCTAGCAAGAGATTTCAATCTAGCATCTGTTTTCACAGGCCTTTTGATGAGAGCAGGCAGTGATGAAGTCCAAAGGCTCTCAGCCATTGGATTGGAGAATTTATCATCAGAGTCCATCCACCTATCAAAACCACCCCAAAAAATTAAGAAACCCAAGTTGTTTAGGTTCCTACCTAGGTGTTTGTCTATTGGTGAGCCACACCCAGATGGGAAATTGAACTTGTGCCCAATTCATAGGGGGTCATGTTCATCACAAACCACCTTCTGTTTGGTGGAATCAAGGGCTGTGGAGAGGCTACTGGCATGCTTGGAACATGAGAATGTTGGGGTTGTGGAGGCTGCCTTATCAGCCATGTGCACCTTGTTGGATGATAAGGTGGATGTAGATAGGAGTGTAGGTGTATTGAGTGAGGTGAATCTGGTGCAACATGTTTTGAATTTGCTGAAAGAGCATAGAGAGGAGGGTGTGTGGCAGAAATCATTTTGGGTCATTGAGAGGTTCTTGATGAAGGGTGGAGATAGGTCTGCCAGTGACATATCACAGGACAGGCTCCTACCTTCTACTCTGGTCAGTGCCTTCCATCATGGGGATAGTAGCACAAGGCAGATGGCTGAGAAGATCTTGAAGCATTTGAATAAGATGCCTAACTTCTCTAGTAAGGTAGTTTTGTAAGGGTATCAGTGAGCCAGACCAGGCCCAGTGGGCTAGATTAGCACACTCGGTAATAATCCGGGCCCACGTCTTATTCGTAAGCTGCATCATATGGGCCATCCTATCACACTAAGCCTGGATCATGCACCTACCTGGGCCATGGTTAAAGACTCAGCGACTCGAATTGACTTGTTCAGCCCTGAGTCAAGTCCAGAACGAGTCGGGGCTGAATCAACCGACTCACTCAAGTCGCGGGATGAATCGGGTGCCTATTTATCTGAGTCAACTCAGGACGAATTGTATCAGACTCGGCAGATTCTTAAAACCACGACCTGGGCCTAATCCAACCTGGCCCACTTAGCACTCATATAGTTTCTAGGTGGTTTACACAAACACACACGTGTCATGTGTGTGTGTAAATATACTATAAAAAGTATCTTTTTCTTACCATTTTTTATCTTTTAGCCATGTATAGGGAGAAGGTTTTGTATAGAGGAATGCATGTCTGTGATTTGACTCTTTTCTTCTTCTTTTTTCTCTTAAGGGTTTGATTACACAAGTTGCTAATTCAATTATGAGATGGAGAGCTTATCCAGACCATGGATGGAGAATGCAAAATTGTAATTCATGACAAACACTTGAAAATAATAGTGTTTTCTTTTCTTTTGTTGAGCCACCCATCTTATATATTGATAAACACACTCACAATTTCTATTTTGGTGATACACTAGTATAGATTTGTATTATTATTTTACAAAAGAATTTGAAAAGAAAGGATGCATTATGAATTAGAATGGATGTAGATTGAAGTCTACTTCATTTTAATCAATAATCAATAATCAATACTATTGTAGCTAAGATTTGGACCATATGCCTTATTTTTTCCTTAATTTTTTTTCTTCTGTCTTAATATAAGTTTATTGTGACATTTTTCTTAGGGCCTTCTTGAATATCATGGCAATGCAGCTAAAACTCACATCATTACATCTTATCATATCATGAATCATGATGATTCTCTGAAATTATTGTAGAATTAGATGGGTGGAGGTGTGTTGACATGGCATAGTTTTATGGGCCCCGACATGATGTATGTGTTATATCCATACCATCCATCCATCTTGTGAGATGATTTGATGGAATTAAACAAAAAATGAAGCAAATCGAAGTTGAAAATGGACCACACAACAGAAAGCAGTGGGGATTGAATTGCATGTCATTGAAAACTTCTTGCCATCTATATAAGAGTTAGATGAAGCTGGTATTTGTGTTTCCCTTCATCCAGGTCTAGTGTGACCTTATGAACAGGTTGGATGGAAAATAAACATTTTGGTGGGCCCTAGGAAGGTTTCAACGGTGACGGTTATTGTCCCACTACTTTATGTGGTGTGGTCCAAGTGAGCTTTCGATCTACCTCAATTTTTAGATCATGCCCCAAAATGAAATTGCAAAATGAATGAATTGTGTGGATAGAACTCATATTAAAGAATTTATATCAGATGTATTTCCTGGTTTGGAATTAGAGAGTAGTACTATGTACAGCTTTACTTCATAGACTACTGTCATAATGATAATCATTACTCATTTATACCACATTACTACTATAATCCATAGCTAATCCAAACGGGCCTTAGCTATTATTATGATTTATGGGAGTCAACCACACACCATAAGGCCCAAATCCCAAGCTAGCATAGGCCCAGCGACGAAACCCTATGTCCGAACAGGCCTGCAATGATCCGTTGGCAAAAATAGGGAAACCCAATCTGGAATAAGTCTAGCATATCGGCGCTCTAAAACCAAAGGTGAGTAGCAGCTGGGAAAATCCAAAGTAGGTGTTACGATGGCCGGAACGACTTCTGCAGCTGCGAATTGTCTTACTAGAATAAAGTGTCGGGAGTGATTACTCTCTCCCCTATGGGTAGGGACAATTATTACGTCAAAGGCCAATGCGCGCGCTTCATGAGCTGCTTTAAGACTCATTTAATTTCCTTAACTTTGAGTGATACTAGGGACGGAGCGAGCCAAACAATAGAATAGCAAGCCTAATCATGAGCATGAAAAGAAATTAGATGGTCCTAGTCTATTGAACTTGAAAATTAATAAAAAGAAAATCAAGGTCTACGTGCCATACATGCTAGTTAGGCCTGAGCCCAACCCGTGAGTCAAGCTAATAGGTCCAAGACCAGTCCAAAGCTGACGCAGGGGAGGACATGAGGTCGAGCACCGTCTTCCTCAAGGGGATAACTATTCCGAATCCACAGAACTTCTCTGGACTTCTCACAGAAACTTCTCGAATCCATAAAAAAGAAAGCAAACAAAATAGAAAATAAATTCTATAAAATTTGAAATTGATTGATGATTGAAATAAACGAGTTTACAACCCTTTAAATAAGGATACCAAGCAATGAGAGAAATCAGAAGCAAACTATAACTAAAACTCTTAGAATTCACAACTTACTGTAAATAGCAAACTTACTATTTATAGACCGCGCAAGGTTTTCAACCAAAAATAGTAAGTGTCCTATTTGGCTTCACCAAGCTGTTCTCCTAATTATTCTGAGCACTTCTCGCGTTGGTCACAACTCCTAAAGCCCAAAAGATGAAGAGTTATATATAATCAAACTAAAACTACTATTTATAGTAAAAACAGAATTAAAATAAGAAAATGACCGTCAATCTGGCGGTATTTCGCAAATCTGGCTTGCGCAACCCGGTGTCGTGGGTTGGGTTGCTAAAGTAGCTCGTTCTACCCTGAAATCATATATTTTACGCCTAATAACTCATTACAGATTGCGAGATATGCTTGATTTAAGGTCTGACGGTCCGGATCATTTCTTTCATCAACTGGACCTTTTCTGATCCATCTTAGCTATGAAACGGTCCGCAACCCGTTCTACATCAAAAGCCATGCCAGGCGGCATTCGGATCTTCAATATAGATACATTTAGTCAACAATCTTATATTCGGATCATAGAAGCTTATACAAATTTATTATATTTGACAAGACCCTCCAATGGCTTCAAACCCTCCAGTGAAAAGCATGAATCAAGCTCTAGCAATATTAGATGGATTCAATGGACTGAATTGTAAATGATGTCAACTAGTTATTTTTCTGCTGATTCGCGTAACACATTTCAAATGAGTTGGTTTGAGACAAACCAACTCAAAAATGGTATATGGGAGATAATTATTATATGTGCAAGAATCACATCTTCAATCTAACAAATAATTTTTAAAAATATCTATCATACTATTAAAAAATCGTAGACGGTGTTGGGACATGACAAATCAGGCAAGCAAAAGATGTTAGAAAACAACATGCCAACATTGTATAATTTGAGAGCATTAATATAGTGGAGCTAACTTCATATTTCTTTTTTATGGATTTTGGGGAAGAAAAGGATTTGGAAAACCAATGTTCTCGAACCCTTATTTTAATATAATAAATCAAAGAAAGACCATTAGCCGAGCTTATATTTACAACAAATAGTTCCCCTCAAGAACAAAGAATCCCCTTAGCTAAGCTCATATATACACAACAAATAGTCCCCCTCAAGCTGGAGCATAAAATATCATGTATGCTTGTGCAATGATTACAACTTCTACCATGATAAAATATCATGTATGCTTGTGCAATAATTACTTCAATGTCAAATCATCATATCCATAATTATATACGTATTTGAATTTGAGATTTTCGTTGATGTAGAGCGGGTCACGGACAGTTACATGGCTAAGATGGATTAGAAAAGGTCCGGTTGACGACAGAAGTGATCCAGACCATCGGACCTTAAATCGGGCGTATCTTGCAATACGGAATAAGTTATCAGACATAAAATATATGATTTTAGAGTAGAACGAGTTACTTTAGCCAACCAACCCGGCTATGCCGGGTTGCCCAAGCCGGATTTGCGAAATACCGCCAGATCGACGGTCGTTTCCCTATTTTAATTTCGTTTTTACTATAAATAGTAAGTTTTTGTTTGTTATAACTCTTCATCCGTTGGGCTTTAGAAGTTGCGTCCAACGTGAAAAGAGCTTAGAAAAATTAGGAGAACAGCTTGGTGAAGCCAAATAGGACACTTACTATTTTTGGCCAAAAACCTTGTGCACTAGCAGACATCACGACCGTCTATAAATAGTAAGTTTACTATTTATAATAAGTTGCAAATTCTAGGAATACAGGGCCACACTCGGGGTGGGAGACCCATGTGATTTGGGGCACACTCGGGGTGGGTGACCCATGTGATTTGGGGCACATTCGGGGTAGGTGACCCATGTGATTTAGAACCCACGGGGGAGGTCTCATGTTCGAGACTCCCCATCAGAGGTGATTAATGCGCATTTCACACCGGGCTCGAGTGGGGTAGCCCGTGGGATGCGGGGACACGCTCGGGGCGAGCAACCCATGTGATTGGGGGCTCACGAAGAGGGTTCGGCCGAAGTCCTAAACGCATGAGATGTGGGGCCCGGGCTATGAGATAAAAGAATTAATTCGTCTTACTCTAACAGTTCAAACTTTTAGAGCAAGTGGTTAAATGTCCTGCATCAAATAATTCGAGCTTTTAGAGCAAGTGGTTAATTGCCCCGCATCAAATTGGTATCAGAGCGGGAGGTCTCATGTTTGAGACTCCTCACCAGGGGTGATTAATACAGGGGCATTTTCACACTGGGCTTGAGTGTGATCGCCTGTGGGATGCAGGGGCACACTCGAGGTATGTGACCCATGTGATTTGGGGTCCACGGAGGAGGTCTCGTGCTCGATACTCCTCACCAGGGGTGATTAATGCGTGTTTCATACCGGGCTCGAGTGGGGTAGCGCGTGGGATGCGGGGACACACTCGGGGTGGGCGACCCATGTGATTTGGGACCAACGAAGGGGGTTCAGCCGAGGTCCTAAACCCATGAGATGTGGGGCCTAGGCTATGAGATAAAGGATTAATTCGTCATACTCTAACAGTTCGAATTTTTAGAGCAAGCGGTTAATTGTCTATTGGATTTATGTGCTTGGTTTATCATGATAAAATCATAATAATGATGCTTTTATAGTATATTATTATTGTAATTTACAGGTCAAACAAATTCTTAGTAAAAATATTTGCAAACTAATTTTTGAAGACGAGACGAGGGGTAGAAAAAAAAAAAAAAAAAAACCCTTCTCTTAAACAAAATAATAATCAATTCAAATGCACTCGATTTGTTAATGAAACACATGTTTATAAGCAATATCAACAGCTGCCTAATCAGTATAGAACAAAGGAATAAGAGTTTGGCATTTTAATGCCAAGATCCAAAAGAAGAGATCAAAGTTCATTTTTGTAAGGAAGAATATATCATAACTAATTACTTCTTACTCTTTCATTAGATGAAATTTATGGAATTGTGTTATTATGTCCGCCTTTGATTGCAACGGCCTAAAATAAACATTTGAAAAAAATAAAATAAAAAAATAGGGTTTTTGATACCTTAACTCTATTACCATGATTTTGGGAAAGAAAAGGATTTCATAAGCAATCTTTTCTAAGCCCTAATTTTAATGTAATAAATCAAGGCCCTAGATCCATACGGGAAGGCCCATTAGCTTAGCCCATAAACACACACCACTCACATGGACCATTCTTTCCAGGACAGTACGACAACATGTCCAAGGGTTAGGATTTTTCCTCCTTGGGTAGTTATGAAAATCCAACACCTCCGGTGGGATCTATCAGATCAAAGGTCTGGATCACCTTCAATTTCCCCACCTATATGAAAAATTCAAGGCTGGAGGATATTCTGCACATCCGAAGCTCGAGGATCCTATGATTCTTCTACTCTCTTTTTTTTTTTTTTTTTATCATGTGACATCCATCATGTTCCCCACAGATTGAACGGCTTAGATCATGCAGTGTCCGCTTCCTGTATGATCACTGGTGGAGGGAAGATCTACATTTCGTGTGGTCCCTCGGACCAAAAGAATGAGAGAATTCCGGTTCATAGCCGGCCCTGGCTTTGTCTTTCCTTTTCTTTTTTCATGAGATGCTCTTCCATGCAACTAGTTGGACCGGTAAGTTACAGCCGAATCAAACATAATCGCTACCTTGTGATGTTTGCATGACATGGCCCACCACCAAGATCACCTAACTAAAAAAGAGGCCAATCTAACCATCAGGTGGGTCAGATGTATTCATTGGATGTAATCTAAGGTTTTTTTTTTTAATTGACATGATGAATAGATGGGACTAACTTCGTATCAATTCTTGAACGGTTTGGATGTTTTACACACTATAGATGTGGACACATATATGATAGTTGAAGGATAACTTATCATCCAACTAGTTACATGGGAGACCTCTTTTTTTAATAACCAACACCATTGCAATCAGACATCAGACACGTGGCTTGCATGTAACAGAATCCAAACCGTCCAAATAATGGTACTCATTATAGATATGAGATAGCTCCAAATTTATATTCATCAGACAATTCTAACCTCTGGTCAATTGACATTTTCCTGTTGATTTGGACCATCGAAGATTTTTCACTATAATGGTCCATCAGATGACCGCTACTTAGAGAGTTAAGATCACATGATGATGATCCGTGGGCCCACTACTTAGAGAGTTCAATTTAAGGTACATGTGTGCCACGTGTAATGATACTGACCGTACATGGGACCCAGCCACATCATCAGATTGACTCGGCAATGCTGCTTGATGAGCTTGGAATTCAATGTACATCTACTCTGTTGAATTTAAATATGTTGTTTTGACCGTTCATTAGATATCCACCGATCAGTTAGTTACTACCTACGTTCCTTTGAAAAATTTGGGTTATGCCCCATCTATATTGGGCCCACTATTTGGACAGTTCAATGTGAGCTACATGTATGCCACGTGTACAATTTCTATGTGCATGAATATGGATCATCATATACTACCAGAGTATCATAGTTTTTCTCCTTAGATAATCATTCAATTTGAATTTTTAATCCGACCTTTCGCTTTCGAGTAACCAAACCTGTTTTCTATAATCCCTTCCTATCTTCGCTCGATCTCAACCGTTGATTTTTTCAAGGAATGTTTATTTTTAGCTGTTGTTCATATCTACTCATCTTATTTTCATATATACGTAAAGAAGGAAATTTTACAAAAAACTACCCACTAATGTTAAATTTGCATCCCGGTTCTTTTCAAAAAGGTTTTAAATAATAATTATCATCCTAGCCTACTGCCTTCCCACGTTTCTTAGTAGGCCCCACTGTTATGATTATATAAAATCCACACCATCCACCAAGTTCTTCATCTTATGATTAAGCCACGTCTAAAAACTCAGCCCCCATTCGTGATTCAAATGGACTGAACAATTGAAAATGGTGCAGAGGGCAACGCTCACCCTTCAAATTGTTTTCCTTTGTGTGAACTACGTGAATTATGAATGAGCCTTATTTTTGGTCCCTAATACTAATTTTTATATGGGATCTAATGAATGGAGTGGATTTCATCAAACCATCACGGTGGGCCTTGTGAAAATGAAGGGTGGACATCCCTCTCCCAACTGTTTTCTTTGGTGTGGCCCATCGGAATTACCTGAAAACCTGATTTTTGATTTTTTGGACCCGGGTTAATGGTTGGAGTGGGATTACAGGTATAATGTTTGGAGAGAATTTTACATGCACATCGATAAAAACGTAGAGATTTATATTCAAAAGAATGGAATTCTATACTTGATTTCTTCACCAAACCACCGCGATGATGTGTACGTGACAACCACTCCGGCTATTTGATATGTAATCCCACTTTAGGCCCAAAGCCTAAAAAAAAGCTGCCATGATAAGGAAACAGTTCGGAGTGAGGTCGACCCTTAATTTTTACTGTAGCTGGGCACGACACGACTCGACTCGACTCGTCTGACTCGCTCAAACTTGACTTGATCCGAATTGATTAGACTTTGTCTAATCGTAACTCAAACCGAGTGGAATTCAGGTCACCCAGCAACTCGACTCAATCAGAAATCCAATTCGATACTGACTCGACCCGATCTGAAATCCGACTTTTATATATATATATATATAGTCATGCTCCCCTGCCCACCGATGCACATGCACACCTTTGCACATGTGTCATGGGTGTCTAATCTGAACGGTCAATGTTATGCGGAATCCCATGAAACCCCATGTGACAAATTTCCATCCCAATCTAAAATTCTAGTGGGCCATAGCAAAGAGAAATACAAATCAAGGGAGGAAACTAATTTTATTTTTCATTGTCCATCAAAGTTTTAGATCAACCTAAAACTTAGGTTTGGGGGGTTTCACGAGGTGCTGCTTCACATGAACAGTTCAGATTTTGGATTCCCATCACGTATGATGGGTTCTCAAAAAAGTTAGTACAAACCGGTTCGCCGGTGAGTGTGTGTGTGTGTGTGTGTATATATATATATATATAGAGAGAGAGAGAGCTGATTTTAACGTCCCATGAAGTTGAGCTGTGTGGGCCCCACCTTGATGCGTTTCAAACATCTACCCCATCAGTCAGATGCACCATTCCATCGTGGGTCTAAGTCTTAAAAATCAAGTCAATCCGTGACTTGTGTGGGCCACACCACATACAGAAGTGGGGAGGGGTCGTGCACCATTAAAACATTCATAACCATTTTTGAGGGCCCACCGAGATTTGGTTATATATATATAACCAAATCAGCAAGTGCATCTAAGTTTTGGGTTGTGATTTCAGCATGTGGTTAACCGTTGCACCCAACCCGACTCGGTACTTGTGATCGGGTCAGACTTGGTCCAGATTAGTCCAAGCTGGACCCAGCCTCGGATTGGGTTAGGCATGCTGGACTTAGTACTGAGTTGGGTCGAGTTTCGGTCAGGTATATTTCAATACTGAATTGAGTTAGGTCAGACTTAACTCGGTCTAACTCGACTCGAAGCCCGGCTCTAATTTTTAATGGGCCCACTATGATAATTACATGAAATTCACTTAAATTATTATATATCACACTTAGTATTGGGGCCCAAAAATTAGGCCCATACATGATTCAAGTGGGGACACACTAAAGGAAACAGTTAGAGGGTGAGTATTGCTCTGTACATTGTTTCCAATCATATAGTTGACATGAATCATGGATGTGGCTGAGTTTTGTGTCCCGGGCCTGACATGAGGGGAAGTACCTGGTAATTGGTGGGGATTTCATATAAACATCACGGTGGGCCTACCATAGCCTACCCCAGTAAATAGATGGCTCAAAATTGTTGATAGGATTTATTTTTACATAAACAATCTTGACTTTCCATTTTATAGGCCACTAATCAGATGGTTCAAATTGTCTGATTGGCAGCTGATGAAATGGGCACAGTTCATTTTGAGTGGGGTCCATGGTTAAGTGATCTGAACCATTGATTTGATACACCCATCATGGATGCCACATGAAATAACCATCTTTGCTCTGACCACAAATTGAAAGGTTGTGATTTTCTCATCAAGGAGAATCATAATACAAATCCATTTCTAGGTGGGACCTATCAACGGTTTCAAAGAATTCAACTGTGGGGCCCAGCTTGTAAAAATTCAAAAAAACTAGGTAAATTGTATGAAATTTGACTGTTGCATTTGAAATAATTTGATTTTTGTGGACTCTTAATGGTTATAGTGAATATTTATTTATTTGATTGGATTTGTTGAATGAGATATAATAAACTAACTGTTACATCATTGACATTGTCGAAGCAGAACGGCTCTGCTTCTATTACAAGATGCTATCTATACTTCAGTTTTTTTTTTTTTTTTGGTGGGACCCAATATATTGGAATCATAACATGGCCGGCTTATGATCAAGCTCTGTATACCTGTTTGGACCCTTTTCATTTGATCTCAATCTCAGGCGAAGATCCGTCTCCGTTTCGGGAAAAAAATGGCATCCTTTTCGATGGACGACTTCGTTGGGGATGGAGTTCTGAAAGAGCTCATTCCAAAGCTATTGGCAGAAGGTTGGGATGATGTGCCTACGTTGAAGATGATGAGTTCTGAAGATATGAATTCAATCAACATGACTCAGCGACAAAAGGTCTTTTGTTTTTTCTTTTTTCTTTTTTCTTTTTAAATCCATTATGTGTTGCGTGAATTTGGGTGTTTGAAGTTGATCATATTCATCGATTAAACAGCAGCGATGTTGGTTTTAACCATTTGTTTTAGACTCTTAGTTGAATTTATATAGATGCCTGTTCTTGATCTTTTGTTTGTAATTCAAAGATGGGTATTTGAGCATGATCTTCTTCCTTGATTTGGTAGTGGTTCTGTCATCCGCTTTTTAAATGAAATTTTGCTATTGAACTGATCTTGGTATTAATTTTTCATTCTTAGAAACTTGAGCAATAGAAAGATAATCTTTTCAATTGTTGTATCGGTTCTTCTTCTCTCCTTCTTCAATCGTTGAAGATGATCATGTTCATTGATTAAGCAGTTTTCTTTTAATCATTGGTGTTGGTTTTAAATGTTCTTTTTCTAATTCTTCACTGAATGGAACATGTAATTCGTTATGAAATTTTATACTAATGCTTGTTCTTGATCATGGTTACAGCTGGGCACGGACGACTCAACTTGGCAAACTCGACTCGTCCGACTCCATCCGAACCGAGTAGGTGAGTCGATCCGAATCGAGTTGACTTCGTCCAATCCAAACTCAAACCAAGTCGAGTTCGAGTCGCCCAATAACTCAGACTAGACCCGAAATCCAACTCGGTACTAACTCCACTCAATCTGAAACTCGACTCGTACATATATATTTAAAAAAAAAAAACTCAGATCTGACATTTCAGATCTAAGATGCCATGTAGCTGATGGAGAGGTGGCAATTCTGGCAAGTGAATCTAGGTTTTGAGTTGTGATTTTGGCCTGTGCACCTAACCCAACTCGGTGCCGACCCGACTCAGTACTTGTGATCAAGTCGGACTTGGTCCGGATTAGTCTAGGCCAGACCCGAACTCAGATTGGGTTAGGCATGCTGGACTCGGTACCGAGTTCAATCAAGTTCGGGTTTGGCCTATTTCAAAACCAGATCAAGTCGGGTAAGCCCTAACTTGGTCCGACTCGACTCGATGCCCAGCTCTAATCATGGTTTTAACTTTTAAGACCATGAACTTGGACCCTATTTGTGTGGCTGAGTCGAGTTGCGACTCGAGTCTTGGGCTGAATCGGTTTGACTTGCTTGAGTCAGGCGGGTTCAATTAGTTCGGACTAGTTTGGTATTGAATTGAGGCCAAGACTCAAATGGTTTTATAGAAGAGATTCAGGCTTCCTTTGTTGAAGAGTAAATGATCTGATTCGAGATTTTATAAGAATTTCATTAGGGAAGTCTCTTTCAAAAGCACGAGCGAAGTGATGACAATGAGTGTTAGGTAGTGTTCCTCACCTTGTTGAAAGTGTTAAAGTTCCTTGATATACATTGATATGCCATCCTCTAATAGCTCAAGCTTTTAGAGCAAGTGGTGATTTGACATAGTATCAGAGCACAAGGTCAAGTGTCCGAATCCAGCAAATACGCCTCCGTAATATTAGAGTAAGCGATGCTGATTTTATATTGAATTGTTGCATAGGACTGTTAAAACCATGTTCTTGATCTTTCTCTGTTATTCGAAGATGGGTGTTTGAGAATGAACTTCTTCTTTGAATGGGTGGCTGCTCTCTATAATCGGCTTCTAAATCAAAATGGCTATTTTCCCTTTTTGGATCTCCCTTGGAAAATTTTCGTGATTGAGATATGGAAGGTCTTTTTTTTTTTCTCTTTTTTTCAATCCAGTTCTTTTGTATGGATTCTCTTTCTTCTTCTTCTTCTTCTTCCCTATGAATTTGGGTGTGTGAAGATGATCATGCGCATTGATTAGATGGTTTTCTTTAATCAATGGTATCGATTTTGAACATTCTTTTTGGATTCTTTGTTGAGTTACCGTATGGAATTCACTGTGAAATTTTATACCAGTGCTTTTTCTTGATGTTTCTCTGTAATTCAAAGAAGGACATTTAAGAAGGATCTTCTTCCTTGATTCAGAGGCTTCTACCAATCACCAACTTCCTAAGTCTGCATTTAATTGCAACAAATATCATGTTTCATGGTTAATTAGTCTAGTTTGGTGGAAATATCATGAAATTCCATGATATATGTTGCAACCAAACACAACCTAAATCAAGGTTTTTTTTTTTTTTTTTTTTTTTTGTGATTGAGTGATCTTAGGCTCTCTTTTATAAGTTTGGATCTTAGAGAGATCCAAGCACATCCATCAGGTGGGCCCCACCTTGTAGATGTCCCGGCCCCAATTAAAACCAAGCGAGTCCACACGTCGTATGGGTTGCAACGTACATAAAAAATGGATGGCTTACAAAACTTGTTTTAGCAATCCATTGATTTTGAATACCATGGCCAACATGATGAGTGAAACAGCCTTATTTTTGCGTCTAGGCATTCTGTTTGGTGGGACCCACCTGATGGATGGCTTCGATGTTTAGCACATTGCAACACGTGTATTGGTGTGGGTGATTTCACAAAGCCGCTATGGAATTGCACTCAACTGCCATGTTTACACTTCGATTTTCTTCTTTCCTTTTTTTTTTTTTTTTCTTTAAGACTTCTTTGGTTGCACTAGATATCATGAAATTTCATGATGTTTGCACCAAATTACTGATTTTGGTGCAACCAAACGCAGACTTAATTACAGTTATCCAAGATGACAGTACTCCATGATGAAATAATTCCCATAAATCCATTTTACATACTTTCATTATTAGTGTCTTTGGATATAGTTGTGTTTTCTTCCTTTTATAGGATTTCTCAAGGTGGATGCTACGGATCCAGTCCATTATATATTGATTTTCGTCTTCCTTATCTGAATTTACGCAGTTATGTTGCTCTTGCTGATGAAATGGATTTACTTTGAATTCTTAGGGATGTGTTTGGATGCCTCATTGAAGTGGCTTACAATAATCATAAAAACAAAGTGGAAATTTCAAATTGTTGTTTCCTTATCATTCATGTTGAGGATCTAGGCTTCAAATTACAATTAAATTCCAGTAGAACTCAAAAGAATCATTGCTGATTTTTTCACAATTCAATTCACTTATGCATCCAAATGCGCCATAAAAACAAGAATTTTCATGATTACCTTCTAAGTCTTCATACATGTTTGTGTTCTTCCTTTAGGATGCTTTGGAAATCAGATCATACCTTCACGACCGCTCGTTGATGCAATACGGAGACAGGCTTGAAGCTTCTGGGCGATCTCTAACCGAGCTTCTGAGTTTGACCACCACAGTTCTTTCTTCCCAATACAGCATGAGAAGAGGTCACGTGGCCCGCTTCATCGATAGAGCGATGGCATGTGGCATTTCAATGGCACCTTCTAATGTTCAGCCTGCAAGGAGAAGAACCACATCTTCCATCAGTGAAAGCATCCAAGGGCGCAACCTTACGCCTGTGAATTCAAGAAAGATACCGAGTGCAAGGTCCACTCTAAGGGGGGCTGCAAATTACGAACAGTCGATCGAGCAATCGATTGCAGACCTCAAGATCAAAGAAGGCCATGTTTTTAAGGGGATTGTCGCATCGGAGCCAGCAGAATCGAGGTTGTGTGGCTGTGTTCAACCTCCTCCAGTAGTCGAGAATGTCGCTCCGTACTCTTCAATTGAGAGCATTTCAGTTCAAAAGCTCGCTCCTGAGTATAAGGTCGGTATGGATTCGATGCTGAAGTTGAAAACGCCACCCATGAAGGCTTCCGAATTATGGCGGGAAAAACCAGTTCTGTTGATGTGTGTTCGACGGCCAGGGTAATTTCTAGGCCAGTTTTTTGAAGGAGGGTTTCTGAATTGCCATATTTGATTTCTTGTTGGATTGTGGGAGGGGCGATATAGGAGCTCCTACGGCTCTGTCGATGGTAGGCGGGAATCCCTATGCAATTTCAAAATTAGATCCCAGTCACCATTTTAAGTTGTCTCTCTAAACCTCCAACTCCACATTGGACACTGGATATCAGAATTCAGAACTGGATTGTGTTTTCAAAATTCAGCACTGTACATTGGCTATGGGCTGGAATCGAGAATCCAGATTTTCTAATACTATTTGCTAATGTGCATAGGGATTCCCACCCTGCATAAATCTACGGTGAGACATTCTGTAACTAATGCAATTCTACTTGACCGTATTCAGGTGCATCATGTGCCGAGCTGAAGCACACCAGCTCTACTTAAGGAAACCCATATTCGATGCGTTGGGGTTTCAGCTGATCGCCGTTCTTCATGAACAAATCGACGCTGAGGTACGTATATCTCTCTTATGCAGCGTGTTTGGACGCACCATCAAATCAAATTTCAATCTTTAGCTTAATGAACTTGAAATAATGCCTTTCTTAGCATTCACACCAACGCTCTTTGCCTCAAATCACAACTTGGGTAGTTCATGTTGCATTCAAAAGGTAATGTAACTTCATAGGAAACAAAAAAAATATCTATTCTAGTTCTATCATCAGCTATGGGTTTGAATCTAAGAGAAATTCTAGATAATGCTTGCTACCCTGAAATTTTCTTGTCTTTCCTGGATGATGAGGAAAAAAAGATTAGGTCAAGGGAATCGCAGTTCGGTTTGCTTGGGAATCCAAACAGTCCTAACTTAATGCTTCTTCATCCAACAAGCTGTTCTTGAACTACATAATCAGAATTTCGTTTAAATGGTTTCAGGTTAAGGACTTCTGGCCGCGTTATTGGGGTGGCATTGTAATTCTCGATCGAGGCTTAGAATTTTTCAAAGCGCTTGGAGGTGGGAAGCTGATGAAAGATAAGTTCATATCAGGATTTGTTTTCAATCCCCGCGCCATTGCGAATTACAAGCGCGCCAAATCCATTGGACTAGACCATAACTTCAAAGGAGAAGGTGAAATCAAGGGCGGGCTCTTCATAGTCGGTAGCGGGAAAAGTGGCATTGCTTATCAGTTTATCGAAAGGAATTTCGGTGATTGGGCTCCTCTAGCTGAAGTTATTGAAATTTGCACTCAAATGCAGGTACTTCCATTGACGCCCAGCGGTAAATCAATCCCATTATTCATTTGATTTCCCAAGTATAACTCAGGCGACACGAAGAACACATGACCGTTTTGAGATGACATTTCATCGTCACACGCACAAAATTTAACCTTTATTTTTAATTCTATCCTTGTCTTTCCATACATCTATCTCACCCAATCTAAACTGCCAAAACCCCCTACATTGCACTATCCAAATCGCAAAATCAGAACTACCGATCATTCGTGATTCTGTTCGGTATTCTTATCGACCCAAATTAAGGTTATATATTGTTAGTGTTGATTACATTACAATGTAAATTTATATTTAGAAGTAGTTACTTGTATTGTGATTTCTGTAATGCATGCTAAAGTATAGTACTATATCTGTAATAATAATATTCATCATTTGATATATATAATGTCTCAAGCCAAGATAAAGGAAAGCGGATTGTGTCCTGCCACTACTTGGGCAGACTCATCGAGGAAGGGATTCTGTGGGTCCCACTGTGATGTATGGGCTTTTATCCTGCCGGCTCACCATGATGTTAATTTGCCATCCAACCTACTAATAAGGTCATATAGAACACAAATATAAGCTTGATCAAAACTTCTACAGCTCCTAATAAGTTTTAAATGGTAAGTGTTCAATCCCCACTAGTGGTCCACTTGAGCCTTGAATCTACTTCATTTTTGGGATCATATCATGAAAGGATTAGGAAAAAGGATGGACGCATTGAGTCTGCCCAGGGAAGGGAAAGACGCTCTAAGTGGGGGCAAGACGCAGTCCACTTCCGAGATAAAGGAAGGTTGCATTAAGTTAGCAGCCAACATAAAACTTATGCCAGAACTTCCCTCATGAATCCTGACAATATAACATTTTAAACTCATGCTAAGGAATTCAACTCTTTATAAAGTGAAACAACAAATCCCATTTAATTGGTATAAGGCTAAGATAATTATAAAAAATGCTATCCTTTTAATATTAAATTATATTAGATAGTCAAATGATCCACATGATACAACCCCTAGTAAACCACAATTGGAAAGAGTAGCCTTATGCATTCCCATCTCCATATGGATTGGTAAATAACCCAAATGAGAATATAGATTCCCATCTCCATATGGATTGGTAAAAACCCAAATGAGAATATAGATTCCCATCTCCACATGGATTGATAAAAACCCAAACGAGAATATAGAAAACAAACGCCATCATTTCCTAGGAAATTGAAAATTGCAGATTCCGACAACAATTTTCCTACTTGTTTTAGGAGAGCAGTCTATTTTCTTTTCTTGCTACGAAAATCGATTTAGCACCTGTTCGATTGACATCGATTTCATCAATTTGATTGAAAAACCTAGAAGACAGAAAATGCACCCCATACTTTCTTTTACAATTTTTTGACAAACAGAGTAGAATTTCCTCACAAAAAAATAATAATAAAATAATAATTAAAAAAAACCTAATCAAGATTTATCAGTTCCCAAACAGCCCCTTACGGATTTCTTGTTTACCTTGTGCAGAAACAACAGGTAGAACAAGAGGAATGAACCATCACAACAAGGACAATGTTGAGGGTTTTACCATTGGAGTAGTTTGGCGATCTCTGTTTTCTTCTTCTTTATATTCTTTTATTATAGTAAGTGAGAATATGGATTTCTTTGTTTCCCTTGTATTGACTTGATTTTCATAGAGGCTTTGTGACTCTTTTTCTCTATTGCTGTTTTATTTCTTCTTTTATTATACAAGTGAGAAGATGAATTTCTTCTGTCTTTGTCACATCAGCCTCTCCATTGCATCCTTATGCATGCACCTCCATATTCTCCCAATCTGTTACAATCACATCTGCAGGCTCACCTACATGTAGGCACATGTGCCCATGTGGCAAACACAGGTGAAATCCAGGCCATTCATTACACATGCCACTCAATTTGATCCGTGTGGTGTATGTAACATGTAGCCAGCTTGATCTTTTGGGCCAGGATACGATGGGACCCACCTCATGAACGACTCTGATTGTTCTCAGATATGTTACACGATGGGACCCACCTCATGAACAGCTCTGCTTGCTCTCAGATTTGGTTGGAGATGATGGAAAAGATCTTCCACAGACAAGGAATCGGTCCATATGAGTCTACCACCACCCATGGATGCTTGGGAGGGATTCCAAATGCTATGTTTCAAGTAACTCCTGCATGATAATATCCAATCCTGGCCATTGAATCTTTGGTCATTTTGAAATGTGGACTACATTACCATTAATTTGCATGACTTGGATCATCACCCATTGTGGGCCCGTCGGATCAACAATCTGAACCACCTAAAGATGTGAGGATATACTTGTATCATTGAAAAATGTAACATGATCTGATCATGTGCAGTACATGAACAGGAACCTTCAACTTCCATCTCCAACCTTCTGAAAGATGAAAACAAGAAAAAGAAAACCCATTTCTTGGAATTCCAAAATCCAAAGAAAATAAGAACAAACTGAGATTTTTAGAGCCAAAATTCCATAACTGATTTTGAGTTTTCCTTTCTACACAAACCCATCACATGGAAAGCAATTCAACCCTCAAAATCTCATTCATAGCAGATTGACATCTCTATCTGCAAGTATCATAGATTCATAGTAATTATATAGAATGACCACCTACAGCCAGAGATAGGCCGACTTAGCATGCATTCCATCTTTCTTGGGCACTCCAATCCATGTAAATGGACCCCCCACTGTATCCGAAAATCACAAACCTCATATCAAAATCCATCAATGGCCATTGGCCAAGGTTCTACTCAGCATACATGTGTAGACTACCTAATGAGTGAACCAATCTGATTTTTGGGACAGGCTATCTTCATAGTGGGGCCCATAGTTTACATGGCTTGGATGTTTCTATGCAAGTGACCCTTTGGCGGGGAGGATGGGACTACATACTGGCTTACCATGCAGCCAGCCGTGTTGTGGGTAATCGGTTCTCAAGATAGCAATACTCAGCAAAACAGAGAGAGAGAGAGAGAGAGAGAGAGAGAGGAGAGATGGAGAGAGAGAGAGAGAGAGAGAGAGAGAGAGAGAGAGAGAGAGAGAGAGAGAGAGAGAGAGAGAGAGAGAGAGAGAACTGTTGGGCTTTATAATATATATTCGGGGAGAAATACGAACTGCATTCGTGTTCTGTACAAGGGTCGGTAGGTGGTTGTGATTCAATTACGTTGAAGAAGAGGCAGATGTGCCACAAGAAATATGAAATGGGGGAGATATCCCTGTCGCCTTGGCGATTCTGAGAGGAAACGAATGATTACGGAAGGAAATGAAATACCGGGCTGGGTTGCATTTGGATGTGAAACGATCAAAGCTCAACTTTCTTGTGACTGGGAGGCGGCAACGAACCTGCACAGTCGATGTAAGATGTTCACACCATTTCTAAAATAAAGGTGATTCCTCCACAATATGGTTTGCTCATCAGGAAATGTATAGTTTGGAATGTAGGATTCCTATGCATATGGAGCCCACTGGTTTGGTGAACTGGGCGTCAGCTGGGACCCTCCATGGATGTTGGATGCCACAAACTATTTTAAGATTGAAGCACATCAACCATTAACCATTTGATTTTGTGGCCCACAGAGAGACAGTAATGGTATTTAAAAATTTATTATTTTTTTTAAAAAAAAAAAAAAAGAGCATGTGACCCAATCAATGGAGGATAGGTGATGCAGGACATGAAAATTAAATATAATATGCGAGATTTCAGGCTTAAGATCACGTTAGTTCAGAAACAATTACACAAATTCCATATCCCACATGTAAGTCCAAACATTCAATCAAGGGGAATCTATGCGGGTCCAGGCCTACACACGATAGGGCTGGATCAATAAAAATTATGAACTAAACGATACTCAAAGATAAGAAATAATCATCCACACATGCATAGTAATCAGTCCCTAATCCAAGGGATTCAGAAATTTCAATTCGGGGAACCCTAGGGTAAAAAAATTGGCAAATAACTTAAAGAAAACGTAATCTAGGGCTAGGATTCATGAAAAACGGATATGAGAGGATAAAAGAGGATAAAAACCTGAGCCAAAATACGATCCCGCGTGTGGACAGCAACAATGGCCCAGACGGACGTGCGTGTGATCCTGGCCACACGTGTGTGGGTCCCACTATTCAGAAAAAGGTCACCTTGACCCTAGTCGGCCAGGGATGGACTTCAAAACTCTCAAATCTCAACTCGATCCGATGTACGTTTTGTGCGTGGTACTCCGCCGAAATTTCAGCTCGCCTGCGGGCCGAAATCTGGAAACCTGCTGTAATAAAAAATTCTGATGCAACAAAAGGGACGAATTCAAATTACGGATGGTGGGGGAAGATGGAAAAAAAGGATGATGGAGGATGGGAGTGAATCGGGGTCGGTGTGGCTTCGCACCACGGTAGTTAGCCCTTCGAAAAGGGAGGGTTTCGCACTCACTTTTGAATTCTTCCACAACCCACGAAGAGAGCAGAAAAATAAAGCAGGAATTTTTTTATTAACTTCAATAATCAAAAGAACTACAAGGGGTGCCTATTTATAGGAAAAAACCTATAACCCAAATACTCGCACTATGTGCGCAACCTATTACTTGTCGATGAAGTAAACTAAAATAAAAACCAAATAAAGAAATCTAAAGCGTTCATAATGTTCTAAATAATAACAATAAGCAAAACCTACAATATGAAATCAATCCGACGAGTGGGCCACGATCATGAGATCCCATGATGGGTTTTTCTCGACTATCGGGCCCAATCTTTTGAACCAAACTTCGTCTTCTAGGTATGAGGCCCTCTCTGGACATCGTCATCGAGCCACATCGATGGTGGGGCCCTCCTACTTCGTGCGTACATGCGTAGGTGGGGCGGCGTGTGTGCGCGTGTGCGCAAGATGTCCTCATCAATTCTCCTCGGCTACGAAGATTTTGTCACTGGCGAAATAAAACTCTTGAACCGCTCCAGGACGTCAAGATCAAGTCTCTGAAGATCCTCCGCAATGAGCCACGTGCTGTCTAAAG
This sequence comes from Magnolia officinalis, assembly GCA_021015155.1. Lineage (NCBI taxonomy): Eukaryota > Viridiplantae > Streptophyta > Magnoliopsida > Magnoliales > Magnoliaceae > Magnolia > Magnolia officinalis. The sequence continues at coordinate 14,353,959 of JAJHSJ010000015.1, forward strand.
TTGGGCGTGACTTCCATTTGACCAGGTACTTCTGAAACCTGTCGTCCGACGTTGAAACTATCTGATGGTCCAAGATATCCTCTATTTCCTCTCTGGGTGTGTGAAGGTTAGGTATGGGAGGGAGAGGCTGAGAAGAAATGTTATGAAGAATAGGTATGGGAGGTAGAAGCTGGGAAAATGGGTTGGAACGAGTAGGTATGGGAGGTAAAGGCTGGAAAAATAGGTCGGGACGGCTTGTTATGGGATGTACAAGCTGGGAAGAAAGGTCAGGAAGAGTGGGTATGGGAGGTAGAGGCTGAAAAAATGGGTCGGGAAGGGGCCATGGTTCAAGGGATAAATATGGGGAATCAAGATGGGTGGGCGAAGGGCCGGACAAAGTATCAGTGGTCTCCTGAAATGTAACTAGATCCTCCACATCGAATGTGAAACTAATTCCCATGGAAGGTGGAAGATCTATCTCATACACATTGAGACCGTTTCGTTTTATAATTTTCAAGGGTCCAGCACTACGCGTGTGTAACTTACGAATGACCCTCGGAGGGTACCGTTCGAGGCTGATGCAGACCATCATGGAGTCCCTAGTATTAAATCCTTTGAAACGTTTATGCTGGTCTGCAGAAAGTGTGCAATGTTCATTACTAGTCATGACCTTCTGCCTGATTTCTTGATGCCATGAATGAACGTGATGCGCAAAAGACTCTGCAGACTCTGACAGCCTATGGGACAGTGACATAGGGACAAGATCAATAGGTTTCCTAGGTTTATAACCAGTAACGACTTCATGAGGACTTAGACCTGTGGACCTATCGACAGAACCATTCAACGTAAACTCGGCTGTAGGTATTACGGTGTCCCATGTTCTAGTGTGCTCTATATCCCTCCTAGGGGGAGACTCATCCGGTAGATCATCAGGAAAGATATCACGTAACTCATCCATTACCGGAATGGCCTCAGTGGGTAACTCTACACTAGCCTCTGGTGCACTCTCTTCAGTCACAAGGCCGCACATGTTGTACCCCTCAAAATAGTGGTCTTAATGCCTCTCATGGGGTGGGTGCACGGGTGCATGCCCATGACTGATTCCTTGGCCACCTCCATTCATTGGTCTATCCTCCTGGCCACCTGCCTGAGATTGGACATCTACCCCAATGCTGGGATTTGTCCTGGCGGAGGCCTTTAGTTGGGTAATGCGCGTATCAAATTGATCAAAGCGTTGGTCTATATATTGTTCATAGAGCTTACCCAAATACTCGATCTGCTGGGACAACTTGTTCAATGACTCTAGCAGTTGCTCCATGTTTAGTGTAGGGTGCAAGCCAAAATTCAGCAATGTAGTTGAGTTTTTTTTAAAAAAAAATAAAAATAAAAATAAAATTTAAGAAACAACCTAGTTTTTAAAAACGAAAAAGAAAAGTTTTTAAAACAAGTTAGGAAAGTTTCTAAAAAAACAAATTAGGAAAGTTTTTTTTTTTTAAAAAAAAAAAACAAATATGGAAAGTTTCTAAAGAAAAGCAACCTAGTTTCTAAAAACGAAAAAGGAAAGTTTCTAAAAATAAAAAGTAAGTTAGTTTCTAAAAAAGAAAAAGGAAAGGAAATTAGTTTCTAAAAACAGATTAAGAAAGTTTCTAAAAAATAGAAAAGGAAAGTTTCTAAACCTAGAAATAGAAAGCTAAGTTAATTTCTAAAATAATTCAAATAAGGGTATAACGAAAATTTTCAGCAACTTATGTCAGGGTTTATGGACTTCTAAACAACCATATATGATGAGAATTGATGCGTAATGGACATAAATAATCAAACCCTAAACATGTAATGAATTCCCCTACAAGAACCCTAGGCTCTGATACCAAATTTGATGCAGGACATGAAAATTAAATATAATATTCGAGATTTCAGGCTTAAGATCACGTTAGTTCAGAAACAATTACACAAATTCCATATCCCACATGTAAGTCCAAACATTCAATTAAGGGGAATCTATGCGGGTCCAAGCCTACACATGATAGGGCTGGATCAATAAAAATTATGAACCAAACGATACTCAAAGATAAGAAATAATCATCCACACATGCATAGTAATCAATCTCTAATCCAAAGGATTTAGAAATTTCAATTCGGGGAACCCTAGGGTAAGAAAATTGGCAAATAACTTAGGAAAAATGTAATCTAGGGCTAGGATTCCTGAAAAACGGATATGAGAGGATAAAAGAGGATAAAAACCTGAGCCAAAAGACGATCCCGCGTGTGGACAGCAACAATGGCCCAGACGGACGTGCGTGTGATCCTGGCCACACATGTGTGGGCTCACTATTCAGAAAAAGGCCACCTTGGCCCTGGTCGGCCAGGGATGGACTCCAAAACTCCCAAATCTTAGCTCGATCCGATGTACGGTTTGTGCGTGGTGCTCCGCCGAAATTTCAGCTCGCCTACGGGCTGAAATCTGAAAACCAGCTGTAATAAAAAATTCTAATGCAACAAAAGGGACGAATTCGAATTACGGATGGTGGGGGAAGATGAAAAAAAAGGATGGAGGATAGGGTTGAATCGGGGTCGGTGTGGCTTCGCACCACGGTAGTTAGCCCTTCGAAAAGAGAGGGCTTCGCACCCACTTTTGAATTCTTCCACAACTCACGAAGAGAGCAGAAAAATAAAGCAGGAATTTTTTTATTAACTTCAATAATCAAAAGAACTACAAGGGGTGCCTATTTATAGGAAAAAACCTATACCCCAAAAACTCGCACCATGTGCACAACCTATTACTTGGCGATGAAGTAAACTAAAATAAAAACCAAATAAAGAAATCTAAAGCGTTCATAATGTTCTAAATAATAACAATAAGCAAAACCTAAAATATGAAATCAATCCGACGAGTGGGTCACGATCATGAGATCCCATGATGGGCTTTTCTTGACTATCGGGCCCAATCATTTGAACCAAACTTCGTCTTCTAGGTATGAGGCCCTCCCTAGACGTCGTCATCGAGCCACATCGATGGTGGGGCCCTCCTACTCCGTGCGTACGTGCGTAGGTGGCGCGGCGTGCGTGCGCGTGTGCGCAAGATGTCCCCATCAATAGGTGAATAATTGAACAGTTAGGAGCTTAGGATCTTCAATATGAAGCCCATAATATGAACAGTTCGGATCATTAAACATGCGTTTACAAGCATCGGAAAACTACACATTTTCCGATTAACAGGAGCCTATAAGTTGATCCAGACCATCCAAATCGTGGGCCTCACACAGAAGATGGAGCATATCATGAAAATCATAATGATCAGGCCATCTAACCATCTGACCTGCCAATGAATTTGGCCCAACGACTATTTCCCTTTTAAAAATAGCCATCGATTGGATGATATGGACCATGCGGTAAGTGTGGCTTGCAGGGTTATGCCAAAACTTGTGGTTAGTACTACCTGGTTGGACATGCTCCATCCACGATGGGGCCCACAACTTGGTCAGCATGGATTTGGATAAGTCTCTAGTACACCTAATTTTCAGCTGAAGATTGGCAGTTTATACTTGAAAACTGAAACAAGCGCTATTTACCATTTAGTTCTTGAGTGTTCAAAGGGGCATTCGCACCAAAGCTCATCTGCACCATGTTGGTGAACCCTTCATCCCATCCATTGGTAATCTGTCGAAAATAGCAACCCATGAGAATTTGACAAGTGGAGAGTTATTTGATAGTTTGCCAGCATTGATGGTTCATATGCATGCAACCAGAAGAAATACATGCAGCATACATTAACTCAAATAAAAATGTGGAAACTGTCGGACCGCAGTGTATAACATCATCCTAATGTCAAATCAACTGAATGATCCTAACCTCTGCAGTGGGGCCCAGGGGTGCAAATCGGCCAAGTTGGGTCAGTTTGAGGGTCAAACCGAGCCCGACCTGACCTTAAGAGGACCCGACCTGCAACCCGACCGGACCCGACCTGGATTCCAACCTGACGTGCCGATCATGATCACAACCTGAATTTCCCTGTGGCCTATACTCAAACCGAAAGCAACCCACCTGACCCATATGCATGCGAATGTTCCCAACCTGACCCGACCCGACCCGACCCGACCGACCCAAATGCATGTGATGTCTCCCAACGCAACATAACCCAACCCGAATTAGTTCAACTCAAATCAAATGGGTTGGAGTTTTCCATCCCTAACCTGACCCAAGGACCCTCACAAACCAACCCGATCCAACCCAACCCAAATGTATGTGATTATTCCCAACCACACTGTCCCAACCCAACCCAACCCAACCCAAATGCATATGATTATTCCCGACCCGACATAACCCAACAGTCCCAACCTGAATTTGCTCAACCCGAATCAAATCAGTTTGGAGTTTCCAACCCTAACCTGACCCGAGGACCCTGACCCAACCTGATCAATCCCAACCGAACATAACCCAACTCGAATTTGCTTGACCTGAATCGAATCAGTTTAGGAGTTTTCTGCCCCTAACCTTACCTGACCTGAGAACCCAGAGAACCTGACCTGACCCAACCCGATCAGTTTTTATTGTTTTTTATTTCGAACGTCCACCAAATGTCCACCACTCAGCCGCTTAAGAAATCAAAGCAGTATAGCTTTTGGTTTACCATCCACCCAAACTGTGACCCACCATTTGGACTTTTTAATTCAAGTTATCTATAACCTGCGCTGTTGCACAGAAGTTCTCAGTGACTGTGTATCAACTATCACACTGCCAGAATATCAAAGCGAATCCGTTGCATGAGTCAATACCAGTGTTTTAAATAGCGAATAGCGTGTAGCATAGCATTCACCCCTTTGAAGCGTGAAGCAAAAGCTGCATAGCATGTAGCGTAAGCTACACGCAACTTCTAGATTTTTAATGAAGGTGCTTGGTTACACCAATGCTATGATATCCTATACCAGATTAGACTGATTAATAATGAAATTTAACAAAATTTCATTATATTTGGTGCAACAAAATGCAACCTAAAGTAATAGGAAAGGGCAATGATTAAGTATAAAGGTAAAGAAAGAGCAATAAAACTAATTTAATATTGTTATTTATATTATTTTACTAAAACCGTTAAAAAGGTTAACGAATTTTTATTGGAAATAGAAAAATATACCAAATCATTGAAAACATCACGTGAGCTACATAGCATGTAGCGTAGCCTACGTAGCGGGTAGCGTATGCAAATTATGATTTAGAGTAGGCTACATGCGACTTAAGCTATTTTCATGAGCTATGTAAAGTTAAGGCTATGTTACGCTACGTAGTGTAAGCTACATGCTACATAGCGCAGCTATTTAAAACATTGGTCAATACACAAAAGCAAGCACATCGTGGTGAGCTATGGAACAGGGATGTGGATACAAGGCATCCAGTTATGCAGGACCTAGGAAACACATTGATACATCTATAAAGATGAATCAATAATGAAAAGATAATATCACATCATGAGAGATAATTAAGTGCTCTCAGAGCACACCAAGTTATAATGCTCCTAGTCCATTAGGAGTTCAGGACACTAAGTCCAATCCATAGATCTAGACTGTTCATTAGGTTCCATGAAATTTCGTAGGCTACAACGCAAACATACACCGATCGAACACGATGGAACAAATATGAACCATTTGATCAATGGTTGTCAATGTGGACGGTCAAGATAATTTACACAAAAGTAAGTGCAATCAACAATTTCATCCATCTATTTGCTATGGAACAGGGATGTGGATACAAGGCATCCAGTTATGCAGGACCTTGGAAACACATTGATACGTCTATAAAGATGAATCAATAATGAAAAGATAATATCACATCACGAGAGATAATTAAGTGCTCTTAGAGCACACCAAGTTATAATGCTCCTAGTCCATTAGGAGTTCAGGACACTAAGTCCAATCCATAGATCTAGACTGTTCATTAGGTTCCATGAAATTTCGTAGGCTACAACGCAAACATACACCGATCGAACACGATGGAACAAATATGAACCATTTGATCAATGGTTGTCAATGTGGATGGTCAAGATAATTTACACAAAAGTAAGTGCAATCAACAATTTCATCCATCTATTTGCTATGGAACAGGGATGTGGATACAAGGCATCCAGTTATGCAGGACCTTGGAAACACATTGATACGTCTATAAAGAAGAATCAATAATGAAAAGATAATATCACATCACGAGAGATAATTAAGTGCTCTTAGAGCACACCAAGTTATAATGCTCCTAGTCCATTAGGAGTTCAGGACACTAAGTCCAATCCATAGATCTAGACTGTTCATTAGGTTCTATGAAATTTCGTAGGCTACAACGCAAACATACACCGATCAAACACGATGGAATAAATATGAACCATTTGATCAATGGTTGTCAATGTGGACGGTCAAGATAATTTACACAAAAGTAAGTGCAATCAACAATTTCATCGATCTATTTGTTATGGCATATCCTGGATTGTTTATGATTCTAAAGAATCACTTTTGTTAGGAAATTGTAAACATCATATCCATCGCTAGGAAAATATCATCAAATCAAAAGATGGATAGGAGCATTCGATCAGCAGATTTTTGTATGATAGCCTATTAAATGTGTTCTGGACTTAATGGACAGTATAGATAAATCAAATGGACTGTCCAAGTGAAACGATGCAATGAGGAACACTACAAATTGTAGTTCTCTGAGTGCACTGGAGCATCTCTCTTACATAAAGATTAATACATGAGTGTTCTGTACAAGGGTCATTGGCTGCATTCGTGTTCTGTACAACTAGGAACTGCATTCGTGTTCTGGACAAGGGTCGTTGGCTGGTTGTGATTCAAGGGCCGTTGAGCCCAATGAAAGGAGAAGCTGAAATTCCCCCATTTCACATCGGTACAGCTGTGAAGCGTCAAGATTAAGAATTTTTTATTGTTTTAAAGCTTTAAAAAAGGTATGTTTCTTATTCTTAATCTTAGTTAATGAATTTTATTTCGTTTAGTTTGATTTGGGTCATTTTTCAATTTCTTTTCTTTTGGGGAGGCTGGTTCCTATGCAACGTTGTAGAATAAGCTTGTTCTCCAATTGTTTCTTCTGTGGGTCCTACTATAGTGTGCATATGGCATGGGATCAAACTCATCCAATCCATCATGTGGTCCGCCATGTTACAGTGGCCTTTTTTCTTTTTCTTTTTTTGGGAGTGGATGTGCATTGTATTCTTGTCAAACAACCATTTACTCTAAAAGCTTAAGCTGTCAAAGTGTGGTGTATCAATGCATATCAAGGGACTTTATTAGCACTCCAATACCCCCCCCCCCCCCCCCCCCCCCCGGGAACATACCGACAAGGGTGGAGGGATACTCACACCATAAATATGTCGGGCTTGATCTCCCACAAGGGGTCAGAAAAATCAAGTCCAGCCCAGGGACCGAGAGATCAAGCCCTCAAGCCCAGCCTATTTATGGTGTGAGTGTCCCTCCACCCTTGTCAGTATGTTCTCGTGCGGAGTTCCCACCCCACACATGCGGGGGGGGGGGGGGGGGGGGGGGGGGGGGGGTAATGCAGGGGCTTTTTACACTGGGCTCAAGTGGGTCGCCTGTTGGATGCAAGGGCATACTCGGGATGGGTGACCCATGCGATTTGGGGCCCACGGGGGAGGTCTCATGTTCGAGACTCCTTACCAGGAGTGATTAATGTGCATTTCACACCGGGCTCGAGTGGGGTAGCTTGTGGGATGCGGGGACACACTCAAGGTGGGCGGCCCATGTGATTTGGGGCCCACGAAGGGGGTTCGGCCGAGGTCCTAACCCATGAGATGTGGGGCCTGGGCTATGAGATAAAGGGATTAATTCGCCATACTCAAACAGTTCGAGCTTTTAAAGCAAGTGGTTAATTGTCCTGCATCAAATTGGTATCAGAGCGGGAGGTCTTGTGTTCGAGACTCCTCATCGGGGGTGATTAATGCAAGGTCATTTTCACACTGGGCTCAAGTGGGGTCGCCTGTTGGATGCAGGGGCACACTCAGAGTGGGTGACCCATGCGATTTGAGGCCCACGAGGGAGGTCTCGTGTTCAAGACTCCTTACCAGGGGTGATTAATGCGCATTTCACACCAAGCTCGAGTGGGGTAACCTGTGGAATGCGGGGACACATTCGGGTTGGGCGGCCCATGTGATTTGGGGCCCACGAAGGGGGTTCGGCCGAGATCCTAACCCATGAGATGTGGGGCCTGGGCTATGAGATAAAGGGATTTAATCGCCATACTCTAACAATTCGAGCTTTTAGAGCACGTGGTTAATTGTCCTGCATCAAATATTCTATTTCCCTTTGAGCATTGTTTGGTCCATAATTTTATTGATCCAGTCCTAACCTTTGTAGGCCTGGACCCGTGCAAATTCCCCTTTACTTGAATGTTTGAGCTTTTTGTGTGGGATGTGGAATTATTATGTGATTGTTCTGAATTAGTATAATCTAAGCCTGAAATCTTGCATATCATATTTAAATTTCATGTCCTGCATCAAATTTGGTATTAGAGCTTAGGGTTCTTATAAGGGAATACATTACACGTTAGGGTTAGTTTGTTTGAGTCCTTCATGCATACAGTTCATCACATATAGCTGTTAGAAGTCCATAGCCCCTGATATTAGTTGTTGAAATTTCTGTTAGCAGGAAGTTAGCAATTCACATTACTGTAACTTTCTGGTATTCCCTTATTTCGACAACTATGTTGCTAGATTTTTAGTAGCACTGCGTAGTTTCCCTCATATAGAGTCTCATAGGATCATTAATCCTATTTAGTTGCATATAGTCATCATAGAAAGTCCTTAGGTGGAGTTAGCAAGTGTATGCCCA
>JAJHSJ010000015.1:14362871-14428445 GCA_021015155.1 Magnolia officinalis
TATTTTTTTAAATACCCTTATTCTGATTCGTTTGAGTCTTTTGGTGGTGGTGTCAACTGCATAACAACACCCATGGTTTCAGCTCGTCTGCTTCTTCAAGCAGTTTCTTGATCATCGCTGATCGTCAATGGTCCTTGAACCCATGAAACTGAGAATTGCCTTCTCTTTTTTGCCTCAAATATATTTAATTAATTTAATGGTTTACCTTGTTTGACATCATTATGTGTTCATAATATACAAAGAATTAATGTAATTCGGGTATGAACATACTTGAAATGGAAGTACTTTTATCTTTTTTTTGTACAACTGTTTGCCATATTTCTCAATTAAGATATTTTGACTGATAAGCTTATGCCCTACAGTGAGGTCTTTGCAAATGCCCCTTCTTTATTTCAGCAGAGGATGCTGGTGCAGTAGAATCAAGGTAGATTTTTACTCATTGTAGTGTTTATGGTTTGGCTTATTTGTATTAGCATGTGGTTTGAGGCATTAGACATCGCACTTCAACTGAACATTGCTTCCTGTGATCTTTCTTACAGAAAAAAGACGACTGTAAGGAGGCAATTGTTAAAGCAGGAAAAACTTATGAGGTGTGTTTTATATTAAGATTTATGTTTTCATGCCAGAAGATCGTGATGTGTGCTTGTTGATGGGAGCATCGTGGCTTCTTAGATGAGCAAAGTATATGACAATTGATGAATCCATGCCATAAACAAAGAAAAAGACCGGCTTCAATAACTGGTTTCATGTGCATCTACCAGGCTTAGATGAACACTGTTGCTATGTTCCTGTTCATCTGCCATGGTTAGAAGCTAAATCATGAATTTCACCAAAAATAGAAGGCAATTTCCACAGTTCAGAACCTGTAGAACTTGCCATTTGATAGCATTTGGGGGTCTCCTTGCACCACTAAGTTCTCAGATGAAGATGATGTAAAGATCTCCACCTGCCCGTTTTGATGAATAACGGAATTTGTTAATAATTCTACCAAATAGAAACTGCCAAAACAGCCTCACACAAATCACAAGACAGCCCTTAAAAAATAAAAATAATAAAAAATAATAATAAAATAATAAAAAAAAAGAAGAAAAAAAGAAAAAGGAATTTGTTAACAAGTTTGGAAGATTACACCAAGGGCCTGTTTGGCCAGTTGCATTGGAAAGGATTAGGTGGGATGAGATTCAAAAAACATAATTATTACCCATGGCAGGGATTGTTCCTTGTTACCATGGGATAAGCTTAATTCCACCAGCGTGAGTGTGTGGGGTGTGTGTGTGGGTGTGAGAAAAAGAAAAAGAGCCTGGCCATATTTACTCAATGGATTTGCAGTGTGGGTGGATGTGTATGGTTTGTGGAAATCTCATGTATTTATAGAGTGAGAGTATTAATATGGTGATGCGTTGTATCCTTAGATACATGAATACACCCTACAATCATGCTGGAAAATTGGACATGGGATTCAACAAGGACCCAAAAATGATATGATGAGATGATCACAGCCATCTGAATGAAGACCTAGAAAATGGATGGTACACCTGTGATTCCCCTTAACGTGGCTGTGATTATCCAATTAGGATTATTTTTGGGCCACGTAATTCTATGTTAGGCTCATCCTATCCGATGGTCTCTCCACTCGACAAGTTAGATGTGTGCCCCACTTGATTAGTGGAGTGGTCCTTTTCCTCAGCAATGCATATTCATAGTAGGACTACCACCAAATGAACGGCTTGGATCTACTTCTTTAAAGACAGATCAGAAGAAAACCTGAGGAAAAGACAAAAAGGGCGAGAAGGAAGCAGTAAACGTAAGAAATTCTGGCCATCTCTACGGCAACTATTTTCGCTATGGGTGAAGGTGTATGGTTTCAGTGATATCTGGCATATTTTTACATTGACACCTATAGATTTCTTGCTGGAACAAAAGAAGAAATCTACATGCTAGTTGATTTCCTGAATGTTTTATTTTTGAGGTATCATGTGATGCTTTGATCGAAAGGCTTGACTTGTTTTTGTTTGACCATGTAATGGTACTGGTGGTCCCGCCTCTTGATCTGATATTACCCATCATGGGCTGGGCCATGCTATATATATATATTTTTTTGTGCCTTATTGTTTTCAAGTTAAAATAACCAATCCAAAGAAACACTCTGCATCCTAACATATGCATTGTTTTGCCTGGGACGACATGCAACATTATAGGTGATCCTCTAGTTTTTGTTGTTGAATAGTCACTCTTTCGCGTGTTTAGTTTTTGAATCTTTATGTTGTTTTTGGGCTAATCAAATTGCTTACGGTCTTTGTTTTGATTTTCATAGTTACAATGCGAGCCCAAAAAGCTCTGCCTGATATGCAATGCAAAGACAAGTTCCTCTTTTAGAGTGTCATTGCAAGTCATGGTGCAACCACAAGGACCATGTGTTCTTTAGGAATGGAGCACATCATGGAGGATTTTTTTTTTTTTATTGTATTCATGCAATTGTAAACTTAGTTGTTGTAAATATATATAATTTTTATTATAAAGTTGTAAGCAATTTGTTCAATATTAATTCTTAATTGTATATAATATTCATTGGAAACAGATGTACAGCTTTTATTGGCCATTCGAAATAATGAAAAATACATCCAAAATTTTAAAATTTGACCGTTGAGAACAGTTTAAAACCGTTCCTAAAATTTTATTCCTATAATTTGAAATTGACCGTTTGCAACCTTACGAACGGTTTGAAACCATTCCTAAGAGTCTGTTCTTAAAACTTGAAATGGTATTGAACTGTTTCAGATTATATGCAACGCTTCTTTTAGGAACGGTTTAAAACTGTTCCCAAGGGATTTAGGAACGGTTTAAAACCGTTCCTAAATGACGTTTTTGGTGTTGTGCGTCCTAGGATGATCCAACCGGACATGCCAACCTACCTTCTTAGATGAGCGATTGGGCCCCTTTCGTTGATGTCGTGGTTCTTCTGACCGGCTAGTGGGACGTCGAGCTTGACCTCTTTTCCTGCTCAGCTTCGGAGTTAGAGGTTGGTCTAGAGTCTCTGTCATTGCTTGCTTCGGTTAAGCGCACGAGGTTCCGACCTGACATCTTTTCGTCGGTCAGTCCATTTTCCCTATAACAATTGCTTTTCAACTTTTAAAAGTAACTTATTTCTTGCATTTTCATTTGTGACACACCAACTTAAGAATTTTTTCAAGAAAATATGCTCTTTGCGGCCATGAACCACTTCATGAGATTGGAACCATTCATTCAATAGATGGGTAGATGATCACGTGGGTACATAATCCATAGGTACAGATCATTACCTAGCAGTGTTCAAATTATTTCCGATATTATCGAAATATCTTCGATATTATATTTATCTCCAGCTTAGCGATTCTGATAACACTGGTAGCGATACCGATAACGTTGGTAGTATAAGAAATTCCAGGTATTAGCAATGTATCGCCAACGTATCAATATCGCTAATATAATCGCCGATAGTTTCAGCTATGTAAATTTTAGGTGTCGCTCGTATTGCTAATGCATCAATATTGCTAATGCATTGCTAATATTTTCGACTATATAAATTCTAGGTAATGCTTGTATAATAAGAATATCGACGATATTTCAATAATATTGCCAATGTATTGATATCATCAAAATTTTGTTTATTAGAATTTTTTTATTTCAAATTTTTTTTTTATGGGCACATGGTTATATGTAGTGTTCGATTTGTCATTGATAATATTGATCATAATCTCTCGATGTTATTGATATCGCAACATGCGCGATATTAAGACCACAAGCTTTCATTTCCTTTCCAATTGTCAATGATTTCTTGGTGAAATATCATGTGTTGTTGATATTTTGCAATATCGATGGATATTTGGATAGAAGGTTGGATAGTTAAATAGGCTGGATGGGATGGTTGGACTGATTTCTTATAACAGCATATGCTTTTAAGGACCCATTAAATGGAAACTTGTTATGTATGCATTCTTTTTGAAATTTTTTTAATTTCTAAATATACGAATATGTACATTTTAACATCTCCTAAAATTTCGCTGAAAATTTCAACATGCATTTCTGGTTATCGGCGATATCGATATTGTTTCCATATCCCTGGCCAGCAAAACTTGTAGCGATACCGATACTTCGAACATTGCCTACAAGGATAATAGGGGTCAAAAGGGCCACCAGATTGTTTGATCAATGCAAATTTCAACTCCCTATTGGGGGCATACAAGATCATCCCATTTATGAAAATTATGTCATTTGAACTAAAAAGGCCAGTGAGTAAGTTTGTATGTAAAAATTTCCACTGGTATCATGAATTTTAATCAAACTAAGATAGTTGAATAATCGGTGGGGACCGTAATTAGACAGTTGACACAATTTGAGCTAAAAAAAGAGTAACAGTCAAGAACCAATATGGAAAACACCAACCAATGGGCGCTACAACCTATCTACTATAGCCCATCAGATCAATGGCCCAAAACAAAGTTAGTAATTTCATTGAGCGGCCCACATGCATGCATTGATGTGGGCAGCGGACTATCCTAATCTTTTGGACTAAATGATGGGCCTACCTAATGATGGTGAGGATCTTGAACATCCAGGTTGAGTACCACCAAAAATTTAGATGGATGAATGGATGGGATCTCTACTCGTGACATGTTGGAAGTTCATCACATTACAGATCTACATTTGAAAAATCCATTGATACAAATGATGAATGGCTTGCATCTAAGGTGGGCTGCACATGATGGATGGCCCACATTGAAGGTGGGCCACACGATGGACAGCCCACGTCAAAGGTGGGCTCCACATGATGGGTGGTGGATCTTGAAGGTGGATCCCACATGGACAATTACATTGAGGTTGACCCCATATGATGGATGACCTACACCCTTATATAATTGATGGTGCACATTAAAGGCCAGCCCCTAATGATGAATGACCCACATCCAATATGGGCCCCACGTGATGGATGGCCCACATCAAAAGTGGGGCCCACACAATGAATGTTCCACATCAAAGGTCGGCCCCATGTAATAGTGGATGTGTGGGGGACCAAACAAACTTGAGGGATAATTACTTTTGATTTTGGAAACTAGTTATAATGTTGGAAACCAAACATGCTTTTCTACTTTTGGCTAATAAATATGTTCTTTACCAAATATACATGTCGGCTGAATAAGTAAAAACCAAGATAAGCTACTTTTTGCATAAGTAGCTTATCTAAATTAACTTACAATCCAAACACCCCCTTTAAGTCATTCATTTAGCAGGATAATTTCCTACCAAAGCTATGCACTTGAAGAAAATTTTCTTAGTTCTTTACATTTCAAAGTGTAATTTTCATTTGACAGTGTAATTATTTATTTGATTACTCATTTATGTTTAATATGGTTTTCAGGTAGAAAAAATCACCTACGGGTCGTTTGGATAAGAGTAACTTAGGTAAATTGGGTGAGTTACGAGTAAATGTAGGTAAATGTCATTTGAGGTGTGTGTGAATGGGAATAAATGCATGGAAATAAAATGAAATGTGAGTAAATGGGCTTGTAAATAAAATTCTCTCTTTAAAAACCCTTATTTTAATTTATACCATAAATAGAGTGTAAATGATTAAATATTGTTTCTCACACCTTATTGGAAGAGAAGCATTTAGTAATTTAGCATAAAAGAGTGTGGGTGTAAGTGCATTGAAAACGGGTTCAAAACGGATCCAAATTGAGCCTATAAATTTTATGGGGCCCATTGTTATGTATATGTCTAATCCACATCATCCATCTATCATACGTGCTCATTAATTGAGGTAGATCCAAAGCTCAAGTGTACCACACCATAGGAAGCATGGGGAATCGAATGCCTATCATTGAAAGTTAAAATAAGCCTAGGGCCCATAGGAATGCATACCTATCATCCAACTTGTTCATAACATAACACAAACATGGATTAAGTGAAAACAAAAATATCATCTTGATCCAAAACTTCCGTGCCCCCCAAGTAGAATTGAACAATAAGCATTCAACTCCCCTTGTTTCCTGTGGTGTGGTCTACTTGAGCATTGGATCTACTTCTTTTTTGGAATATAATGAAAAATTCCAATGCATTCCAATTCCTCCCATTTACTCCCATCCAAATAAAATATTTAGATTTCAAATGCATTTCTTTTACTCTTATTCAAACACAATTGCATAAGCTTGATTTCCCATTTACCTCCATTTACAAGCTCCCATGCAAACCTTAAGAATGCCTACTTTTGAGGCAATGGGCCTAGCCCAGCCCAACCCCTACAACCCAAGGTCGATGAACATCCAAACCAAGAATTGGCCTATCACAAGGCTTAAGCCCAAGCCCGAAAAATTGGTTTGGCCGAACCTGCCTAGCCAAAAATTGATAACCCTATTTCCCTCTCAAATGTTCTTAATTTACCACTTGCTCAAATGAGTCATATATCCTCAAAGAAATGAACATTTTAGAAGAATGAAACAAATGTCTATATTCAAGATGTGCTTAACTAAGGATTAAAATATCACATGTACATATGAAGTCCAGTTGGGTTGGACTAGGTTCGGCTAAAATTCATGAGCCTAGTTCTAGCACGAAAATTAATCGGGCCATGCATGTGACTAAACACAGATAATGGGTCAAGCTCGCAGCCGAGTCAAGTGGCACAACCGACCCATTGCCACCTTAGGCATTCCTCACACAAGTACTCTATTTACCAAAAGATAGGCTGAGTTGCGTAACTCACCCGAGCCCAACCCAACCTCAAGAAACCCAGCACCTAACTCAACCCAACCCAACCCGAATTCTAACCCGATCGAGTTGGCTCACCTGAACCCAACCCACATTCTTGGACACTCAACCCTAAATAGACTCAAACTAACCTGAATTTGTACTACCCGAACCCAACTCAATTTGAGTTTTTCAACCCAAAGCTAACCTGACTTACAGACCCTGACAACCTGACCCAACCATACCCGAATTTAGGATGGCTTAGTCGGTTCAGGTTTACCAAAATCCAAGCTGCAACACTACTTGGAGATGCTTCAATTAAAAGAGTTCATTTTTGCATATGTTGTGTCACAGAATCCCTGGATGCTATGATATAGGTGTGACCTAACGAAACTTACGCCAAATTAATGTCGCAAACCATCAGTATGTATTGATGAATTTACAACATTAAAAAGAAATTTTTTAATGGTCCAGATTGAACTCCAAACAATCAAAGGTCTAGATCATTGATAAGTTGATTATTAGATTGATATTGATGGCTTATTTATGTTTAGTACCAAGAAAAATAGATGGCTCTAATCATCTGACCATTTGAGAAAGTGGGTTCCAATAGAGCCAAAAAAAAAAAAAAAAAAAACCCTCATTAAATGACTCGGCAACTCGGCTTAACTTGTTCGGCCTCAAGTCAAGTTGCGACTCGCCAGAGTCGACTCTGGTGGGAGCTAATCAGGTCCAAGTAGATGCAGGCAAGTAATGATGAGATGTGTCCGAGTCTTAAAACCAGGAACAAACTCCACTAAAAATGGGAGAAATGTTAGAGAAAGTTGGTAGCTAAAACACATAAACCTAAGAATAGGAGGATGTTATATCTAACAACATTGAGAGGATATCTCTCTCAAAACATGGGAAAGGCAAGCAAAGAAAGAAAGTGGTTGAAGCGTTAAAAACCAAAAGAAGTTTGAAATGCAACGTTTATATCTATAAATGCCCAATGCCAATGGGATTCTCTTATTCTATCGTTGAGAGAGAGCGAAAGAGAGCTTAACCATCTCATAATAACATATATTTCACAAGAAATGGGTTCGAAATTGAATTTTGGAATAGCTTGTTTGATGTTCTTATTTGCATGGGTAGCTGAAGCCGTTGCACCAGTGAAAGTTTTCGATGTGAAGGATTTTGGTGCAATTGCTGATGGTGAAACAGACAGCAGTAAGGTAAGCATGCACATGCAATGATATTGGATTCTGATCATATGCAATGCACATACATTTGATTAGTACAAACCATTAATGAAGTTCTTCATGTGTTTTTGTGTTTGGTAGGCACTGTTGGATGCATGGAAGGAGGCATGTGCATGGAATGGTATGGGTAGGGTTTTGATTCCCAAAGGAACATTCCTTGTGGGTCCAGTGATGTTCAAAGGACCATGTAAGAGTGCTATTATATTTCAAGTCGCTGGGGTGGTGAAGGCCCCTGGTCTTGAGAAGTTCGAATCTGACGGTTGGATAGAGTTCCAATTTGTTAATGGTTTGATGGTTACGGGAGGTGGCACATTTGATGGTCAAGGAGCTTTAGCTTGGCCACACAACCTATGTCCAAAGATGAAAAAATGCAAGCTCTTACCAACGGTAAGTTTTATTATGGTTCCTAGTTGGAGGCATGAGATGGCACATGAAGATGACTAACTAAAGAAATCCATGTCTTGTGTTTATTCCAATAACAATCACAGTCCCTAAGATTCATGTTTGTGACGGATGCAACGATCCGTGGCATATCTTCAGTGAATAGCAAGCTCTTCCATATGAACATTGTGGGATGCAAGAACATAAAGCTCCAATCCATTAACATCTCTGCACCTGGGGACAGCCCTAACACCGATGGTATTCACATAGGAGACTCAAGTGGGGTCAAGATCTCTCGTTCAGTAATAGGCACTGGCGATGATTGCATCTCCATTGGACCCGGCAACTCCAATGTCTCCATCTCCAACATCTTTTGTGGGCCAGGACATGGAATCAGCATTGGTAGCCTTGGAAAGTATCCAAATGAAGGAAATGTGGTGGGCGTGAATGTGAGGAACTGCACCATCACAGGGACTACCAATGGCTTAAGGATTAAGACATGGCAAGACTCTTCTATTTTGTCTGCATCACATTTCATATTCGAGGATATAATCATGAACAATGTCTATAATCCAATCATCATAGATCAAGAGTATTGCCCATATGCATCATGCACCCAACTGGTACCTTTTCACTAACTCAGTACATTAATTTGTGGTTTGTTACTTCAAAAAATCTCTAAAACTTAGGGCAACAAACATCTAACTCAAATTAAATCAGTTTGGTGTTTTGTCTTTTAGACCCCTTCACGTGTTAAGATCAGTGACGTTAGCTTCACGAACATTCGAGGCAGTTCGGCATCGCAAGTCGCAATCAATCTCTTATGTAGCAAAAGCGTGCCATGTCAGAATATGCAGCTCAACAACATCAACTTAGTCTACAACGGATACGGTGGACCTGCCACATCCTCATGTTCTAATATCAAGGGAACTTCTTCTGGCCCACAAAGCCCACAATCTTGCCTCTAATCCTCTTCACTTCTTCCCATACATAGTTTCTCAACACTTATAAGAGAAAATTAAAATGAAATGTATTTTAGTTGTATCTTTATTGTTCACACATTGAATAAAATACATTGTTTCTTCTCTCATTTATATTTCTACATTGATTTGAAAATGATACTACTAGAAAATCTTCATCAATTTAAAGTAGGTATTAATACATGGAAATTGATGGATGCTCCTAAGGGAGTAGGGTATGCAAAGTGCAAATGAATTTTTTATTGTTAATGACTTGATTGTATTTGTAGACTCGCCTGAGTTTGTTGTGACTATGTGATTGGTTTGAATTGGCTCAAAATCAATCAAGCTGTGGGTACCATGAGTCTTAAAGCAAGGGCTAACTCCACCCAACGTAAATGTGTCGGTCATGCATCCCCGCAGTGATTTGAAGGACATATTCTTTACATATAAGATTGAAAAGAGTATCTCTTCCATATATTAAAATAGGGGTAGCAATTCGCCAGGCTTGGGCAGCCTGGTCTAAATGGCCAAGGCTTGGACATCTAAGCTTAGCCCGGTTGATAGGCAGAAGCGTAAAATCTGTTCCCATGCTAGGGTTGGGATAAACCAATGCCAATGATAAATGGCCAAGCCCAACCCATTGGCCTAATCTGATCATCAAGCGAGCACCACTATAATAGCCTCAAACACTTCTTAATGGTTTCCTAACAACATACATGTGTAGTTAAATATGGTCATTAGATCCACAGTCATGTTTCAAGGATACAAAATATTTTATACGTAGGATTTATTGTGGATGGAGGATTGCCCCCACAAAATTTTGAAAATTGGACCTCTTAAAAATCTTTAATAGCTCAAAATTCTCCTTATAGGGCTAGCCTTGCATCTAGCATGGCCTGTTAGGGCCAGGGCAAGAGCCAAGGTATTTTCACCCCATCAAGGCTAGGGCCAAAGCTCAAGGGATCAGGGCTAAGCTGGAACCAACACCAGCGTGGCCCAACCCTAGCCTCATCCATTGCCACTCCTAAATCAAAGGACGATTATGATGATCCATAAGATTGAAAAGAGCATTTCATCATATATGAAATGACAAATAGGATAAGTCAGGATGACTTGATCATGTGAATCGTTAGCTAAGAATTTTTTTTTAATATAGTTGGCTTTTTAATTCTTGCAAGTTGGGCTCAAGGTTTTTAATACAGACCATCGATATGTTATGAATTGCCATGGATGAATCACTTCAAATAATTTTTAGATTGTTTGTCTACACATGCTCAGATATAGGATTAACAAGAGTGAGAAAACAATAGTACATATCCAATTAAAATAACATAAATCATTGAATTGTTGGACTGGAAATTTTTTAGGGCATGCTTCACCCAAGATGTGAAGCAACATACTAATGGAATTAGTTACAGAACAGGAGCTCCATTTGTCATAATTAAAAACTATGATGATTCAATAAACTCACCTCAACTCATCAATGTGACTTAGACTTGAGATCGGATAAATGGTTTGAGTCAGGAGTTTTAAACCCTTTATGTACACATTTGAGTACTCATGGCATGCATGTATCTCATGGTTGAGATGGGATAATCCATCCCTAAACCATACTCTTCCAAACCTTTCCCTTATAAAAAGCAGAGGCATTCCCTCATGTAGGAATTCAAAATTTTGAGAGGAATATTCAAGGGAGAAAAGAGAGTAGGAGATAGTACCCATATGTCCATCTGACCCGCCTTTAGACGATCTTAGCAATTGATTGTAATCCGAGGGGCATCTCAACTGTAGAATTAGAAGGGTGAAAAGATCATCTTTGCTTGCGCAATGGTTGGGTGTGAAAAGATCATCTTTGCTCGCGCAATGGTTGGGTGGACCTTTGGACATTTAGTGTATTTTTTTGGCTTTGTGCGAAAGTTTTAAGAAGTTATGGATTGTCAGATCTTGTGGGCTCACCCATCTGGGTCATTCTTACATTAATTTCATATACCATAAATTGGCAACTTTAATAAGAAATTTTTAGAAGATAATTCCATCATCACAAATAATCAACCCTCTTTCCTTTCATAAGTAATAATCTTATCATTACCTTTCATTAGAATTTTATATCCTTGATCCATCACCAAATATGACCTTACAATATTGATCTACAAGTTGTCTCAGGGACATAAGATTCTTTTGTAGCCTTGGCACCTGCAATATATTAGAGAAATGCTTTAGATTTCCATTAAAATCTTGGAAGGTGATGCCACCCTTACCTTCGACATCAAGATTGGTATTATCCAATGCACTCAACGCTGGCTCTTTATTACTAAAAAGATCTTCGCTTGTCGTCATGTAATTCGAGCAAGCAAATCTATATACCACTTGTTTGCACTCGATTTGAAAACTTGCATTGCACAAAGGCTTCTTCAGTCTTCTTTTTTCCTTCTCTTTGCTTATCTTCAATAGTTTAGTTTCCTTTATGAGAATTATACTACTTTGCGTAGTGCCCTTATTTTCTATAATTATAACATCTAACTTGACTTAGGCACATGCTTCTTTGAAAATTTCCTTGTTGCTGCTGATAAGTGATTGGGATTGTCGGTGACTTTGGAATTGTTGGTGATTTTGGTGAAATTTTTAAAAATTCCATCTTAAACTATGATATCTTCCCCTTTCACGTGGTTGCCATGCACATGTGTTTTTGAAATAAAGTATCACTGTTGTCTCCAACTTTTTAAAACCACTTTAGGCCTCCAATCTCCGTCTTTCTAGAAGAGTTCTCTTCTTGTAACAAAATACTCACATTATCCTTTATAAGAAGTTTATTTTGTTGAATTAACACTCTCATAGCATCAAATCAATTTGCTGATTTTTCAAGATGATCACTACCCGAGTGTTGTTTTCCATATTGATGTCAATTCTCTCCATCTAATCATATAAATCCTTAAATTTTCGAGAGAACTGAATTATATACTGGTTGCCTGCTTGATTGCCCTCAATTCCACTTCCAAAAAATGCCTTCATAACATTGCTCACTTTCTTGTGCACAGTGGCCAAGTGACTCTATGCTTCTTTCATTGAATATAACTTTCTAATACATGAAAGCGTATTTGATCCACAAGAGATCTAGATCGCATGTTGAGCCTTCCTATAATTCTTCCTCTAATTTGCAAGTCCCGCTTGAATTGTCGCCACTTTAGGATCACCATCGTCGACGATATCCTAAAAGACCTATTCCAACAAAAAACTTCGTAGGCACACTTTTCGATTTTGATAGTTCTTATAAAAACTTTAAGAACAAAAGCACTCAATGTCGACATGAATGAGTACACCAATATCAGGAAAAAAAAAAAAACTTACACAAGAGGAGAACTAATAAAAAGTAAAAACGAAATAACCAAAACATGCCTATTTACTCATTGACAATGCTCTAGTACCACATAAACAATGACACGAGCAAAGCTATGGAGAAGAGGGTCTTAACATCCATAGAAAAATGAAAAAAAGAAAAAGAAAAAAAGAAGAAGATAAAGGAAGAGGGTGTAGAGAGAGAGAAAAAAAAAAAACAGAGAGAAAATGCTAAAAGAAAAAAAAATAATAAAAAAAAAAAAAATAACTTTTTTTCATAAGTAACAAAAAATGGGTTTTATATATGTTATATGCTTACTAGCTAACCCTTAAATAGAAGAGTGCTCTTTATTTCCTAATCCTATTAATACCATAACTCTAAGGCCCTATTTGGTTTGCCCAAAATCATCTAACACGCGTGAAACCCTCTTTCTGGTTGTTTGTGTTCGACAATTCTTCGAAAATCTTCCAAAAATGAGTTTCCGGAGAGCGAAATTTCCCCCCAAAATTTGTCAAAAAATTCCCCACCCTACCCCCACATAATATACGATTTCATTTCCCTTGTTTTCTTATGCTATTTAAGACACTCAACTGTACTCAACACTATAACACTCGGCAACAATAACCTCTTCCTCAAATCCACCAAAGGTGTGTATGTTTTACTTTAACTTGTTTCTTTTTTCCTTTTTGGACAATTTTCTCTATAAGATGGCGTTAGCCGTGGCACCCTCCTCAGGACAAGGCAGTCATAGCAGCAACCTTCTCAAGCTAGGGTGGCCATGGTCGTGGTAGCCTCCTCACCCAAGGCAGCCATGGCTTCTGGAAGTTCAACTTCAGAAGTCGTGGCCCTTCGCATTGCTTGCTGTGATGCAAGGCTTGCATTTATTCAAGCACTTTTGGCAAGAGAATGAAAGATTGATTAGTGTGAAATATAAATAATAATTTTTAAAAAAAAAAAAAAAAAAACAAACAAGCCCTTAAGCATGAGATGTTGGAGGAAATTGATATAAAAAAGTATTTTATTTATAAATATCAATTTAATAATATATTTGCATAATTTTACAGGTTATTTTCTCAACCACTTGTTTTCTTATCCTTCATTGGTGAAAATTTCATTAATATCAACGCATATTAAGATCATTATGTATTTATCTGTAAAAATTTTACCTTTTGTAAAAATTTACAGCTATTGATCAACGAAAATGAACTAAGAGTGTATGAGGATTTTGTATATACTCATTGAAATGAAATTTAGCATAAGGGTATAGTATTGTGTTGAGAAGGTTAGAAATAGAATTCTTAATAGTAGTTTTGTTTTCAAGAAATTTTTTAATAGTTGTTGTCACAAACCAGATTTCGAGTACCTGGCATGTACTTCAAACCCGAGATCCACATCATGACTTTTACACTTAAGTGTACTTAAATTTTTTTACATGCTTACACAAAATTCACAAAGCTAGCAGTACTACTATAGAATCTAGGTTCCATTCATACTCAGCTACATCTCATTAATGAGAAATCGACCATCCATTTCAATCATCAATTATTAACATAGCTAAAGACCATTCCATTTGGGGTCTTATGCAATAAAATAAATCTTGTCTAATAAACTTGAAATAAATAAATAATAATCCAAGAACATTAAATAGAAATAAAATGATAATCATGATTGGTTTAAGGCAACAACTTCTTTCTCTGTCAAGTAGAGCTACGTGTCCCTTAAGTCTTTTTATGGCTCGACCACGTACTCCTATTCTTGAGCCACTGGCTCACCTTCAATCATATATGTACAATTTTACATCAATATATGGTAAACTGGTCGGGCTTAGTGAGAAGTCTCAACATAGTTATTCACATCAAATTAGAATAAAATAACAACAATCATATACAATAGAAGTTCAGAAGGAATTGCAAATGTCATGTAATGCATGAATGCATCAAGTGAGAATCCATCCACTTGCTTGAGTTAGAAACCCGTCAACCTGCATTTGCCCCTTGGTAGGCATAAGCAGGGCCCGCATCTAGTAAGCTTCCACTAGCATAATGAGATTCTGATAACGATTCTACCAGGTATACCATTCAGGGAAGTCATCCAGGAATTCAGCACGTATCGTGCATGCAAATGATATGGATGCACAAATATATTAAGTAGTTGTGAATGATATATCATATAATCATTTTCATTCTCAGATTTGAATCATTGTAGTTTCCATGCTAACTAATAACATTATCACAACCATCAATTTATACTTATATATATTCAACAAATTAAATCACTAGTTGCAATTATACAGATAATCAAATCATAAGTTCACGTACACAGTAAATTGGATCATTAGCTATGCTAGCATATTGAAAAAAATCATATCTTTAATAATACAACAATTAAAATTATGCGTTTAATCAAATCCAATAAGAGGTTATAATAACATGTTAAAGCATACATACAACACATCATTAATTAATCTATTTTAACTTAATAGATGAGAAACACATCGGGATCACTCACCTTAATGCGATAGAGATGATTACATAAATAAATAATTTAATTTGAATTAGAACACATGATTCATTGTCACGTGTCTCATATTAGGTCATATAATTTGTTGTGTCAAGTTGTAGCTTGCATAAAGAATTACTCTTCCAATATTAATTCATTATTTTAATTAAGGAAGAACCTTGGTAATTTATAATCGGTACGGTCCATTAAGGTGTCAAATAGGTCTGATTCTTAAAATCATTATATGATTGAGTCTTAAAAAACCCGTGAACTGTATAAATCATATCGATCGTTGTTCATCATGGAAAAATCTCACATTTTAAACATCAGCCCTAAAGCCATATGCATCAGTGTACCTTTCTATATGGATGAGTTAGACGTACACAATGGATGCCTAATTGATTCAATGCATCCAATGTGTAAATCAATACCGAATTAAATTGCTACAAAAAGAAAATAAAGAATAGATCATTGTACTAACTTGAATAGGTGAATTCCAAAAGCCTCTCTCACACTCTCTCTTTCATTTTTTTTATACGATTTTCTTTCTTTGGTTCTTTAGTCTTAGTAGAACTATCGATCTCATACGCTCCCTCCTTAAGAGAGAGGGTTGTTAGGAGATTACGAGATACAGAAGAGAGTTGGGATAATGAGAGATAAGAGGAGAGATGAGATGAGATCGGCGAATATCTCTCTCTCACTTAAATTCCATTATAAAAAAAAAATGTAAATTTTATTTTATTAAAAAAAAATGGGCATTACGGTTGTTCTATTGTATCTATTTATTTCTTCATTCTTATTTCCTTCGTAAACCTATTCCAAATATTTTTGTTGTTTTTCGATGCAAGTTTAAGAAAATCTTCTATTTAATTGCAAGGACTTCTCGGGATGTGTGTGCAAGTGCCACTTCTCTCGAAGTATGTCTACATGAGTTAGGTTGTTCACACTTCTCTTTCTTATACACTAGGTTATATGGCATGTGTGACACACACGAGGAAAAGGAAGAGATCTCCAGCAAATAATGAGTGGTAAATACTTGGGTACCTCATATAGGTCTACTAAGATTTCTTTCACTAACATGGATTAAATGACTTAACATACACAAATTTATAAACAATACATTGACCTTTGATTCAAAAATCATCCTATAAACATATTTAAAACCTCTAAATTTAATAGGTATGGCTTAACTAAGTTTTGAAATAATATTATTTTTGAGTATTTTTTTTCAAAGGCACATCACATAAATGGCTTGAATGTCATATAAACATCATGGTAGGCACTATACAAAATTTGGTGGCCGGCGTTCCTTCCCAACTGCTTCCTATGACGTGGCCTATATATGATAATGATTTTTTTGTTAAATGGTTAAAATGGAGCAACATACTTGATAAACGGGGGATCTCATCAAAGTTCTATCCACATAGCTTTCTCCTTGCAAAAGTAACCCTAGGTACCTAGTTGCAAGTTACCAAGCACAATTAGGAAAACCAACTTTGGTGAAAGATAAAGTTGGACCGCATGGAGGATTTTTGGCCTTTTTTTTTGAAAAATATAAATTATTGATTGTCATTTGCTAGTGAAATCTTAAACACATGTTGAAAAATATGTACACTTTTATATAAAAAAATTATTTTAATTTAAATTTTTTTAAATGAAATATTATTAAAATTAAAGGTGGAAAAAAAAAAAACAAAGGGCACAAAAATAGATAAAACAAAAAGAAACCTTAAGATATCACCCTCAGGACCCACTCCCTAATATACAAGGCAACCAGCTACAAAACTCTTTAAATTACAAAAACAACGGTTGTTCCTTTCTAACAAGATTGCCCAAAAACCGCCATCAAAACTATTCTTCATTTCTTCCTTCCAAAATGCCCATGAGGAGTAAGCTGTAACGCCCTGAAAATCGGGGGTTAAGCAAAGCTCAGCTCCCGAGTTCCAACGCATCACTTATGCAACATAAATAATGATGATTATGACGAGAGCATTGAAACATGAATGGGATTATACCAAAACAGCATATCATACTCCAGAGACAGTTAAATTTGTAAGCGGAAGACTGTGATAGATATATAAAATATAAACTGTGGTGAGTCTCCAGAGTGATAATGTTACCAGGTTAATTCATTACAAGTACAATTCCAAAATATACCAAATGTGTAAGGTCCTCTAGTCAACATCTATGTAACCCCGTCGATCAAGACACGACTCATATGAAGCCGCCAGAAAACAGCATATACGAGAAAGCATCCTCGTCGTCACAAAAGTCCGACTCCGCCTCAGAAGTAGTGTCGCCATCTGTAATCAGACAAAGTCTGATGGGTGTCCGGAACACCGTCCCGTAACGTGGGAGTGAGTGATCAACTCACTGGAACAATAAAGCATAAGTTAACATGTTATCAATTCAGTCAAGCAGTAATGATAAAGTAGTAAAGTCAAACACTCCTAAATACTCTTATTAATGCAAGTATGAAAATGCAGTCATGATGCATGCCCTTACCAACATACTCCCTCATGCGACACCATCTTACGTCCGCGGCATGCGTTCATCCCTCACTGCTCCACATCTTCCAGGCATATGCAGTGCGATGATGAGCATGATTACCGAGTTGTTATTAGTCCTTTTCAAACAGCAATATTGGGAAACTAAGGTACCTTCCTTATATCATTCCCAAACAATGATTCATTCTAGAGTCGTCAATCCTAGATAATCTCATACGATAGTGTGGTTCTAGGTCGCTGCAAGGGCTGCCAGGGCTGTTACACGGAATCGTTGCACCACTCCCCCATCACCTTATCAATACAGGCCTAGTTTATACTCTGTTCACTATGGGAAGGCTCGTCGCCTCTCCACAGATTCAGAGTATGCTCGAGGTCACTACACCGGGTACGGTCAGGGCTGTCAGGACTGTTACACGGAATCGTTACACCACTCTCCCATCACCCATCAAAGCAGTGTAAGCCGACAGCTGGAATACAGTGTCCCATACCACCGTATTCGGCTCACGAGTCTGGGTTGCTCACTGGTCACTACGGGGAGGCACATCGCACCAGCGTAGGCCGACAGCTCGACCACGGTATCCCATACCACCATGCCCGACTCATGAGTCTTAGCGGATCGAGGTACCAAGGTTAACGGGGTTGCACTGGTAAGTTCGGTACCTTAGGTTCAAGCAGTAGCGTCCAAGCATGGTGAACATACATTAGACAGATCGGGTTACTTGATGAGCTTGGCTAGCTCGAGCGCACGACAAGTTGAACGACATGAAGTGCATAAGCACTTCGCATGGCCAACCACTATCGCCAACCGAAGTACGACTCGGGTTCGTCGAACACATCTCACGTGGCGAATGAATCTCAGCCACGAATTCAATCCTGTTACTGATTGCCTGGACTATACAATAGCCCCAATCACATTCAATTACAGATAGTTAAAGCAGTAATGGATCAACATTTCAAACCACACAATCAAAGTCTGATAAGGACCGCTTAGGGCTGTCAGGGCTGTTGCACGGAATCGTTACACCACTCCCCCATCACCCTTCACGGCCTTTATGGAATACAACTTAAACATGAATTTAACCATATACATGACATAGATAAAATTGTACAATCAGTTGAGCATGCTATGAAATACAACATAAACATGAGTTTGTACATATTCAATTCCTAATCACACAGATATCTAAAGAAATCATACACATAGTTAAAGGAGTTGAAAATCATATCTCAACACCCTTATACATTACAATTTACTAACTATTACTCATTCAGACATTTCAACAAACACTTTAGACTACATACATCAACATACATGACATATGTTGATCACATAGGTATTAGGCCAAATCCTTTCACTAGGGAGTTGCCCCAATTATAACACGCGTGCACCCACAACGGATAGTCATGGCAAGCAGGAATCCAAGTTCCATATTCATTCAGTCATTTCCACAAACACTTGGGCTACACATTTTAACATATATAGCGTATAGTGGCCGTGGCGTGATTCAGGGCAAGTCCTTTCGCTAGGGAGTTGTCGCATACATACAAGCATATAGTCACGACAAATAATCATGTTAAGCACAAATCTGTATTTCATACGTATACGGTATTTTCTATAAATATGAAGAATACAGTATATTCAACATAGCTAACGTAAAACTGAAAAACGAAACGGACAACACTTTGTACATGTGCAATTGCATGCAAATCATGAATCTATCATTATCTGACATTGAAAGCGTTGAAAACCATAACCTATACGTCTAAGGTCCGCACCTTATGCCGTAGAATCGTAACAAACTTGCTAGAATCGTTAAGTCTTCGTTGGTGTTGTTATCACAACCTATATCACGAGTTGAGTCAGCTATTTCACTATTTGCAACATGTGAAACTCTAGAACAGATTAGGGTTAGGGTTTCTTATCTAAGAACGAAGCCGGAATCGCCGGAAAAGCGATGAGATAGCGATGGTTAAACACGTATAGCAGGGGGATGGAGTATCAGGAAGATTCTCTCACACTTTCTCTCTCTTTTCTCTCTTCTCTCTCATAGGTTTTCTCAAATTCGTATGGAATAAGAGAGTGAGGGTTTAAGGTCCTTATATAGGTCCAGAACTCACCAAATTAGACTCAGGGCCAAGGTATACTGAGGTTATGTCCAAAGGGAGACTGTTCCGTCTCAACGGAGTACTTCTGAAAGCCCCCCTTGAGCCAAAGGTCGGAATTAAGCTCACAGACATTGGATCTAGGTCGAGTTACATTTTTTGTCCGATCGGATTTACAGATCGCCCGTGGCGGACCAGTTTCAGTTCAACGGTCACTGAGACTCGATCAGGGCCATAAGTACACTGACCTATGTATGAAATTTTTCCTGATCCGAGGGTGTATTTGGGTCAGATTCCGACGGTCTGATTGCTTATATTTGGCCCGCAAGCGACAAGTCTCAGATTACTTAAAATTGAACTTTATTGCTAATTAATTTCACGTTTTCACACTCTTCACTCCGGGCTCAAGCGAATAGCCCTGGAACATTAGCTGGATTTGATTTCCGAGATGGTTGTCGAGCCTAGCAAGGCGGTCCTAATTCTATAACTTTGTATTATTCGGACTTTCAATGTGCGGTCCAGATCTGATAAGGAGTTTCGTGATGCTCTCGAGAGCAGCCGGGTAATGAGATTGATCTGAGATTTTAGGGTAATGTAGCGCTAACTGTTCTACTCATTTTGGGTCTTATGGATCGTATTTAAAGCGATTGGTGCTAATTTCACAAGTACTCTAGTTTAACACTAGCTATTCTCGCCTAATTTCTAAAGGATTTAGTCCTGTATGATTTCTGTCTGAGGTGGTACTTAGTCCTATAAGATTTCTGTCTGAGGTGGTACTTAGTCCTGTAAGATTTCTGTCTGAGGTGGTACTTAGGCCTTTGTAGGTTGTATATAAAGTGATCCAAGTTATTAATACTTACTAAGCACGCCCTAATCACAACAGAAGAAGATCCTAGGGCAGGAGAGGCTAATGTTCCAAATAACCTATTCGTTCTGTGAGATTCCATAAGGGTAATGGTTAAAAGCCCATTTTATTTATGTATTCATTATTTACAGTAATGTTTAGTTTAAGTATTGTTCTTCATCACCTAAACTTTTAAGATAGTGTCTAATGTGAAAGTACCTTGAAAATTTTAAAGAACAAGGTGGTGAAAGATGAGCTTTGTGAAGGAAATGGGTTAAAAAGCGATTTTTTGATTATGAGATTGGGTTCTGACAAGTTAATAAGGTGTTAGGAGCGACCCATTGGCTAAGGACGTCTAATTCCATGTTGGCAAAAATTCGGGATGTTACATAAGCCCTCTCTCACCTTTCTCTTCCAATGCATCTTCCTTTCCTCTCCTCTTCTCCCTTTTTCTTCTTGCTACTTGTACATCCGTGTTCACCCATCAACGTCCAACACTACACACTATCCATCAGCGTTTCTCATTGATCGTGGACCCCATTAGAGGAAGTTTACACAAAACAACATCATTTCTCAACATTTCATCTACAAAGAAGAGCTTCAGCTCAGAAGGGCATCACCCAATAGACGTTGGCTTATTTATCCCATATTAGATAATGTGAGAGAATGAGCAATGGATGAACAGATGATCGGCATAGTACTCTTCTTTGAGACACATCAGACCCACATTAGGTATGAGAAGGATCTTTATATATATATATATATATATATATATATATATATATATATATATATATATATATATATATATATATATATATATATATATATATAAAGTTTTCAATATATAGTTAAAATGGTGTTGTGACCAGCCAACCAAACAAACGCGGCAACTTTATGATGCAGGGATGAACCTCAAGGATAACTACTCTGAATCCACGGAAATTCTCTGGACTCCTCATAGAGACATCTCGAATCCACGGAAATTCTCTTGACTCCTCACAGAGACTTCTCAAATCCACGAGGAAAAAAGCAAGGAAAATAGAAAATAAATTTTATAAAATTCGTAATTTGATTGATGAATGAAATAAACGAGTTCACAACCCTTTAAATTAGGATACTAAGCCATGGGAGAAGTTTCGAAATCAAACTACAACTAAACTCTTAGAAATCGTGACTTACTATAATAGTAAGTTTACTATTTATAGACGGCCATGATGTCTACTAGTGCGCATGGTTTTCGGCCAAAAATAGTAAGTGTCCTATTTTGCCCAATCAGGACTTTCTCCTAATTATTCTAAGCACTTTTCATGTTGTGTGCAACTCCTAAAGCCCAGCGGATGAAGAGTTATACTCGTACTAAACTTACTATAAATGGTAAAAACCAAAATAAAATGGGAATTTCACAGTCAATGTAATGGTATTTTGCAAATTCAACGTGCGCAATCCAGCATTGGTTGGGTGGCTAAAAAAGCTCATCCTACCCCAAAATCATAGATGGTACGCCAAATAACTCATTCCAGATTGCGAGATACGCCCAATTTAAGGTCCTGACGATCCAAATCACTTCCGCCTACGATCCGGCCTCTTATAATCCATCTTGGCCATGAAACTGTCCGCAACCTTCTCTACATCACTTTAAAAGGAGCTCTATAAGACCAAACATAAGAGGTATGACTAACTCCAACATTGACTAGGATCAAGTAGAGAGACCACACTGAAAATAGTGGGGACGGTGACACTCACCATTAAAACTTTCCTAGGGCCCACCATGATGATTTTTGAGATCCAACATGTTCATAAGTTAACATAGAGATAGATGAAGGGAAAACAAAAATATCATCTTGATTGAAAACCTACGTGGCCCCTAAGAAGTTTTGAACGGTGGATGTGTCTGTCCCCACTGTTTTCTATGGTGGGGTCCACTTGAGCTTTGGATTTGCCTCATTCTTTGGTTCATGCCCTAAAATTATCTCTTCAAATGGATGAACGGTATGGATATAACACATACATCATGGTATGGCCCACAAAACTTGGTGACGTCACTTCAGCAGCGAATTCGCTTCGCCACTGACATTGTTAGCATCCAATCCGCGTCCGCATTGTAATAGAAACGGGTAGATGTTACAACATCCAGAAACATAAATGCAATTTTTACCGTACCACATGTACTTTTTGTTCACAACATGGACACTCAGTGAGGAAATCGGATTGCGTACTTGTTACTCAGTACGCTCTTATGGTACTGAGTAAACTCTGTTGGGCTCATTGTGAACGTATGATGTTTATCCACACCGTCCATCTGTTTTTCCAAATCATTTTAGGGGTTGAATCCAAAATTGAAGCATATCCAAAGCTCAAGTGGACCATACCACATGAAACAGTAAGAATATTGACTTCCACCGTTGAAACCTTCCTAAGGCCCACGTTGATGTTTATTTATCATCCAACCTGTTCATAAGATCACGCATACATGGATGAAGGGATAACACAAATATCTGCTTGATCTAAAACTTCTGTGGCCCACAATAATTTTTCAATGGTAGACGTTCAATTCACCCTGTTTCTTGTTGTGTGGTCCACCTGAGATTTCGATATGCTTCATTTTTTGTATCAAGCTCTAAAATTATCTGGTACTGTTTCTTGTTGTGTGGTCCACCTGAGATTTCGATATGCTTCATTTTTTGTATCAAGCTCTAAAATTATGTGGTAAAATGGATGAACGGAACGGATAAAATAAATGAATGACGGCGACCCCACAAAGTTTACTCAGTACGCCAAGAGAGAGAGTTGTTATTGGTTTGTCGCTGTATTATTAGAACATCCCCTTGTGTGATGGTGCAAAAATGGGCGGGCCCACGCATCAGTAGGGCATGCATACATGAGCAACGTGGACGGACCGCATGCTCTTCAAAACCTGGTGGGCCTCACATGGATGGTTCACAAGTTCCACACGCGTTCCATATTGCCCCTAAATCACTACAAAAAATAAGGTTTTTAGCGACGAAACTTTTAGCGACGAAACTAATTTTCGTCGCCAAAAGTCACTTTTAGCGACGAAATAAAGTTTCGTCGCTAAAAGATCACTTTTATCGACGTAACTTTTAGTGACGAAAATTTTCGTAGCTAAACATAGTGCATTAGACTTTTAGCAACGAAAATTTTTGTCGCTAAATACTCCGACTTTTAGCGGCAAAGATTTTCGCTGCTAAAAGTCAGGCTTTTAGCGGCGAAAATTTTGGCTGCTAAAAGTCTTGTACTTTACGAGACTTCTAGCAGCGAACATTTTCGCTGCTAAAAATAAACTAACATATTCAACAAAAAGTTTCGTTGCCGAAGGCTTCTTTTTAAAAAAAAAAAAATTCAATCCAAAATCCGTACAAAATTTCTGATATACACATGTTAACAATATATTTCATCATATTCATCCTGATATAAACATTTCATCATATTCACTTACATAAACTTTTAGCGGCGAAAATTTTCGACGCTAGAAAACAGTATTCAAAACACTAAGAATTTCCAAATATGTCTGTTTTTAGCAGCGAAAAGTTTCGCTGCTAAAACTAAACTAGCATATCTTTTAGCGACGAAAATTTTCGTCGCCAACAGTTTCTTTTTAAAAAAATGTTATAACTCAAAATCCATACAAAATTCCTGATATACATCTATACAAAATTCCTGATATACATTTGTTAACAATATATTTCATCATATTCACATTCACATCCATCTAAATCCAAACTACATAAAGTTTTAACGGCGAAAATGTTCGTCGCTAAAAAATACTATACAAGACACTTTTCGCTACTAAAAATAAACTGACATATCTTTTAGCAACGAAAAGTTTCGTCGCCAAAAGTTTCTTTTAAAAGAAAAATATTCCAGCTCAAAATCCGTACAAAATTCCTGATACACATCGATTAACAATATATTCCATCATATTCACATTTACATTCATATCCATTTAAACCCAAACTAAATAAAGTTTTAGCGGCGAAAATGTTCGTCGCTAAAAAATACTATACAAGACTTTTAGCAGCGAAAAATGTCGCTGCTAAAAGTCTTGTACAGTAGAAAGTCTTTTATAGTATTTTTCTAAATTGAATTAAATTAAATTGAATTGATTAAATACCCGTGGCACACATTAACTCAAATTAAATTGATTAAATTATAAACCCACTTTTGAATAGTAAAAGTGATTCGTTGACGATTATTTATTAAATTATGACCGTTTGAGTTTTTCATTATATACGTTGAATAGATGTCCACCAATCCATAGTCAGATAACAAAAGGGTGTTATCGTCTAAACAATGCCACTTGTGCAATTTCTACAAGTGCCTGCAATTATCTTACACCGGCAGATTATCAAAGTTTCTCTTTTTTAGTGGTACAACTCACTCCATTCTAGTTAAAACAAGCTTGGATTATGTCCGTTGGATCTGGGGGTTTTTTTTTTTTTTTTTTTGGTGATCCAAACTAAATAAAGTTTTTGCGGCGAAAATGTTCGTCGCTAAAAAATACAATAGAAGACTTTTAGCAGCGAAAAATTTCGCTGCTAAAAGTCTTATATGGTAGACTCTTAGCAGCGAAAATTATATGGTAGACTGTTAAGCAGCGATCTTTTAGCAACGAAAATTTTCGTTGCCAAAAGTTAAAAAAATATATGCTTAAAATCCGTAAAAATTCCTGATATACACCTGTTAACAATATATTTCATCATATTCATCCTGATATACACATTTCATCATATTCACATTCACATCCATCTAAACCCAAACTACATAAACTACATTCATCCAAACACAAACAATCTTATCTGCATCACATTCATTCACGCATAAATACATATAAACTTAACATCATAAACAAAAAATCACAAAGATGAAGACAGAGGTGGTGGGGCATCGGTGGGTAAGCGTGCAGTGAAAGCCTGAAACATCTCCGTCATCCGTCACTCATGATCCACCCGCATCTCCGCCATCCTCCTCCCTCTGCCTCACCAACTCCTCCTCCATCCTCCTCTGCCTCGCCAGCTGATCCTCTATCCTCCTCTCCTGCTCCTCCCTCTGCCTGTCCTGCTCCTCCCTCTGCCTCGTCAGCTCCTCCAGGTTTAGGTTTAGGTTTAGGTTCAGGTTCAGGTTATAAGTATAGGTTTTGGGATTTGAGAATAGGTTTAGGGTTTAGGGTTTAGGAAATCGGGTTTGGATTCAGGATCGGGTTTAGGTTTGGGTTTTCAAGTTTAAGCTTAGGTTAAGGTTAGGGAGTTGAGATTAGGATTAGGTGTAGGTGTAGGTTTAGGTTTAGAGAGTTGAGAATACATTTAGGTTATAGGTTTAGGTTTAGGTTTTGGTTATAGGTTAAGGTTTACTTTTAGGTTTAGGTTACTGTTAGGTTATAAGTTATAAGTTTAGGTTTTGGTTTAGGTTTAGGTTATAAGTTTAGGTTAAGGTTTAGGTTTAGTTTTAGGTAAGGTTTAGGTTTAGGTTATAAGTTATAGGTTTAGGGATTGAGAATTGGTTAAGGTTTAGGTTTAGGTAATCGGTTCGGGTTCGGGTTCGGGTTCGGGATCTGGTTTAGGCTTGGGTTTTCATGTTTAGGTTTAGGTTTAGGTTTAGGTTAGGGAGTTGAGATTGGGATTAGGTGTAGGTTTAGGTTTAGGGATTTGAGAATAGGTTAATGGTTAGGTATAGGTTTAGGTTTAGGTTTAGCTTATAGGTTTAGGTTTTGGTTTTAGGTTTAGGTTAAGGTTATAAGTTTAGGTTATAGGTTAAGGTATAGGTTATAGGTTTTTGTTTAGGTTGAGGTTATAGGTTTTGGTTTTGGTTTTGGTTTTGGTTTAGGTTTAGGTTATAGGTCATAGGTTTAGGTTAAGGTTTAGGTTACAGTTTTGGTTTAGGTTAAGGTTATAGGCTTTGGTTTAGGTTAAGGTTTAGGTTTTGGGTTTATGTTAAGGTTATAGGTTAGGTTAGGTTTAGGTTTAGGTTATAGGTTATAGGTTATAGCTTTGGGAATTGAAAATAGGTTAAGGTTTAGGTTTAGGAAATCGGTTTGGGTTCGGGATTGGGTTTAGGCTTGGCTTTTCATGTTTAGGTTTAGGTTTAGTTTAGGGAGTTGAGATTGGGATTTGGTGTAGGTTTAGGTTTAGGAGTTGAGAATAGGTTAAGGTTTAGGTATAGGTTTAGGAAATCGGGTTCAGGTTCGGGATCGGGTTTAGGCTTGGGTTTTCATGTTTAGGTTTAGGTTTAGGTTAGGGAATTGAGATTGGGATTTGGTGTAGATATAAGTTTAGGGATTTGAGAATAGGTCAAGGTTTAGGTATAGGTTTAGGAAATCAGGTTCGGGTTCGAGATCGGGTTTAGGCTTGGGTTTTCAAGTTTAGATTTAAGTTTAGGTTAGTGAGTTGAGATTGGGATAAGGTGTAGGTTTAGGTTTAGGGATTTGAGAATAGGTTAAGGTTTAGGTATAGGTTTAGGTTTAAGTTTTAGCTTATAGATTTAGGTTTTGGTTCTAGGTTTAGGTTAAGGTTATAAGTTTAGATTATAGGTTAAGGTTTAGGTTATAGGTTTTTGTTTAGGTTAAGGTTATAGGTTTTTTGTTTAGGTTATAGGTTTAGGTTTTGGTTTTAGATTTTAAGGTTAAGGTATAAGTTTAGGTTAAGGTTTACGTTACAGGTTTTGGTTTAGGTTAAGGTTATAGGTTTTGGTTTAGGTTAAGGTTTAGGTTTTGGGTTTATGTTAAGGTTATATAGGTTTAGGTTGGGTTTAGCTTTAGGTTATAGGTTATAGGTTATAGGTTATAGCTTTGGGAATTGAGAATAGGTTAAGGTTTAGGTTTAGAAAATCGGGTTCGGGTTCGGGATCGGATTTAGGCTTGGGTTTTGATGTTTAGGTTTAGGTTTAGATTAAGGAGTTGAGATTGGGATTTGGTGTAGGTTTAGGTTTAGGGATTTGAGAATAGGTTAAGGTTTATGTTTAGGAAATCGGGTTCGGGTTTGGGATCGGGTTTAGAAGTTTAGGTTTAGGTTTAGGTTGGGGACGTGAGATTGGGATTGGGATTAGGTTTAGGTTTAGGGATTTGATAATACATTTAGGTTTTAGGCTTAGGTTTAGGTTTTAGCTTATAGGTTTAGGTTTTGGTTATATGTTTAGGTTATAGGTTAAGGTTATAGGTTTAGGTTCGGTTTAGGTTCAGGTTATAGGTTATAGCTTTGGAATTGAGAATAGGTTAAGGTTTAGGTTTAGGAAACTGGGTTCGGGTTTGGGTTCGGGATCGGGTTTAGGTTTGGGTTTTCAAGTTCAGGTTTAGGTTTAGGTTAAAGAGTTGAGATTAGGATTTGGTGTAGGTTTAGGTTTAGGGATTTGAGAATAGGTTAAGGTTTAGGTTTAGGAAATCGGGTTCGGGTTCGGGATCGGGTTTAGGATTGGGTTTCATTTTTAGGTTTAGGTTAGGGAGTTGAGAGTGGGATTTGGTGTAGGTTTAGGTTTAGGGATTTGAGAATAGGTTAAGGTTTAGGTTTAGGTTTAGGAAATCGGGTTCGAGTTCGGGATAAGCTTTAGGCTTGGGTTTTCAAGGTTAGGTTTAAGTTTAGGTTAGGGAGTTGAGATTGGGATTAGGTGTAGGTTTAGGTTTAGGGATTTGAGAATAGGTTAAGGTTTAGGTTTAGGTTTAGGTTTTAGTTTATAAGTTTAGTTTATAGGTTTAGGTTTTGGTTTTAGGTTTAGTTTAAAGTTATAAGTTTAGGTTAAGGTTTAGGTTAAGGTTATAGGTTTTGGTTTTAGGTTTAGGTAAGGTTTTATAATTTTAGGTTATAGGTAATAGGTTATAGGTTTTGGTTTAGTTTTGTTAAGGTTCATATTTTTTGGTTAGGTTCTAGGTTTTCTAGTTTTTAGTTTTAGGGATTTGAGAATAGTTTTAGGTTTAGGTTTCTAGGTTTAGGTTTAGGGATTTTTAGATAGGTTTAGGTTTAGGTTTAGGAAATCGGGTTTTCATATTTAGGTTTAGCTTTTTAGGTTAGGGAGTTGAGATTGGGATTAGGTGTAGGTTTAGGTTTAGGGATTTGAGAATAGGTTAAGGTTTATGTTTAGGAAATCGGGTTCGAGTTCGGGATCGGGTTTAGAAGTTTAGGTTTAGGTTTAGGTTGGGGACTTGAGATTGGGATTAGGATTAGGTTTAGGTTTAAGGATTTGAGAATACCATTAGGTTTTAGGTTTAGGTTTTAGCTTATAAATATTGGTTTTGGTTTTAGGTTTAGGTTAAGGTTATAGTAAAGGTTATAGGTTTGGGTTCGGGTTCGGTTTAGGTTTAAGTTATAGGTTATAACTTTGGGAATTGAGAATAGGTTAAGGTTTAGGTTTAGGAAACCGGGTTCGGGTTCGAGATCGGGTTTAGGTTTGGGTTTTCAAGTTCAGGTTAGGTTTAGGTTTAGGTAGGAGTTGAGAATAGGATTTGGTGTAGGTTTAGGTTTAAGGATTGAGAAAAGTAAGTTTAGGTTTAGGTTTAGGTTTTAGTTTATATAGTTTAGGTTATGGTTTAGGTTTTGGTTTTAGGTTTAGGTTAAAGTTATAAGTTTAGGTTAGGGTTTAGGTTACCGGTTTGGTTTAGGTTATAGGTTATGGTTTAGTTAAGGTTATAGGTTTTGGTTTTAGTTTAGCTAAGGTTATAAGTTTTGGTTTTAGGTTGAGGTTATAGGTTATAGTTTGGTTTAGGTTAAGGTTATAGGTTTTGGTTTAGGTTTAGGTTATAGGTTATAGGTTTAGGTTTAGGTTTAGGTTTAGGTTTAGGTTTTAGGTTTATATTTAGGTTATAGGTTTAGGTTTAGGGATTTGAAATATGTTAAGTTTAGGTTTAGGAAATCGGGTTCGGGTTCAGGTTCGGGATCGGGTTTAGCTTGGGTTTTCATGCTTAGGTTTAACTTTAGGTTAGGGAGTTGAGAAGAGGATTTGGGTAGGTTTAGGTTTAGGGATTTGAGAATAGGTTAAGGTTTAGGTTTAGGAAATCGGGTTCAGGTTCGGGATCGGGTTTTATGCTTGGGTTTTCATGTTTAGGTTTAGGTTAGGGAGTTGAGATTGGGATTAGGTGTAGGTTTAGGTTTAGGAATTTGAGAATAGGTTAAGGTTTAGGTTTAGGTTTTAGCTTACAGGTTTATGTTATAGGTTTAGGTTTTGGTTATAGGTTATAGGCTAAGGTTTAGGTTATAGGTTTTGGTTTAGGTTATAGGTTATGATTTAGGTTTAGGTTTAGGTTTTAGTTTATAGGTTTAGGTTATAGGTTTAGGTTTTGGTTGAAGGTTTAGGTTAAGGTTATAAGTTTAAGTTAAAGGTTATAGGTTATAGGTTTGGGGTTATAGGTTTAGGTTAAGGGTGTGGTACCTGCAAATACAGATATAAACACGGCCTGTCCAAATGGCCAGGCCCTTCCAATGCTGTCCATAGGAAATGGACAGCTTCATCATGGTCATAACAGCGGTTCCCACCTTCCAGGGACCCCCGCTCATCCGGATATCTCCGACGCACATCCGGGTCTGCTCCATTAATCTCGAGCAAATACATATATAAACACGGCCTGTCCAAATGGCCAAGCCCTTCCAATGTTGTCCATAGGAAATGGACAGCTTCATCATGGTCATAACAGCGGTTCCCACCTTCCAGGGACCCCCGCTCATCCAGATAGCTCCAACGCACATCCGGGTCTCGAGCAAATACAGATATAAACACGGCATGTCCAAATGGTCAGGCCCCTCCAATGTTGTCCATAGGAAATGGACAGCTTTATCATGGTCATAACAACGGTTCCTACCTTCCAGGGACCCCTGCTCTTCCGGATAGCTCCGATGCACATCCGGGTCTACTCCATTAATTTCGAACAAATACATAAACTTAGAGTGATGAAAATTTCCAAGTAAATTGTACGAGGTTTACAGTAATCTTAGAGTGCAGAATTTGGCAAGTATGTGCATTTCAGTCCGAGTTATTTCTATGTGCATTTCTGTGTGTGTGTGTGTGTGTGTGTTATTTATATATGGCATGAACAGTTCCACAAAAAGAAGGTTGTCATGGTTCATACACTTGGATACCTTCTTTGGAAATAACTCATAGTTCTTCATATGCTGTGAAAACAAATAAGGTTTAAGTATTCCATCATCATCCCCATGATTCTTTTGAGTTCATGTTTGAATGCAATGAAACCATGATGACGGAATTTAATAAACTAATCAGCAAAGAATCACCTGGAAATATTCTATCTAAGAGCTCCCCACCTTCACATAACCTGAAATATCAGAATAGCACGTCCCCATGAGTGTGTCTCATGAACAGCATATAATTTCCAAAATTTACAGATGATCACATCACTGCCCATAAGCAACAGTTCCAGGTATAGAAACCAAAATAAGACAAACAGAAATTTTTAACGAAGAGAATGAAACCACCAGCAATGCTATCAGATGTTAAGATTGGATCCTGCTATTCTTTTTTATGATTATTTTGGATCCTACTCTTTCAAATGAAACATGGAAGATACTCAGATGGGCTCATCTGGAACATGCGCCTGAAAGTCATGCCATTGCAGTCATCAAGTGAGCGATGTGTACATCATTTGGAGTGTTGGTCTTTTCTAACCATCGATTATTTGCATAAATGTGTGGCCCACCAATGACTGCAGACCTATACTCAACCCTGAAACATGCAGACCTGATCAATGGCCATGCACATGCCGCAGGCACGTGTGATGAGAATCCCAAGTAGCATTCTTATTTCTCATCCAAATTTCTGTGGTTTACTCTGGACAAAGGTGAAGAATGCTAATGGATGCCATGATCCATATTTGTATGTTTGAGTCCACTTTTGGACTTCACAAACTTAAAAATAGTAAAACAGGCAGCTGTCTCATAGATGTGACAGCCCAGGTCAATTCTCCATCACCTGCCATCTTAGGTTCCCCTCTTAATTGTTTATGCCACCAATTTAAAACTGAAACTGCAAGAGCAAACTGAACCTGGTACCAAGTGTCCTTTAGCTCATCCCATCAATGGATTTGTAGGGAAATAAGATATGGGCTCATCCCATCAACTAAAGGCATGAAATAGTGAAAGGAGATGAGACGATGAAAGAAAATCAAGAAATTAAAATTAAAATTTTTTTTTTAAAAAAAAAAAAAAAAAAAAAAACCACACCCAAATTCTAGAGAAATAATATGGGCTCTTCAAATCCCCAAGAGCTATTGAAATTAGAAAACCCAATTATGACAAAATAGCCCAAATTCAGGGAAAATAAGATCTAGGTTTCTCAAATCTCCAAGCACTAAATCAACGACAGAAAATCCAACTGATTCAATATAAGAAAACCACTATAATTATAGGCACGAAAAGGTAAAGGAAATGAAAAAATGAAGGAAAATCATAACTGAGTCCCATTCCCATAATCAGATTCGCAGATAATAACAGATAGCTAAAAAGAAACACAAATTGAAGGCAAATAAGATCTGGATTCGTCAAATACCTAGGTACTATTGAAATTAGAAAAACCAATTATGATAAAATGGCCCACAGTCTTTCGTTGTGGTGAATTTCGTCCCATGAGAACCAGCCTGAGGTGCGCCGAGGTGCGTAGGTTAGTTATAGTTAACACTTAGAGAGACAATGAGAGAGAAGCTTACTCATGGCATTTTGGGATGGTGTAGAGTTCGTGGTTGGATTCCGAGTCGGAATGTCGAGGAGGATCGTCAGCAGTGTGCATCTGGGAAGAGATGGGGAGAGACGGCTGTTTTAGGTTTTGGGGGAGTTACAGGATGCTCGGGTAGCGTCGCCCACCTAATGAGCAAACCGAGCTTTTTTTGTGCCATGTCATCTTTATGGTGGCCTACCATTTTCATGGTATGAATTTTCTACATGTGCCATGTTAATGGGAGAAACTAATTTAAAGAAAGGTCCAGTTAAAAGGAATGGTCAAATGGTCATGTAGGTGACTATAGATTGGAAATCTCCACTACAGGTGTGTGTGGGAGAGATGGAATAAACATTCTTCTCCTTTTTTCTTTTTAAATACAGGGTTTGATGATAGGGCAAAATTCAAGGCCTGCTGTGGATTTGGTGGTTACCCATTTAATTACAACCCTTTGATTCCTTGTGGGGGAAATCTAGCTGCCAAGCATGTAGTCAACCAAGCAAGTATATGAGCTGGGATGGCTTACATTCACTGATGCTTTTAAAACGGTTTTAGAGGAAATGATGAAATCCACACCTTTCCCTAAGTTCTACTAAGAAACTGTTGCCACTCGAATCATGTCACCATGTACTTTTATATAATATAATAATAATAATAATAAGCAATGCTTTGATAGAGAAGGCTTAGCCCTTAAATTAGGCTTTTTTAAGTGAATGGGCCCCATTTTGGGTACATTGGCGTGCATTTAATCCAAACAACTAATCTGGCGGTCCCTACCTTCCTTGGGCTGTGCCCCATAATTCACAGTGATCAGATTATCTTAACCATTTGATCAGATGATATATGGGCAATGGACATTCTTGCTTCGACCTTTCATTTTAAATCCTCGAAACTGCTCGACTGGTTTGATTTTTAATGTATAACCACCAATCCATGGTAGGACCCACCAAATGAACTGTCGGGATCTTCAACATGTGGAACATGCAGGATAAAGATGTAGTGCTGCCAACCTCAAAAAGTCATTATTTCTTTACCCGTCTAGAAAGGATCCAACTTCCTCTTTGGATGACTTGAGAGTTCAGATTTTTTACCTCTGCAACTTTTTCGGTACCCTCAAATTATAACTGAGAGGGTGAATGTCGGCCCACATTAGGCTGTGGCCCACCACATTGGGAGAGGCCAGCAGATAGTATGCCATCCACTGAGCGGCAACATAAACCCTTTCCTACTGTCATTAGTGAAGATTTTTGCAACTGCAAAGTTGCATAACCCCAACCATGGAAATGATCTGAGGATGTAAAACGTGCCCACCGCCAGTTCAAGAAACATCAGACGGACCAGAGCCAGTGGGCTGCCCTGATAGAGCTGGTGAATGGTGGAGATTATGAATAATTTCTGGAGGCATGAACCACTTGATGTTTCCATTCAATCCCTATTTGGAAAACCCATTAATTAATTACCATATTACTAGAACAAATTTTTCAAGCTCAGGTGCACGTGGATGATCAATCTCAATCCAAACCATCCATTAGATTCCTTCTTTACC
The DNA here is from genome assembly GCA_021015155.1 of Magnolia officinalis. Taxonomy (NCBI): domain Eukaryota; kingdom Viridiplantae; phylum Streptophyta; class Magnoliopsida; order Magnoliales; family Magnoliaceae; genus Magnolia; species Magnolia officinalis. Next base: position 14,396,676 of record JAJHSJ010000015.1, read on the forward strand.
ATGAACGTAACACCCTATCTAATGGCAACGATCCCTGATCTAGAGGCATAAAGCACGAGAGCTCAGCTGAAAAACTACAACATGCTAATGTAAACATTATGAGGAATTGTAAAGGACTGTGCATAGCATCAAATATAGAGATCAATGAAGCTGTATGAAGGGCATAGCTGATCAAACATACCTCTTGCAAGCTCAAGAAGAGAGATTCAATCAATCAAAAATCTAGAAATTGCAATTTCATAGCCGTATGGATGCGGAAAGGGGGAAATCTGATTTTCTCCTTCATTTCAACTCCAATGCTCTTGAAAAAAACAACAACAAATGGACCCTCTTGCAAGCTCTGATGATCGGCCGAAATCTCCCCTTCAATGTCCTTGTGGATCGAGAGAATCAAAGAAGTGGAAGAGAGCTTGCGTCGCATGCTAGGGTTCAAAAAAGGGGTTTTCAAAACCCCATTTCAAGACTCTTTTCTTTTAACATGAGTTTTTTAGTTTGTTTATGGTGTAAGTTCAACACCAGCTTTAACAAAGAAACACCACCATTTTAAGTTAAAATCACAAAAGAAATATTCAATATCAACTTTACATTTTAAAGTTTTTAAAAATATGAGTTTTAAACCATTTAACATAAAGCTTTTTTCTCACATTTGCTATTACCATACATGTAGCTCATGTGTACCTAGCTAGAGATGGATGGTTCTGTCATGAGCTCTGTTGGGACATTGGATACTATGTCCTAGCTAGAGATGGATGGTCCTGTCATGAGCTCTGTGGGCTATTATGATGTTTATATTTTTATCCACATGGTCCATTCATTTTTCACTAATATTTCAGGCATGAGCTCCAAAAGAATGCAGATTGAAGGGTAAGTGAACCACACCACAAGAAGCTATGATAAAATGCATGTGTAACATCTGTGTCACTATGCTATTAATCTATTGGGTACATGGCTTAGTGATGATATCTCAAAACAATTAGATTATCAATTGCATCACTATAATTACTTTAATACAAAGATCTATGCTATCCAAACATTGCCCATGCAAGTCAATGGTTAAAAATCATTGGTTAGTGACTTGGATGTGATCTTGTGCTTGTCGCTTATCCAAGACTTGGAATTTCATCATTTTGGGGCAAAGTATATATTTCAACAGGCTTATTACAACTATTGTGTCAAACATTACATATGCATACACTAATTAAAAATATTAAAATCGATATAGTAATTAAATTAAAATCCCTCAAATATACTATGTATAACTACTTTTAGATTGCAAGGGATTCTAAATCCAGGGTGCCAAACATGACAGGAGAATTTCAAATCCTGTTGGTTCCAAATGCCCATCGTAATGTTTATTTGAAATCTCCATAGTGGGGAGAGTAGTGTGAGCCCCATCAGGATGCGTGTCAAACATCTACCCCATCAGTCAGATGCACCATTCCATGGTGGGCCCAGGGATTAAAAATCAAGTCAATCTGTGATAATTGTGGGCCACACCACATACAAAAGTTGAGAGGGGTTACCCTCCATTAAAACATTCATAATTATTTGGTAATATACAGGTATTGTAAGTTTGAGGTAATTCGTGCAAGAAGTGCACTTTTGTAGATGTCTTATGATTATATTTTTTGTGTAAACACCCACTAAACTAATTCAGTAGCAGTTCACTCAACAAGCAGTCAGGGTCATGTCTTGGCCCAAGGACCGGTGGCACTGCTAGTGTCATTTAATTTTAACAAGTGCAGGGAACGCTTGCAATTCTATGCCATGGGTGAAAATTGAATTTCTTGACTCCTGTATCCTCAAGAAGTTCACTCGATGCTGCACCACGTAAATCAAATACACAATCCCACTTTGAGAAAAGGAAAAACAAAAAAACAAAACGAGGGGATTCTATTTTTTAGTTTTTTTAAAAAAAATTAAATACACTATCCCCTCTTCAATTGAGAGTCTGACTACCAAATTTGCAATGGACTGTTCTGCAGGGTGCAATCATGGCCATTGGAGCATCTCAACTAACTGTAGTTGCTACCAAGGATGACCAGATTGATGTGAAAAGTCAAATGTGCAAGTGAGAAACATTCTGTTTGGTTAGTTATTTGGAAGCCCGGAACCTCCAATCTTGAGCCTTCTACAAACTCATCTAGGCAAAACTGTGAATGCTTGCAGGTGAATGCTATTGCAGATCATTGTGTTATATATGGTGCTGATTTGGCTTCATTCTTACCAAAAGATCTGACTTTCTAGTATCTGCTTCAAGGCTGTTGAAGTCTTCTTGAATCATTTGTTGAGATTATACCTTCCAACAAAAAGAAAAAAAAAAAAAAAAAAAACTGCGATTCAAGTAACTATGGGCATATGGGTGATGCGAGGTTTTGTAACTAATATGCTTGGGGCAGCTGTTTGAAGGTCGAGGAAGACAAATATGTGATCCACTTGAGTAGTAGGCTGGAATCAAAGACGTACACGGTGGGACTCACCTGATATACAACTTAGATCCACTCTATCCATGGGCTACTTTGGTACAAATGGTGGTATCTTCTTTCTATTTCTTTGACAATGGATCTATTTGATTTTTTAGAGCTCATTCTATTATGAATTAGAGAAAATGATGGACGGGGTGGATTTTACACCGTCATCGTAGTTGGCCTACAATAATTCATATATTTTTGTATTTTTTCTTCATTCATTTCTTTTTAATATTATGAACATGTTGGATGTCAAATAAACATTACTATGGGCCCAAGGAAGGTATCAACGGTGGAAATCATTATTCCACACTGTTTTTGTGTGGCATGGTCCACTTGAGTTTTAGATTAACCGTAAATTCGGAATCAACCCACATTGTTCATCCATTTTTCGAGATAATTTTAGAGAATTATCCGAAAAATGATTCATATCCAAAGATTAATTAAATGAACAACACTACAAATAAGGGAAACAAATAAGGAGGGTTTTAAACTTGGTGATGTCACCGTAGGGCGTCCAAGAGGGAAATGGATTGGCTACTCCCCCTGACACCAGCCCCGTGGTCGATGGTCGGTGCTCCGTAAGTCCCACCATGATGTATGTGTTTCATCCATGCCGTCCATCCATTTTTACATATCATATTAGGGCTTGATACCAAAAATGAGAGGGATATAAATCTCAGGTGGACCACACCACATGAAAACAATAGTGATTGGATATCCACCATTAAAACCTTCCTAAGGCCCATTGTACTTTTTATTTGACATCCAATCTATTGATTAGGTCATACAGGTCTAGATGATGGGAAAACACAAAAACCAACTTGATCCATTCATTAATAGTAGCAAATAAACCTTACATTGGACCCTAGGAAGTTTTTAATGGTGTGGTCCACCTGAGATATATGTTGCCATGTGATATGTCCAGACCTTACAGGATCCTCCAAATTCCCAAGAATATTTGATATTATTAGTCTTAATTTCATTTTAAAATCCCAATTAAATAATTTTTTTTAGTATCATTTTTAAATCCTAATTTCATTTAGTCAGTGAGGCCCCACCATTATGTATGTGTTTAATCCATGTCGTCCCTGAGGTCAAGCTGTGTAGGCCCCACCATGATGTGTGTCAAACATCAACACCATGCATTTGATGGGTCCCCTTTAAATTATGGGATATCCCAAAAATCAGTCGTATACGGAACTCCGGTGGGCCATACCATCTAAAATCATGTGAAGACATGCCTAAAACATATAAAAGCACTTGGTGGGCCCCGCCTGAAATTTGGATGCGTATGAAACTTGGTATGACCCCTCATCTAAGTGGCACACACATAATGGATGGGCTAGATTTGTGGACCACATCTCTGTTGGCAAACAAAAATAATTATGAATGTTTTAATGGAGAGTAGCCCCTCTCAACTTTTGTATGTGGTGTAGCCCACAAAAGTCATAGATAGATTTGATTTTTAATCCCTGGGCCCACCATGGGATGATGCATCTGACTGATGGGGTAGATGTGTGGCACGCATCATGGTGGGGTTCACAGAGCCATACAAAAAAACCCTTCATCTCCCACTCCCTCTGTCTCTTTAAAAAAAATCATTTCATCTGCTCCTCCTCCCTCTCTCTCTCTCTCTCTCTCTATAGCTCCATGCTGGTGGGTACCCAATAAGCTTCCGCCACTTCCATTCCCTCTGCGACGCTCGTCTCTACCTCACCAACGTCTGTTTCCATCTCTCTCTATTAAATTACATTTCAATTGAAGGAAATCTCATTTGGGTCCTTTTTTTTTTTTTTCAGGAGAGAGATTGTGATATCTGCGGCCTTGAGATCGTTGATGGAGCTGTTGCTGTGAGTAAGCATCCTTTTAGGAGGAGCACTGCTTTCCTTCTTGGAAATGAGGTAAAAGTTAAAACTCCACATATGTTCGATGAAATGACTGTGAGAATCTTTGTTTGAACATTATTTATAAGTAATACGATGAAGAAAAAAAAATATAAGGAATACTATGTGAGCTTCTATCCCCCCATCCAATAACTTCTACTGTTTAAAAAAGTGTCTTTGTATACAAAATATCATAAGAGAATTGAATTTTAAGCACAATCTGTTACATTTAGTTTCCTTATTTGATCCAGTCGCTACTCCAAATTGGATGCAAATGTGAGCTGTCCCAGCAAACTGAAAGATGTAAAGAAAGAAACTCATAAAACAACTGTAACTCTAAACAATCATGCGTTGAAAGCTATGTATGTACAACTACTCAAAATTGAAGCTATTGCCATGTGTGATTAAGTTGGACCCCATTTGGCTCTCTTCTTGGAGCATCTGAATGAAAGAAATCCCATTACATGTATATTTATATCTTTGTGATACTGAATTTATGTTTTCTTTACCATTTGGGAGTATATTGAATAAAATGTGGAATATTAGGAAGATAAATCTTCATTTCTTTGGCAATGCAACAAGGTAATGGATTACCTTGAAAGTAATGCTGCTTAATTGTCGACCTGGTTAAGCTCGTTGCCATTTTTTACATTCTTCTCATTAGGAATTATGTTTGGAGAACATTATAACTTTTTATTACTGGCCTGATTTTATTGAAATATTTAACATACTTGAAATTTTAATTCAAAGTTTAGTGGCTCTTTGGATGCACCCAAAACACTAACATGAGCTTTTACGCGTCTCCGCATTAAGATTTCAGGGGAAGTGGGGCCATTGGATGTCCCTCACAATGCAGATGGCCAGATTTGCAAAATGCTCCTGCCTGAAAAATTTACACAAAATGTAAATTGGCTTATGATCACTAATATCCATCATCATTCTGTTCCCATTTTTGGGACAATTCGATCCAGCCCTTAAAGTTGCTTCATTTTATATTTCCCATTTCCTGTATCCGCAGTCTGTTTGGTCTTTCCTTGATGCAATCATCTAACGCTTTTCAATTGAATTTCATGCAGGTTCAACATTGTTGGACAGGTACTTCTTGAAAATAATCTATTTTGAAGTACAAAATCTCCATTATATACTGGAGGCCAATTTTCCTTTTCAATTTCATCCAAGCCATTGAATAACTTTTATGTTTGCAGTGGGCTGTTACGACAAGTGTGGATTTTTCACTTGCGCAATTACTTCAAGTGATAATTCTGCTTAGCACGAGTGGCAACAATGGAGGTGGATATCAGGCTTCTAAATATGGATTTCTGTTATTGGAATGTGGATTTCTTAAATCCTTGCTCCATGCAAATTAGCTGACCTTCCACATATTGTACCGTCCATACGATGGAAGGATTGCCAAGATTAGCTATTGCAATATTTTAATATGAACCATCAATCAAATGTGGGGTTCATATAAACATGTGTGTGTGTATGACACTTACTAACTTTATGGCACCAAAAGCCTAGCAATGGTGGTGCAATATAATCTCCAATATGTGTATTTTGGGAATGGTCCATGAAACATGATTGCATCTATGGTGCTTATAAAAGAATGCAAGTCCAAGAATATGTAGTTGGCTCCGACATATTTTTTTGAAGCTGGTACAAGTAGGGTTGATGTTTTAGAGCTCCTAAATTATTGGACTTATTACATTTCCCTTGCTTATAGGATTTTGTTGCAACAAGATGGTATAGAGCTCCTGAATTGTGTGGATCCTTTTTTCTCTAAGGTGCATGAATTTTAGTTGGCCAGATATGTGGAATCAATTTGATAATGCACTAAGCTTTGCTCTATCCTTTGGTAGTTCTTATTTCCTTTGCTTCTATTATAAATTCTGTTTATTCTTTCTGTCATTACACTGATTGTTTCAAAGATTTTATTTCGAATGAAGCTTGGATAGTAGGAACAATGTGTGATCTAGGTTGTATGAATGAAACTATAATAGTTATCAGCTGCATCTGGTTTATCTACTTAATGTTAACCATCATTTTCTGTTGCAAAGTTACAATCAGGATTTGTTCCTGTTTCTCTAATATGTATCTAATATTGAACTAACTCACCAAGTTGTTCAAGTGTTGATATATCATCATTCAGGAACCAGACACTTAGAATGCCTTAGATGAGAAGCAATGATAGCTGATGAATGCCAACACTAAGGATAGAAGCATCTATGAACAAGTAAGAAAGCTTATTTCTACATGAAAAGTTGAATCTAATTAATGCTTCTTACATTGGTATGACAATGTTGCCCACACCCAATGTGAGTTGTAACCAAAATAAAATGCTTGTTATATATGTTCAATAGGCCTATTAGATATCCTTGGTGACCATCTATCTTATGGACATGTCTTTGCAGAGATTTCTTCTTATGTCTGGCAGCATTTATATTCATTTTGTTTAGGTCAATGTGAGTTGGAGTTTATCTTTATTCTTAGAAGAACATGGTAGATGGCTCTGTCCCTTTCCAGATCCACTCACTGTAAATGTCCTAGAGTTTGCTGCTATAATCGTAGTTAGCAGAACTCCTTTCTAAACTTGTAACTTTGAGAAATACTTGTATGATTGCTTTTATGTTTAAAAGTTTGTATATTTCAGAAGATCTAATTTTTTTTTTCCTGTGAAAACTGAACAATACTCATTTTTCAGAAAAGAAAAAAGAAAAAAGTAGAAATGTGTATTGATGTTTTGATGAACTTCCTCCACATGATTTTTTGAGATATGATCCATCCACTTGATTGCCTATCAAGTCAACTGTCCTGGTGAGCTTAAACAAGTGTTGTGTATTGATGTTTTGATGCATTTGTCAAAATAGCGGCCTCTTTCCTTAGACAATGTAACTGCCAGGGCTTCTTTCTCTAGGTTCCTGACATTGTTGTTTGCTTGAGAATGGGTGTTTACTAAGCTGAGATACATTGCAGCTTGTACAGCCTCAAATTTGCCAAGTTGGCACAAGTTGTGTGTTATTTTTCATGTGGGGTGCACAGACCTCTTGTAGATCATGATTCTCTCTAATCGGTGTCCATCTTTTTCGTAAACAATTGATATTTATATTCTATATTCTTTGACAGAGCTTATCAAAATTAAAGTTTATATCTCACAACTACTAGCCACACTTGTAATAGGTAACAGGACACTTCAGCCTAATACAAGTCAGGCTCAAATCATGGGCATACATGTACTGATCCAAACTCAAACCATGGGGGCCCATCTTTAGACGGGGCAGGGCCTCAAATTAAGATTGTTTGGGAAATTGTAAGTTTTAACCTCTGACTAATGAAAATTTATTCTTTCAATGTGTTTCATTCTTTAATTTTCATTTTATAGTCCATTTGGTTGGTTATTTGTTCCAATGCAAACCAGTAATATGCAGAATTCCACTTGTCATTTTGTTTTTTGCAGATGCCAAAGTGCTTCATTGTTGTATGAATCATCAAGTATCCAGTGCTAGATGCTAATATCTTAGTTATGTCAGGTACGTAAGGCACATATGTATGAGATCCAAACCATTCATCTATTATACCTAACTGTGGATACTCCATATGTCCGAAATCATAAAAACCAAATGATCCAGAGCCATGCCACTATTTTATAGGCTTTTCTTTTTTTGCTTTTTTGCTTTTTGCTTTTTTTTTTTTTTTTTTTTGGTTGAATGTGAGTTCTTTATGAATTGTTCCTATTCTAAGGCGCCCATGGATGACTTGTTTCCTAAAAGTTTTTCCAACCACATGATTTAGGGACAGCTTGGATAGAAATTTCAGTAAAAAAAAATGTGAAAATGTGCTGGGCCTTGCAATGCTAGCTTGGCTCCTCCTTTTTTAAATGCAGATTTTGTAGATTTCTAAAATCACGCCCTGCTTTATCTGATTGGTAACCTTCAAACAGATAGTGAAAAGGAATATTTCACAACTAATTCAATGGGAGAATATTACCAGAACCTACCATTTTATGTAGTGAAATTCCAACAAATATACATTCTAGGATTTTTTTTCTGTCATGTTTTATATTACATTCTTGAGAAGAGAATCTTTTGATATTACATTCTTCAACTCCAATTGTGTGCCATGCAATTTTGATTAGATTAAAACATGGAATCCAGTTGATCAGCCAAGCATAAAGAAAAGAATCCTAAAATGGGTTTTTGGAAAAATTGAAATCAGAGATTCACCAGCTAAAAATAAGTAAAATTAACTGAATTTCTAGAGTTTAAAAAGGTATATAGAAAATTAAACAATATTTTTGTGAATTCAAATTCCTCATGTTTGAAGTAACCTTAGATTCAAGCATGGCTTAAACTGAAATTCCTTCAATGCAAAAGAAAAGAAGAAGAAGAAGAAGAAGAAGAAGAAACTTTCTCTACATTCCTTCCTGATTCATTGATGGTAAGCTTCAAGAAACACAGTTGCTAGCTAACTGAGCTCTTGTGAACTTTTTTAGGGTCAATGTGTTGAACCACAAAAATCAAGAGTGGGTCACATTTCTTTTTTTTCTTTTTGGGTGTCATATGGGTGGATCAGTTAGCAATAAAAAGTGTGCATCAATTGAATTAATAAAGACATCAAAGATGAGATTAAAGCAGACCATGTTACTTGTTCCACATGATTCTTAGAACTCACAATGATTATGGAATGGAAGAAATAACAAACCTGAGATATTGCATGTTCTTGGTGGTGCCTCCCTCTGTAAAATAATTCATGTAGCCTTGCACCTGTCTTGCTCCCCGGTACATGAATTATTTTACAGATGGAGGCACCACCATGTGCGTGACATCCCTTTCTTCCATTCCATGGAGGCACAACCATGGAATGGAAGAAATAACAAACCTGGGATATTGCGGTCTGTTCTGTGACGGGACATCCCTTTGTAGCCTTGCACCTATCTTGCTCCCCGGTACATCATGTGCGTTTTGAACTTATTCTCATATTACCTGTGTTAATGATGAGACTGTTTTAATTTTCTCAAATCACATGAGTTGCATTAAGTCATGCCATTGTTATTTACAATCACCTTTCTCTTTTATTTCCTAGGCATTCTTCTTGATTGATAAGCTGGCTTATGTAAGGTAGAGGTTTCGAATACCTACCAAAGGGTAGTGCTAATGTGTATTATGGTTGGATTATAGTATGTCGCATGTTTGAGGGGGATCGGAATTGTGCAGTGGCATAAGATTCTTGTGTTGCAGTTATTTCTATTACCCACCTTTCAAAGAGCTGGAAAAAAAAAAATCTTTCAGGTCACTGCTTATTCTCTATGTTGTAACTCTAGTGTGTTTTTCTCCTCTTTTTGAAAGTCAAAAGCCTGAAACTGAGTAGGTAAAATCTCAAAGAGACCAAGGTAAAGTACATGCATACATTTCATGGATGGTCCGATCTATTAGTTAGGACTGTCCGTCATGACCAGCACATGTTTCATTGGCTACCGTTGAAGATTCAACAATAATTGGATGATGCAATCCATCTGGTTCGTTTTTGGTAGGTTTGATAAAACTGATTCTTTAGAACTGCAAGTGATCCATTATACTCCCCTACAAATTGATGAATTAAATTGTTGATGGGATATGTTTTCAATAAATGATACCAACCATCCATTTTGTGGGCAATTGATCTAATAGTTAGAATCATCTGATTGGTGCGAATTTTGTGTTCTTACAACACTTCTTGCATTAAGCCTGTAACAATTTTGGTAGATTTTGTTGAGTAATTGTTCAAATTCAGCACTTTGGAATTTCTTGTGGAACTAATATGAGGAAAAAGTGGAATATTTCCAATGCAGCACTTGGTTTTCCACCAAGAAAAGCTGATATTGGAACTCCAAAAAAGAAAATCTTGATATAACTTCTGACATGTCATTGCCATTTATGTTATGTACTCACATGTGGGCTGATTGATGAACATGAAGCTAGGATCTTTTGAAATCTATACCTACAACATATCACTAGTTGATAATTATCCAATCAGATGTAGAATCAGCTATTAAAACCAGTAGAGCAGAAGTATCTTTCAATTTAACTTCTATGAGGGTACTTGCAACTCTGTTTTAGTGGATAGCCCTGCTGGTCTACTGTTGGATACAAATTTATTCATGCATACATGAATGATGCATGGCTAGCTAGTTTACATGGGTAATAAGTAATAACATACATGTAGAGTGGTACAAAAGAGAGATGCTATAGTGCTCGCAATATAAGTTATAGTGCTACTAGTGATCCAGACCAATTCTTATATTAAGTTAGTGGCACTGAATATTTTCCCTATCTCATTTCTTTCCTAGACCTGTAGTTGTAAAACAATCTGCTTGTGCTGTGTAGTTTGTTAATTATGGGAATGAGGGAAGCATTGTACTGCTCCAAGCCTGCTTAGATCAAGTGACATTTCAGAGCGAAGACTTTCAGTCAAAGCTAGATCTTCTATCACCTATCTTTAGATACTTTTTGGGTAGGTCAAATTTTGCCACAGTTTTCTGTGAAGCACTGAGAAGTAAAGTGATGAGTGAAGGATTTCTAGAAGGTCTCTCCAAGCAATTGCATTTGTCTACACCCGAGAAAATTGTTGTTGGTCTTGCTCCGTTAGATTCAGGAAATACGGATTTCAGAATCAGAGGTAAGTTGAGTTGCTTGGAGGAATGTATCACACGCTCCATGAATGACATGGTGTATTTGTATGACGTGAGTTTTATTTTTAGCATTCTTTAAGTTGCTTGATCTGACGATAAGTTTTGAAACATCTGTTCTAAGATACCTTTGTACAAAGATTCCTATTGCATTGGTTTTTTCTCCCCTGGTGTTTTGCATTTAAATCTTGGTCAATTTTCCAGGGAAAATTTTCTGCATGGCACATATTGAGGAATTATGTACAAAGCCTGCTTCTGTATGCAATAGATTTTCTTTTCTTTTTTTGAGTTTGGAACTGTGTTCTTCACTTGTGTAGGAAGAAGAGGCTCTCGTTTCAGCTCATAGAAAAGAAATTGAAGAGACGATGGAGATTGTGCGTGGAGTAAGTCTATCCTACATCGGCTCTCTGCTACCCTTTTAATTCAAGATCACCGAAGGTTTCTCTCTTTTGCTCTCATATGTTTTTGCTTGGATATCCATATGCTTGTACATGTGTCAAACAAGTCTATTTTAGACTTCATATGATAACTTGTTTTTTTTGACATTTAAATGCTGAGAAAGAAACCTCTAGAGCTGTTAAAAGTAAAATTAGGAGCCAGGGACATGCCAGTGGAGCAATCTGAACTGTCGATATGGACTCCACTATAAATTATTGCTAAAATGGCGAGTTCTTCTTCTTTGCAGATGCTTTCAGACTACCGAACAAGCTGTAGTTGTTCATCAGCCAAGCAAAAGTCATACCCAAATCTTGCGTTGTGACTTTGTATTATTTGTGGAACTTAATGTTGTATAATAGTTTGATTGAGTTTGTTTTGAAAACTTTAAATAGTAAACAAATGAGATTGATGGTTTGATTGAGTTGTTAACTCTTTTGTTGGTATTATGGCTTTTATGATTGATTGTTTCATGAGTGGATTGAATGAATGGATTAGTAGTTTAAATAAATATTTAAAAAAATTAAACATTTTTAGCCTCAATTTGTAACCGAGGCTTGGATGGATTTACTAGTTTGGGTAGCTGGATGTGAATGTGAATATGATGAAATATATTATATAACAGGTGTATATCAGGATGAATATGATGAAATATATTGTTAACAGGTGTATATCAGGAATTTTGTGCGGAATTTTGAGCTGTATATTTAAATAAAAAAAGAGACTTTTAGCGACGAAACGTTTCGTTGCTAAAAGTGGAAGTTTTTTGGCCAAACTTTTTCGCTGCTAAAAGACTTTAAAAGTTTTTGCGGCGAATATTTTCGCTGCTACAAAGTCTTACAAGTTTTTTGGCGGCGAATATTTTCGCTGCTAAAAGTCTTTAAACTTTTTTGTGGCGAATATTTTCGCTGCTAAAAAGTCTTACAAGTTTTTTAGCGGCGAAAATTTTCGCTGCTAAAAAAGACCTGCAGTTCTGAATAATCTTGGAAAATTATTTGGCGGCGAAAATTTTTGCGGCTAAAAAGTCTTGGAAATTTTTTGGCGGCCAAAATATTCGCTGCTAAAAAGTCTTAGAAGTTTTTTTGGCGGCGAAACTTTTGGCTACTAAAAGTCTTAGAAATTGTTTTGGCGGCCAAAGTTTTCGGTGCTAAAAATTTTTGGAAAATTATTTGGCGGCAAAAATTTTCGTTGCTAAAAGTCTTGGAAATTATTTGGCGGCCAAAATTTTCGGTGCTAAAAATTTTTGGAAAAGTATTTGGCGGCGAAAATTTTCGTTGCTAAAAGTCTTGAAAATTATTTGGCGGCCAAAATTTTCGCTGCTAAAAAGTCTTTGAAGTTTTTTGGCGGTGAAAATATTCGCTGCTAAAAGTCTTACAAGTTTTTTTGGCGGCGAAAAGTTTCGCTGTTAAAAGTCCTGAATTTTTTTGGCAGCGAAAATTTTCGCTGCTAAAGGTCCAGGAAATTTTTTTTAGCGACGAAACTTTTCGTCGCTAAAAAGCAGGCATTTAGTGGCGAATTGAATTTTTCGCTGATAAATACCTTGCACTTTGGTCTTGTAGCGACGAATTTGGCAACGAAAATGTTCGTCGCTAAAAGTATTTAGCTGCGAAAATCTGGCTTTTAGCGACGAAAATTTTCGTCGCTAAAAGTACTGTTTCTTGTAGTGAATCCAGATTTGCTCATGATCTTAAAAGCATGCATAGCCCAGTCCATTTAAACGTTTCTCTCCATTACACGTGTTAAAAATTTTATCCGTACGTAAATATGCATGCAACCATTCTTGTAGATTTTGACTTCGTATCAAGGGTTCGTTGGGTACTAAATACCCTAGTTTTAAAACTCGTATAGATGGGGATGGTAATGGGCCGGGCCTGACTTAATAGGCACGGGCCAATCAATTTTCTAGGCTTAGGATCAAGTCATTCAAGCCCGACTATAGACTCGGACCAATGAGGACTTGGGGAGGATGGGAAAGGTTGAGATTAGATGGGATGGAATTGCATTTGGTCCCTTCAGGGATTTCCATGAATTGTGAAATCCACTACACGTGGGCCCCACATTGATGCATGCATTTATCCATGCCGTCCATCCATATACACCATTTACACATGACATTCTAGTTGTATATGTGTCCAAGTGAATGACATCAGTTGTGAATTTGGTACATTGATTACAATTCCATGGTCCACTAAACAGGATTTTGCTTAATCCAATGTCTTACTATAGCAAGAAATTTATTCCAAACGTAGGATTGGATGGCTAAAATACCATGGTATTTCCAAACATGCAATCATTATACAATAATGATGTTAATCCCATTTAATACAATTCAATACAATTTTATTCCACGGACCAAACATGCCCTCATTCTCCTATATGTCTATTTCTTTGCGTATGTGTGGCCTACTTTAAATGGATGGATTAAGAAAATTCAAGTGTTCAATTGTGATATGTGAATTTTATTAATTTCTAGTTGGCCTAGGTCTAAGTAACCCATTGTGCTAGGCTCAAGGGTGAGCAGGACGGGGCTTGGCCCAGCCCATTCCACGCTCTGTATATAGGTCCATCCATCTGTGGGAGTGGCAATGAACTAGGGTGTCCAGTCCACCTCGTGGGCCCAACCCTAAAGGGCTAGGCTTATAGGTCATTTGGCACCATAGATTTAGGGCATTTGAGGGGATTTCAAATTCCATGGTTGTTTGACACCATAAAGTAACGAGGGCTTTAAATCTAGGGGTTTTCAAATCCCCTCAAAGATGGGGTTTGAAATCCACAATCAGATCTTGTATTACATCTAAAATCCTTCCAAGAGTATCAGATGTAACATATGTGTCACCATACTATTATTCTATTGGGCACATGGCCCATTAATGATATATCCAAGAAATTAGATTATCAATTGCATCACTATAATTACTTTAATATAATGAACATCACCGTTTAAACATTGTCCACATAAATCAACAATTAAAAATCGTTAGTTAGCCACTCGACATGATCTTGTGCTTATGGCCCATCCGAGACTTGGAATTTCATTATTTTTAGGAAAAGCATGAGACCTGTATCCTAACCCGTACCGTTCCGTAGGTTTCCGTGGTCCTCCCAGTCGAATTTCGGTGACCCGCGACGCGTAGATAGAAGTTGTGCGCGATCCTAAGTTGTATCCCGTATTCCAGAGTCGGCTCGACTCGAGACTTGTACCCTAGCGACCGCGTCGTCGCCGCGGTTTCGACGCCACGTATTACGTACCGAGGCGATACCCGGGCCAGGAGATGTGGGCCCGCGTTCAGTTCGAGAAAAACGCCACGTATTTGCAAAACCCAAGAGAACATCACATCAATCCCATCAATCAAGTACACATCACCTCACATGTCAAGTACATGCTCTATCCCCAAGCAACCCGTAAAGTCAACTCTCTCTCTCTCCACCCATCAAGTACACCCATCACTCACTTCGCCCATCACTCCATCACTCACCCGTCTCTCTCTCTCTCTCTCTCTTACAACCTCTCTCTCTCATTCTCCAAGCAACCCATGTCCAAGCTTCCATAAGAGAAGCTAGTGTGGCCCACCTTCCTACCTCCCATATCCACCATCCAAGCTTCATCTCGATCGTTGAATCTCATCCATTGGAGCTTTAGAATGCATTGATGGAAGGAGAAGTCCATGATCAAAGGTGGGTGATTTTATTATTTGATTTTGTGATTTGAGGGACCACATATGTGGGACCCATCTTAATGTATGCATTATATAGGGAGGGCCCATAGTGGCGGGGTCCCTCCCCTCCTCACCGTCTCTCTCTCTCTCTCTCTCTCTCTCTCTCTCTCTCTCTCTCTCTCTCTCCTTTGATGTCGTGTGGCCCACCTGATGCGTGTGATATATCCACGCCATCCATCACGGTGGAGCCCACTTTGATGTATGTGGTGTATCCACACCGTCCAGCAACTTGGATGGTGAGACACACCATGATGAATGTGTATCATCCACACCGTCCGTCCACGGTGGAGCCCACTGTGATGTATGGTCCCCACCATGACGTGTGTGTTTCATCCAATCATCCGCTCATCTGGACATGGCCCACTGTGATGTGGGCTTTATCGCGCCTTGCATCCCTTTGCAGCAGCAGCAGCAGTTGCTGCTGACGTTAGTAGACAGGTGGGGCCCACTTCCTATGATATATGTGTTAGATCCAAACCGTCCGTCCACTGGTGGACCACCCTAATGTATTTATTCCATCCATACCGTCCAGATGGTGCTGGACGGTGTTGGACAGTGTTTGGATGGTGTTGTCCAATGTTTGGACGGTGCTAATTTACATGGACAATGGCTGGACGGTGCTGATTTACATGAATAATGTTTGGACGATGCTGATTTACATAGACAATGGCTGGACAGTTTACAAGGATAATGGCTAGACGGTGCTGATTTACATGGATAATGGTTGGACGATGCTGATTTACATGGATAATGGTTGGATGATGTTGATGTGCACGGGTAATGGTTGGACGGTGCTGATTTGCACGTCCAATGTTGGACAGTGCTGATCATCATTAGTGGTCATGCGCCCCATAGAATGATAGTTTACAGTGATACACATGTTGCACCTGCGACTATTGAAATGATTTTAGATGTAATCCAAGCTCCCACTTGTGGCCCATTTGTGAGGCCCACCTTAATGTATTTTGTGGTCCACCCGTTAGGCCCACTTTGTTGTATTTTGTGGCCCATTCGAGAGGCCCACTTTGATATACTTGTGGCCCATCTGTGAGGCCCACTTTGATATATTTTGTGGCCCATCCGTCAGGCCCACTTTGATGTATTTTGTGGCCCATTCGAGAGGCCCACTTTGATATACTTGTGGCCCATCTGTGAGGCCCACCGTGATATATTTGTAGCCCATCTATGAGGCCCCTTTAATGCGGCCCATTGATGTAGCCCACTTGATATATATATGAGGCCCATTGGTGCGGCCCATTGATGCGGCCCACTTGTGATATATGACGCCCATTAGTGCGGCCCATTAATGCGGCCTACTTGTTGTATATAAGGCTCATCAGTGCAACCCATTAATGCGGCCCACTCGTTGTATATAAGGCCCATTGGTGCGGCCCATTGATGTGGCCCACTTGTGATATATGTGGCCCATTGGTGTGGCCCATTAATGCGGCCCACTCATTGTATATAAGGCCCATTGGTACGGCCCATTAATGCGGACCACTCGTTGTATATAAGGCCCATTGGTGCAGCCCATTGTGATGTATATAGACCCATGTCATGTGGCCCAATTTGATGTAATTGAGGCCCACATGATGCAGCTCGATTTGATGTATTAGAGGCCCATTGATGCGGCCCACTTGATATATATGATGGCCCATTGGGGCGGCCCATTGATGTGGCCCACTTGATGTGTATGATGGCCCATGGGTGCGGCCCATTGTGATGTACTGAGGCCCATGGGTCATAGCCCATTGAGATGTATTCCTGACCCATATGTCGTGGCCATTGTGACATTTTTTCGGCCCATGTGAGCTGGCCCATTATGATGTATTTGAGGGCCATGTGCAGAGCCCACTTGTTATGTATTTGTGGCCTAGTTGATAAGGCCCATTGTGATGTATTTGTGGCCCATATGATGAGGCCCGATGTGGTGTATACGTGGCCCTTGAGTGAGGCCCAATGCGATGAATGCGCGGACCGATGTAATGTGTGATTTCACTATAATGTATGTAATGATATTTATGTGGGCCACTACTCGGGAGCGATGTTGGTTAAATGTCCACATCGATAGGCTATGATGGTTAGATGTCTACATTGTGAACTTCCTTTAGGCCCATTGTGAGGCCCATTCTTGTTATGAGTAGGTTGTCTAGGCCCATCCTCGATATGAGGAGAGTACATCATCATCTTAAAACACGCTTAGTTTAACTTCACGATCCATGCCTATGCACATCATATGTATGCTTGATATGAGGAGTGATTGATCATAGCACATGTCATTAGGCAGATTATCATGGGACTCCCTAGCAGGCGGAGTTACCCCACATGAGCGCGCAGTACGCGCAAGTTTGATGCATGACTGGATGATATGATTCATGCATCTTGTATTTTGTAATATGACCACCGTGTGCCTAACGACATCAGGGCCATAACCTCTACAGGCATATCGTGGATGGCCAGATGGGACACCAAAAATCCGTTCTACATGGGGTGCTATAGATATCCTTGGGTGAAATTCCCTAAACCCTCTTGGTTCCAGAGGTTGCTTCAACGTCTAGACCGAGTGGATGCATGAGCACATAAGGGCCGTATACCCTTAGGCCGCGTCTCCCACTATGTCGTGGTCAGTTGAAAGGGGGTGCGGCCTTACCTGCCCGAGAGGAGGGGGCAAAGCTAGGCTGAGTTTGACCAACTCGAGGAATGGGTCCTCTATAGACGAACTGGGCCCGATATTGGCTGGCAGATAATGAGATCTCTTCCACTCACCTTGTTGCGCGCGATGGGGCGGCAATCTGGTTTGGAGTGTACTAGACCCCGGTGATTTTCCAGAGAGGAACCGTACTGATATGTGGACTTATTGAGTATGAGTTGCATACTCATTCATTCATTCATTCACTATCCACTCGGGTTAGTGGTGCGCAAGTAATCGCTGTGTACCTTCGTAATGGCGAGGATTTCGGCTGGGGCACGCGACTAACCTGAGATCAGGAGTCTACTACATTGAGTTTGGCTGTCCAAATTTAGGTATGGGACTGGTTTGAATAGAAGTCCTTGTGATGGACCCCATAGATTGCGATACTACGTACATCATCCCAACTTCACTCCAGCTTGGTCATTTCATTCGCACCGCATATTGCATTGCATCCACAGCATTTAGCATTTTAGGTTGCCATGTTTCTGCATTGATATGGCTGTTAGCATTTATGCGTTACATTGCATAGTCTTGGTACGACTGATGGCACTCATGGACTTACCAGTATATTTCCGCTTACTCTGATATCGTATGATTCATGATCTTGTCAGTATTTCCGCTTATTCCGATATTGTATGATTTATGGTATTGTATTGCATACTTGGAACTTACCTTGTGCACACACTTTCACCAACCTCTAAATTTGCTATAAGCTTGTGCACGATAGATGCGTGCAGGTGGTGTTAGGTTGCAGCAACATTGAGCTTGAAGCGTGCAGGGGACTTTTGGAGCTTTGATTTTTGACATATGTATTTCCCTTTCAGCACTGTATTTAATATTTATATTAGTGGATATGTGATGATGATTTTTAACATATGTATTTCCCTTTCAGCACTGTATTCAATATTTTTATTTGGCACTTACCTTGTGCACTCTCTCTCTCTCTCTCTCTCTCTCTCTCTCTCTCTCTCTCTCTCCATCCCCAATAGCCGACGCATCATATCTCTCTCTATCTCTCAATCTCTTGACCCTCAACCACGAGGCAGCCGGTTCCACTTCGCCCCTAGCTAGTTGCAACAACGACCCGCCCTCTCGAATCGTCTCAATATCTCTCTCTATCTAGCCACATCTCTTCGATGCTAAAGATAATTGGGGATTTTTTTGTTCTTTTGTTTTGTAATTTTTGAATCCATAAGTAGGGTTGTGCAATGGTGAATGTAATTGGGGATACACGAATCCCTAATTAGGGATTTTCAAATTTCAATTCGTAATTAATTAGTATTGTAGGATGCAGATTAAATATTCAAAACTGAAAATCGTTTAGATGCCTGTAAATGGTTTAAGTTGTAAATGATTTATAGCCTGTCTGTTTGGCTTTAAGATGGCATGTGGATAGCCTGTAAATGGTTTATATCATGTCTATCTCTACGTCAATCTAACACAAGACCGTTCAATCTAATACTATGTCAAACAATCACTTGCTCTAAAAGCTTGAGTGATTAGAGAATGGTGTATCAATGTATATCAAGGTACTTAACATCCTGTGCCACCCAACTGTTTCTATGTTGTGGCTACTTGAGTTTTGGTGTTTAATGGTTAACACAAGGCAGTGTGCTTGACAGACAAATGGGGGTGGGTCTCATGAAAGCTCTGCTGCTTTTGGCATGGAAAA
Organism: Magnolia officinalis; assembly: GCA_021015155.1. NCBI lineage: Eukaryota > Viridiplantae > Streptophyta > Magnoliopsida > Magnoliales > Magnoliaceae > Magnolia > Magnolia officinalis. The sequence goes on from JAJHSJ010000015.1 coordinate 14,416,206, forward strand.
GTAACCTTGGTATCACAAGGTCTGCCAGCACAGCTCATGAAATATTCACTCTCTATAATCTCCAAAATAATTCTTTGAAAAGTATCAAAAATACATTCAGCTTATTATTATTATTATTATTATTATTATTATTATTATTATTATTATTATTATTTAAATATGATTAAAAAAACCATATTTTGAGTACCAAATCAAGCACCGAACCTAACCATAAATTCCAGCCCAATCACTGTTAACTAGGCCCGGGATTTGCATCGTGCCGAATTAAATTGAGTTCGACAGTTCGGAAATCCGCGGGACCCAATTACTCGTTGACAACCCTAATGGTGTTAGAGATGGATATACACCCAGCTCCCCTACACACATTTATCTATATAAAAACCTATTTTACTATTTTCTAGTAAAAACAACGGAGAAATGTCCACTGATAATAGAGCACTACAAGTTATGATGCTCTTAGTTGCATTGGGACGTGTGGACAATCCATCGACTAATCTGGACCATCATTAGGTCTGTCAACCATTCCATGGGCTAACACGCAAGAGTCACTTTGATGGGACTGTCCTAACCATCCAAGTGACATCCTATAAAATGGATGTTCAAGAATGTTTCTATTAATTAAATTAGGTCAAATTAACAATTTAGTCATTTATTTATTAGGCCAATCATGGATTTCTTATGGTTCGAAAGGATCACTTCCACCAAACAATCTTCACCATCCCAACCATTGATTGGAAAGTGGAAGGAAAAAAGAAAAAAGAAAAAAGAAGAAAAAAAAAAAAAAGAATGCTAATTACCGACTAGGGGTGTACACAAACCGGGCTAGCCCGGTTAGCTCGCTCGACCCGGCCCGAAAAAGCCCGACTTGGCTCGACCCGGAACTAAGTTCGGGTCAGGACGGGCCAATTTTCTAGGCCCGAAAGTGAGTTCAGGCCGAGTTCGGATACCTCTCAGTTCGGCCCGACTCGGTCCGAAATCCGACTCGCCCCGGTCCGACCCGACCCGACCCGGCCCGGCCCGATCCGTGTATGACTGTATTTAATTTATATAAAATGTTTTATTTTATGTTTTGTCAAATGTATGTAAATGTCCTGACTAGTTAGATTTTTTATGGAGTCTATAGTTCAACTATTTAAACCATTGATCGAGGGCCTTGTAATGGGACACGAATTACCTGCCAAAGTCCTTCTCATGAACTTGCTGTAAGGTTCGAAACTGGCCTGAACTCAGGTTCGAAACTGGCTCGAATTCGAAGGTTCGAAACTGGCCTGAACTCGGCCCGAACTCGCGCCGGGCCCGGTTCGGACTGGAGATGTTGGCCCGGTGACCAGGCCCGGTTGGGTTCGGACCTTGTGTGGCTGTTGAACGGGCCTGGACGGGCTGAGGTCAGTTCGACTCGGTTCGACCCGTGTACACCCCTATTACCGACAGATCACATCACCGGATCGTTACGACTTTTTCCACATAGCCCATGAAAAGTATTCTGGACATGATGGAGAGTCCAGATCGGTCGATTGGGTTGTCCAAGTATCCTGATGCAGCTAGGAGCACCATAACTGGGAGTGCTCTGATAGATAAGATATATGTGTAGCTCATGCTGCCTATCGTTTTCTCTATGTATAATCTGCATGAAGTGTTTTATTAAAGAGATTGTGAGGCAACTGCTTTGCGAAACTTATCATAATAATAACCATATGATGTATGCTTTGTATGTTTATTGAGTTGACTTATATTGCAGGGTCATATCAAAATTTATGCAAATCCAGTGCTCACGTGAGTCACAATAGGAAAATACAAATTTGGGCAGTATGCTTAATATGTAGTACATTTTTTTCCTTAAATTATTATTGCGACTTGTTAGTTTATAGTTGTGACTTATGAGTGTGATTTGTAAATTAGATAATTAGTTACCGTTTAAGGATTTCTATGTAGCCATACATAGATATGCTGTGTTTTTGGTAGCATAGAAATCACTCAAATTGTCCTATTTTGGACAGTTCAAGGTTAGATGGATAGTATACTTTTATATAATCTATTTAAATGTTCATGTTTGATCCGCGGTCCATCTCCTCGATTGTTTCTCTCTGGATATGTTTCTTCCGTTCTATATCCAATGCCAAATATCTTTACATTGCTTTAGATGTTTGGCATCGGAATGTAACGTAAGATCAACTTATCTGGAGAGGCATGGGGAGATGCTGCCGAATTTTCGGCGTGGACGTTTAAATGGGAATATGAAAGTATTACAATTTATCCAACCTTGGATGGGTTATTGGTTCAAAATTGATGGAGCAGACCCGAATGTGCATCAGAGTTATTCGGATGTTGAGCGGGGGTCCATGGAAGGTAGGAACCGCTGATATTTATTTTTTCCCTTCATCAATGTCTGTGTGATCTTGTGAACAGGTTGGATGATAAATAAACATCACTACAGGCCCTAGAAAGGTTTCAATGATGGAAATCATTATACCCACTATTTCTTGTGGTATGGTCCACCTGAGTTTTGGATATGATTCAATTTTGGTTTCAACCCCTTAAATGATCTGGAAAAGTAGATGGACGGTGTAGATAAACTACATATATTTACAGTGGGCCCAACTGAGCGTACTGAGTAACTCAGGACGTAATCCGATTTCATGCATAACTAGCTTAGTGGGTTAGGCCTTGACTATGGGACCCAACTCAATATATATGTTGTACATCTACGTCGTCCATCTGCATTTGCAGCAGCTCATTTAGAGGATGTCCCAAATTAAGGCACATCCAAAGATCAAGTGTGGATCACACTACAGGAAAACCTAAACCTAAACCGAAACTCAAATACCTAATCTTAAACCTACACCTACATCGAATCCTAATCTCAACTCCCTAACCTAAACCTAAACTTAAACCTGATTCTGAACCAGAACCTAAATCTGAATCTTTAAACCCTAAGCCTAAACCTAAACTTAAACCTATTTTCAAATCCATAAACCTAAACCTACACCTAAACCTAAACCTATAACCTAAACCTAAACCTAAACTCGATCTCGAACCCGAACCCGAATTCCTAAACCTAAACCTAAACCTAATCTCAAATCCCAAAACCTAAACCTACACCTAAACCTAAACCTATAACCCTAACCTAAACCTAAACCTATTCTCAAATCCCTAAACCTATAACCTTAACTTAAACCTAAATCTAAACTTTATTCGCTTAACTTAAACCTACACCTAAACCTAAACTCGAAAACCTAAACCTAAACCTGATCCCGAACCCGAATTCCTAAACCTAAACCTAAACCGAAACTCAAATCCCTAAACCTAAACCTACACCTAAACCTAAACCTATAACCCTAACCTAAACCTAGACCTAAACTCGAAAACCTAAACCTGAACCCGAACCCGAACCCGAACCCGAATTCCTAAACTTAAACCTAAACTGAAACTCAAATCCCTAAACATAAACCTACACCCAATCCTAATCTCAACTCCCTAACCTCAACCTAAACCTAAACATGAAAACCTAAACCTAAACCCGAACCCGAATCCAAATCCCTAAACCTAAGCCTAAACCTAAACCTAAACCTAAACCTATTCTCAAATCCCTAAACCAAAACCTACACCTAAACCTAAACTTATAACCTAAACCTAAACTCGAAAACCTAAATCTAAACCCAATCCCGAACCCGAATTCCTAAACCTAAACCTAAACCTAATCTCAAATCCCAAAACCTAAACCTACACCTAAACCTAAACCTATAACCCTAACCTAAACCTAAACCTAAACCTATTCTCAAATCCCTAAACTTAAACCTAAACCTATAACCTTAACCTAAACTTAATTCACTTAACTTAAACCTACACCTAAACCCCAACCTAAACCTAAACCTAAACTTAATTCACTTAACTTAAACCCTAACCTAAACCTAAACCTAAACTTGAAAACCTAAACCTAAACCCGATCCTGAACCCGAAACTGAACCAGAACCCGAATCCCTAAACCTGAATTTAAACCTAAACCTAAACTCAAATCTCTAAACCTAAACCTACACCTAATCTTAAACCTATAACCCTAACCCTAACCTAAACCTAAACTCAAAAACCTAAACCTAAACCTGATTCCGAACTCGAATTCTTAAACTTAATCTCAAATCCCTAAACCTAAACCTACACCTAAACTTAAACCTATGACCCTAACCTAAACCTAAACCTATTCTCAAATCCCTAAACCTAAACCTAGACCTAAACCTAAACCTATAACCTTAACCTAAACCTAAACCTAAACCTAATCCTAAACCCGAAACCGAACCTGAATCCCTAAACCTAAACTTAAACCTAATCTCAAGTCCCTAAACCTAAGCCTAAACCTATAAGCCTAACCTAAACCTAAACCTAAACATATTCCCAAATCCCTAAACCTAAACCTACACCTAATCCTAAACCTATAACCCTAACCTTAACCTAAAGCTAAACTTAAAAACCTAATCCTAAACCCGATCCCAAACCCGAAATCAAACCTGAATCCCTAAACCTAAACTTAAATCTAAACTTAAACCTACACCTAATCCTAAACCTATAACCCTAACCTAATCTTAAACCTATTTCCGTAAACTGACTCTAATATTTTCATTGTAGAGATGGATAAGAGTTAGATACGAGCTAAGAACAGGTTTGGCCCAGAGTATAAATAAGGGGTTCAAGAGTTCATGGAATTTGTGTGATATCAGGCAGATTCAGGCAATAGGATTATGTGTCCATGTTGAAAATGCAAGAACATGGTACATAAGACTTTAGATAAAGTAGAAGACGATTTGTTCATAGTTAGGATTGACCAGGGTTACACTTGGTGGATCCATCACGGTGAAGAGTTCCATCAAAGAGTTGAGGTCACTGAAGTCCTTGCTGACCCAATTGTGTCAGATGATGAGGATGAAGACGTTGACGAAATGCAATATATCATAGGGGATGTGTTCAGGGGAACAATTGCGGATATTGATTTTGCAGTGACAAGTAGTAGCCAATATATTCCTCCTATGGGTGATGTCGAATCAGAAAAGTTTAGTAAGTTTTTGAGGGATGCGCAACGTCCACTTATTCGAGGTGTAAGAACTTCTCCAAGTTGAATTTTCTTACAAGGTTACTTCATTTGAAGATAATAAATCGTTAGAGTGACAAATCATTCAACATGTTGCTTGACTTATTAAAAGAAACATTACCGGACGGTGAGACATTGTCTAAGTCTCATTACGAGACAAAATCCTTGATGTGAGACTTGGGCCTTAGTTACATCCTCATACATGCATGTATAAATAATTGTGTATTGTATTGGAAAGAGCATGAAAATGTTGAAGAGTGTCCAGAATGTGGAGAGTCTAGATGGAAGTATGACGAAGCCAAGCGTAAGAAAATCCTTCAAAGGGTGTTAAGGTATTTTCCATTGAAACCCAGATTGCAAAGATTGTTTACGTCTCACAGACGGCTGAAGATATGAGGTGGCATAAGGAGAAACACGTTCATAATGATAATACATTGAGGCACCCTGTGGACTCTAAAGCCAGGTAAAATTTTGACAAGCAATATGACTGGTTTATAGAGGATTCTCGCAATGTTCGACTAGGTCTTGCAAGTAATGGTTTTAATCCATTTGGTAATATGAGTAGCTCGTACAGTATATGGCCAGTGGTACTTATGCCCTACAATTTACCTCCTTGGTTGTGTATGAAGGAGTCATTTTTCATGATGTCATTGCTTATTCCTGGACCCAGGTCACCCAGGAATGACATTGATATGTATTTGCGACCGTTAGTAGATGAATTAAACGAGTTGTGGAGTCAAGGTGTACAAACATATGACACATTTGCAGGATAGACATTTCGATTGCATGCAGCAGTCTTGTGGACAATAAATGACTTCCCCAAGTATGAGAATTTGTCTGGGTGGAGCACGAAGGAAAAGTTGGCTTGTCCTACATATAGTATTGAGACATGTTCATTGTGATTGAAGCATGGTAAAAAAACATGTTATATGGGTCATCGTCGCTTCCTTCCGAGCAATCATAGTTGGCGCAGGAAGACGATGATCTTTGATGGTAAACAAGATCGTAGGCTACCACCAAAAGATCTATCTAGAGAATATGTGATACAATAATTAAGTAACATTGGAGAAGTTATATTTGGTAAGGCACCGCATTTGAAGAAGAGGAAACGTACAGTATTGGAGTATAACTGGAGGAAGAAGAGCATTTTTTTTAGTTGCCCTATTGCAATGATCTAAAATTGCGACACAACTTGGATGTCATGCATATTGAGAAGAATATATGTGACAATGTCATGGCAACATTGATGAACATAGAGAAGAAAATAAAAGACAGTTTCAAGGCTCGATTGGATCTACAAGCAATGGGTTTAAGGAAAGAGTTGCACTTATAACCACATGAAAATCCATATATTATACCAGTAGCTTGTTACATATTGACAAAACTAAAGAAAAAGCGTTTATGTCAATGGTTGAGATCGGTGAAGTTTCCCGATGGGTATGCGTCAAATATATCTCGGGCATAAAAATTATGGACTGTAAGGTAACAAGAATGAAAAGTCATGATTGTCACGTCCTTCTGCAATGTCTACTACCGGTTTCGATTCGTTAATTCATAAGCAAGGATATCAGTACGGCGCTGATTGAGTTGAGGATGTTCTTTAAGGATTTGTGTTTGAAATAGAGGTTATTAAACGACTGGAGAGGGACATTGTCATAATCCTTTGCAAACTTGAAAGAATATTTTCACCTGCATTTTTTTATGTCATGGTACACCTAGCAATTCACTTATCACACGAGGCAAAGCTTGCAGGCCCAGTACAATATCGTTAGATGTATCCGATCGAAAGGTGGTAGAACATATTAAAATTTTTATTCATTCCATAAACTACATAATGCCTAACATTTTACTCCATGTACTTCGTAACATAGAGACTAGATTCAACCGAGAAGATCGGAAGCCGATGAAGGGCAAGAGCATGAACAAGGACTCATATCTATATTCGCACATATCGTCTGTCCTTTAGGATCCCCGACGTTTCAGGATATGGACCTTGGGGATCAAGCAAAGGCGCAGTGATATGTGTTGTATAATTGTGAAGAAATAGAGTCGTACTTAGAGTAAGTCTTCCCTCGATACTTGTATCTCTACATACAATAATCTTAATGTTTCTTGCTGATGACGTGTCAATTATGTGTAGCGAACACATCGAAGAAATAAAGTCCCAATACCCGATAAATTATGATCGAATGCATCAGGATCAGTTTCCAGAATGGTTCACAAAACGTGTAAGATTTCACCATGTATCTCACCACACTTAGAATTTTGTTGTATTGCACAATATTTAAACCTAAAAAAATTTCTAAACAATTATATTTTGTACGTAATAATAGATGAAGATATTATGCGCTAGCAACTCTGCGGATACGTCTGATGCACTCTAGTCACTGGCGTGTGGCCCTGATAGACGTGTATCTAGATATACAGGTTGTATTGTAAATGAGATTCGGTTCCACACTGAAAAGCGTGAGAAGTATAAGACCACACAAAATACTGGGGTGGTTGTAAAGGGAACGTATGAGGAGGTAGAAATTGACTTTTATGGCGTTTTGACGGATATTATTGAGCTAAGTTATTGTATGAGAAAGCAAGTGTGCTTATTTAAATGTGATTGATGGGATATTGGAAATAAGAAGTTGGGAATACAGATTAACGAATATTTTACGAGCGTAAATTTATCTTGGAAGTGGTTTAAGGACGACACATTTTTCATCGCCAGCCAAGTGTAACGCCCTGAAAATCGGGGGTCGAGCATAAGCTCCACTCTCGATTTCCAACGCATCACTTATGCAACATAGATGATGATGATTTAATGTTGTCCATATTAGTGCATGAAACATGAATGGATTTTACCAAACAGCATATTATACTCCAGAGATAAGTGAAATTGCAAGCGGAATACTATGATAGATATATAAAATATATAAACTGTGATAAGTCTCCAGAGTGTGATAATGTTACCAGGTTAATTATATACATGTATACTTCCCAAAATGGACCAAAATGAATATACATGTGTGATTCAAAAAGTCAAAATAGCAAGTGTAAGGGCATCTAGTCAACATCCCATAAGTCCCGTCAATCAGGCCATGGCTCACATGAACCCGCCTGAAAGTTGCATGAAAGAGAATGCCTCTTCGTCATCCTCATAGTTCGACTCCGCCTCATAGGCATCGCCTCCACCTGCAACTAAGACAGGGTCTGGTTGGTGTGTACAACACCGTCCTGTAACGTGAGAGTGAGTGATCAACTCAGTGGAACCATAAAGCAAGGTTAACATCTTATCAATTCAGTCAAGCAGTAATGAAAAAACAATATAATCAAACATCCCTACGTACTCTGATTAATGCAGGAATGGTATGTATAAATGGTGCATGCCCTCGCATGCACTCCCTCTGCAATCTTCATCTAACGGTCGCGCATGTCAATCACTTCCTTAGTGCTCTCTACTCAACGCCAAACGACACATGCAGTGCGGTGCATGAACGTGATTACCAAGTTCTTATTAGTTCTTTTCATACAGTAGGATTGGGAAGCTAAGGTACCGCCCTTTATATCATTAACCCAAACAATGATCCATTTAGGATCGTCAATCCTAGTTAATCACATACGATAGACAAGTTCATGTCACTACCATCAATGCCCTACCAACTGGCAGTCTATTTTCAAAGGCTCGTGGCCAACCCGACTAGGGACCACAACCAGGATGCACCGGGGTAGACCTATTTCATACTCGAGGTCACTACAAAGGGCTCGTCACCTGATCAGTGTAGGCCGACAGCTCGAATACAGTGTCTCATACCACCGTATTCGACTCACGAGTTTAGGTTGCTCACTAGACACTACGGGGAGGCTCGTCACCCCAGTGTAGGCCGACAACTCGACTACGGCGTCCCATACCACCATGTCCGGCTCATGAGTCCTAGTGGATCAAGGTACCATGGTTAAATGGGCTTTTCACTGGTAAGTTGGTACCTTAGATTCAAGTAGGAGCGTCCATACAGGGTAAACACACAATAGGCCAATCGATTTATTAGACGAGTTCGACTGGTACGAGCGTACGCTGAATTAGCCGACAAGGTACCACTGTCGACGATCACCGTATGCCTCGGTTTCATCGAACGTGTCCAATGTGGCGAGACTAATTCAGTCACTTAACCAGGAATTGTTACCGATTGCCTGGACTACGTAGTAGTCCCAATCACACTTCAAACGATAGAATTCATAAGTGAAAATCAATGACAGCATGTGACAACCAAATCTAAATATAAATTTCATTTGAGCATTTCAACATATACATGCTACACATGTAACCACACATAGGCATTTCATTCATAAATCGCAAAGTAGTAAGATAGATCACATAAAGGAAACTGTAACCATAGATAAGGAAATCGAGAATCTCATCTCAACACCCTCATTATATACATTTAAACGAGCATTTTCTCATTCAGGTATTTTATTAAACACTTAGGCTACACATTTCAACATACATGTATTAGACTAGTCATAACGTATATCCTGGCAAGCCCTTTTACAAAGGAGTTGCTACATACACAACTAACATATATTCATAGTTAATACTCATGGCAAGCACAGATTCAAATTCCATATTCATTTAGACATTTTCACGAATACTTAGCCTACACACTACAACATACGTAACGTATGTTGACGATAATAGGAATTAGGACAATTCCTTTCACCAAGGAGTTGTCACACACATAACGGCCATATATTCACGACAAATAATCATGGCAAGCACGAATCCAAATTCCCTACTCATTCAGTCATATCAAAAACACATGGAATACACTATATTCAACATAGGTCATATATATCTGTAAAGTGAAACAGGCATCGCATTTAGCATGTGAAATGGCACCCACATCAGTAATAAATCATTAACGGCATTGAAAGCCTTGAAAACCATAACCTAAATGTTTTAGTCCGCAACTTTTTCGGTAGACTCGTAACGAACTCAGTTTAAACATTAAGCCTTTGTCTACGGCACAACGGTCACCTGTAACATGAAATAGGTTAGCTATTTCATCACTTACACTATTGAAAACCCTAAAATAGATTAGGGTTAGGTTTTCTTACCTACGAACGGAGTCGGAATCGCCGGAATAGGAGATAGTGATGCAGACGCGATAACTAAGCCCGTGGAGAGATGAGATTGAATCCCAGGAACTCTCTCCCACTCTCTCTCTCTCTCTCTCTCTCCTTCTCTCTTTGCTCTCTTCTTTCTCCTAGGTTTTTCAAATTCGTATGGAATGAGAGAGAGAGAGGGTTAAGCCCTTATATAGGCCCAGAACTGACCGAAATGGCCCCAGGGCCATGGTATACTTAGGTTATAGCCAAAATTCATCTATTTCGGCTCAACGGAGCACTTCTGGAGGCCCCCCTTCTGCGTGCGGTCGGATTTAAGCTCCCTGGCATTGGATCTAGGTCGAGTTAAGTTTTTCGGTCCGATCAGATTTACAGATCAACCGTAGCGGACCAGTTTCAGTTCAACGGTCATCGGTACTCGATCAGGGCACAAGTGCACTGACATGTGTGGGGAATTTCTCCTGATCCGAGGGTGTATTTGGGTCAGATTCTGACGGTCTGAATCCTTATATTTGGCCCGCAAGCGACACGTCTCAGTTTACTAAATCTGAGTTCAATTTTAAAGGTATTTGCGTTTCTCACACACTTTGTTCCAGGCTCAAGTTGTGCGTTTCTGGACACAGTCAGGCCTTGATTCCGAGATGGTTGTCAAGCCCGGCAAGGCGGTCATAATCATTTAGTTTCGTGGTAATCGGACTTTCGACATGCGGTCCAGGTTCGATACGGAGTTTCACGATGCTGCCGAGAGCAACTGGGTAATGAGATTGATCCTAGGTTAAAGGGTAATGTAGCGTCGATGATTCTGCAAGTTTTGGGTCTTGCAGTTCGTATTTAAAGTGGTTCAAGCGAATTTCACAGCTAATCTAGTTTACCACTTAGTTAATTTCGTCTAATTTCTAAAGGATTTGGTCTTGAGTGATTTCTACCTGAGGTGGTACTCGGGTCTTTGTACGGATTTTTTGGGACGTTACACTAAGCCGAACAAGTATTTTACCTCGCTGACACCAAGTTAGGCGGCTTTTGGCACGTGGTGCAGTTGAGTCAATTTTCAATCATATCCTCCTCAAATCGAAGCGAGCAAAAGCACGCAACATACTTCATCAATTGTTGCGGATGGACTTTCCGGCCCTATCTTCTTCTGGTAGGGCCAAAGAGATACCCGGTTTGGTCGATGAGTGTAGGGAGAAATATATCGATGATAACTTAGATGAAAAATTATACAATCTCAAAGAAATTTCGGACCTGATGGAGGAATATAACAGTGAGAAACTTTGTATGGAAGATGCGATTTTGTCACTTGTACATCTGAATGGAGTCTCGAGAGACCAGATTTCTCCTATTGTGACTGGCATGTTGGCTGTAACAATGTCGAGTGCTTCACACAATTTGACATATACTTCTATAGCGTACGATAACTTACGCAGGGAGTACTTCGAATAGTTGATTCGAAGTTGTTTCGTATTACAATGAAATACGTATTTAATATAGAATGACAATGTGTAATGAAAATTTAAATTTTATTTGAATGTTTACGTTTTATTATATTCTACTTGCATTATAGTGTAATAGTTTAATCATATTTTAATCATCTCTTAAGCATAAGCACAAATCATTCTACCATCAACACTACTTGTATAATATTTTAGTATATCCACTGCATTGTAAAGTTTAATGTGTTTATTATATTGATGGTCATACACTTGTACTGACATTGTGTAAGTTCATAGTTCGCACATATTCAGTCATGACACTAGGTGGGAGATCAGGTCATTTTGCACTAGATCTACCCCTTTCACTCATGATGCGACAGAGACAACATCGACGTCACATGCTGCATCACGGGCGTCTAATCCCTCAGTTGTGCATACACGGGCACTGCATGTAAGTCTAGACATATATTTCTTTTAGTGACTTCTGTTTATGTTTAGATTACATATTTCTTTTGCGATAGCATCGTCGACCAGCCGACGAGGACGTGGACCCACGTGGGGTTAGTTTAGAGCGACTTATGCGTGAGGGTAGGGTGATGGTAGAGTTCCCACAGGACTGCC